>JAKDEW010000118.1:0-202539 GCA_021963965.1 Artemisiospiza belli
CCCCCAATTTTCCCCCTCATTTTCCCCCAATTTCCCCCAAATTTTCCCCAATTTTCCCCCTCATTTTCCCCCAATTTCCCCCAAATTTTCCCCAATTTTCCCCCTCATTTTCCCCACATTTTCCTCCAATTTCCCCCAAATTTTCCCCAATTTTTCCCCTCATTTTCCCCCAATTTCCCCCCAGTTTTTCCTCTCATTTTCCCCCTTTTCCTTTCATTTCCCCCATCCCTTTTCCCCCCATTCCGCCCTCATTTTCCCCCAATTTCCCCCCAATTTCCCCATTTTCCCCCTTTTCCCCAATCCCCCATGTTTCTCCCTTTTTCTCCCCTTTTCCTCCCATTTTCCCCAATTTCCCCCCAATTTTTCCCCAATTTCCCCCCAATTTTCCCCATTTCCCCCCAATTTTCCCCCTCATTTTCCCCCTCATTTTCCCCACATTTTCCCCCCAATTTTCCCCCAATTTCCCCCCAATTTTTCCCCAATTTTTCCCCAACTTTTCCCCCAATTTCCCCCTCATTTTCCCCCAATTTCCCCCAAATTTTCCCCAATTTTCCCCCTCATTTTCCCCACATTTTCCTCCAATTTCCCCCAAATTTTCCCCAATTTTTCCCAATTTTCCCCCTTTTTCTCCCCATTTTTCTCTCCCTTTTCCCCCCCATCCCTTCCCCCCATTTTCCCCCCTTTCCCCCCGTTTTCCCCCTTTTCTCTCATTTCCCCCATTTTCCTCTCGTTTCCCCTCAGTTTCTGGAATGTTGCTGGAATATTTCTGGAATAATTCCTGAATAATTCTGGGATATTTCTGGAATATACCTGGAATAATTCTGGGATAACTCTGCGGTAATTCTGGAATAATTCCTGAATAATTCTGGGATTTTTCTGGAATAACTCTGGGATTTTTCTGGAATAATTCCTGAATAATTCTGGGATATTTCTGGAATATTTCTGGAATAATTCTGGGATAATTTTGGGGTAATTCTGGAATAATTCCTGAATAATTCTGGGACATTTCTGGAATATTTCTGGAATAATTCTGGGATAATTTTGGGGTAATTCTGGAATAATTCCTGAATAATTCTGGGACATTTCTGGAATATTTCTGGAATAATTCTGCAATGTTTCTGGAATATTTCCTGAATGATTCTGGGATATTTCTGGAATATTTATGGAATAATTCTGGAATGTTTCTGGAATAATTCCTGAATAACTCTGGGATAATTCTGGAGTAATTCCTGAATAATTCTGGGATATTTCTGGAATAATTCCTGAATAATTCTGGGATAACTCTGGGGTAATTCTGGAATAATTCCTGAATAATTCTGGGATATTTCTGGAATCATTCTGGGATATTTCTGGAATAATTCCTGAATAATTCTGGGATATTTCTGGAATATTTCTGGAATATTTCTGGAATATTTCTTGGATAATTCCTGAATAACTCTGGGATAATTCTGGTATAACTCTGGAAAAATACCTGAATAATTCTGGGATATTTTTGGAATGATTCTGGGACATTTCTGGAATATTTCTGGAATAATTCTGGAATATTTCTGGAATAATTCCTGAATAATTCTGGGATATTTTTGGAATGATTCTGGGACATTTCTGGAACATTCCTGGAACACTCCCGGACCGTTTCTGGCCGGCGCAGGGCGGTGCCAGCGGCGCAGCCACGCCGAGGACCGGCTCTTCAAGCGCCTTTTCTCGGGCTACAACCGCTGGTCCCGGCCCGTGCCCAACACCTCCGACGTCGTCATCGTGCGCTTCGGCCTCTCCATCGCGCAGCTCATCGACGTGGTGAGGGGAACGGCGTGAGGGGCACGAGCTTCTGGGGGGCGCATTCCGGGGTTCTGGGGGTGGAATTCCCGGGGTTCTGGGGCTGGAATTCCCGGGGTTCTGGGGCTGGAAATCCCGGAGTTCTGGGGTTGGAAATCCCGGGGTTCTGGGGCTGGAATTCCCAGGATTTTGGGGGTGGAATTTCTGGGATTCCAGGGCCAAAATTTCTGGGATTCTGTGCTCAAAATTGCCAGGATTCTGTGCTGGCAGTTCCTGGGGTTCTGCAGCCGTGATTCCCATCCCTACACCTCCATCCCACATCCCACATCCCCTATCCCCTATCCCATATCCCCTATCCCACATCCCATATCCCACATCCCACATCCCATATCCCACATCCCACATCCCCTATCCCACATCCCATATCCCCTATCCCACATCCCACATCCCATATCCCACATCCCATATCCCCTATCCCATATCCCATATCCCACATCCCATATCCCCTATCCCATATCCCATATCCCACATCCCATATCCCACATCCCCTATCCCACATCCCAAATCCCATATCCCACATCCCACATCCCACATCCCATATCCCACATCCCGCATCCCACATCCCACATCCCATATCCCATATCCCACATCCCATATCCCACATCCCACATCCCACATCCCACATCCCACATCCCACACCCCATATCCCATATCCCACATCCCGCATCCCACATCCCACATCCCATATCCCATATCCCACATCCCATATCCCACATCCCACATCCCACATCCCACATCCCACATCCCATATCCCACATCCCATATCCCCTATCCCATATCCCATATCCCACATCCCACATCCCACATCCCATATCCCACATCCCATATCCCACATCCCCTATCCCACATCCCATATCCCATATCCCACATCCCATATCCCACATCCCATATCCCACATCCCACATCCCATATCCGATATCCCATATCCCATATCCCATATCCCACATCCCACATCCCACATCCCAAAACTGATTCTCTGCCGCCCTCTAGTGACCAAAAATCCCAAAATCTCATCCCAAAGAGCCGATCCTGTTGGGGGCCGGGAGTTTTGGGATTTCCTGGAACTTCGGGAATTTTGGGATCCCCTGGAATTTTGGGATTTCCTGGAACTTCGGGAATTTTGGGATCCCCTGGAATTTTGGGATTTCCTGTAATTCTGGGAACTTTGGGGTCCTCGGGAATTTTTGGATCCTCTGGAATTTTAGGATGCCCTGGGATTTTGGGGAATTTTGGGATCCCCTTGAAATTTTGGGGCCGTCCCTAAATCCCTCGGAATCTCGCGGCTCATCCCTCGTTCCCACCGCAGGATGAGAAGAACCAGATGATGACCACCAACGTGTGGCTGAAACAGGTACGGGAACGGGATTGGGGATTTGGGGTTTGGGGATTTGGGATTTGGGATTGGGATTTGGGATTTGGGATTGGGATTTGGGGTTTGGGATTTGGGATTGGGGTTTGGGATTTGGGATTGGGATTTGGGATTGGGATTTGCAGAGCCAGATGATGACCACCAACGTGTGGCTGAAACAGGTGCGGGAACGGGATTGGGGTTTGGGATTTGGGATTTGGGATTTGAGATTTGGGATTTGGGATTTGGGATTTGGGATTGGGGATTGGCGTTTGGGGTTTGGGATTTGGGATATGGGATTTGGGATTGGGGATTTGGGATTTGGGATTGGAGTTTGGGATTTAGGATTTGGGATTTGGGATTGGGATTTGCAGAGGCAGATGGTGACCACCAACGTGTGGCTGAAACAGGTGCGGGAACGGGATTGGGGTTTGGGATTTGGGATTTGGGATTGGGGATTGGGGATTTGGGATTGGAGTTTGGGATTTGGGATTTGGGATTTGGGATTGGGATTTGCAGAGCCAGATGATGACCACCAACGTGTGGCTGAAACAGGTGCGGGAACGGGATTGGGGTTTGGGATTTGGGATTTGGGATTTGGGATTGGGGATTGGGGATTGGGGATTTGGGATTGGAGTTTGGGATTTGGGATTTAGGATTTGGGATTTGAGATTTGGGATTTGGGATTGGGATTTGGGATTGGGGATTGGGATTTGGGATTGGAGTTTGGGATTTCGGATTGGGATTTGGGGTTTGGATTTTGGGGTTTGGGATTTGGGATTGGGATTTGCAGAGCCAGATGATGACCACCAACGTGTGGCTGAAGCAGGTGTGGGAACGGGATTGGGGATTTGGGATTGGGGATTTGGGATTGGGATTGGGATTTGGGGTTTGGGATTTGAGATTTGGGATTTGGGATTTGGGATTGGGGATTTGGGATTGGAGTTTGGGATTTGGGATTTGGGATTTGGGATTGGGATTTGCAGAGCCAGATGATGACCACCAACGTGTGGCTGAAACAGGTGCGGGAACGGGATTGGGGTTTGGGATTTGGGATTTGGGATTTGGGATTGGGGATTGGGGATTGGGGATTTGGGATTGGAGTTTGGGATTTGGGATTTAGGATTTGGGATTTGAGATTTGGGATTTGGGATTGGGATTTGGGATTGGGGATTGGGATTTGGGATTGGAGTTTGGGATTTCGGATTGGGATTTGGGGTTTGGATTTTGGGGTTTGGGATTTGGGATTGGGATTTGCAGAGCCAGATGATGACCACCAACGTGTGGCTGAAGCAGGTGTGGGAACGGGATTGGGGATTTGGGATTGGGGATTTGGGATTTGGGATTTGGGGTTTGGGGTTTGGGATTTGGGATTTGGGATTGGGATTTGCAGAGCCAGCTGATGACCACCAACGTGTGGCTGAAACAGGTGCGGGAACGGGATTGGGATTTGGGATTTGGGATTTAGGGTTTGGGATCAGGGGTTTGGGATTTGGGATAGGGATTTGGGGTTTGGGATTTGGGGTTGGGGTTGGGGATTTGGGATTTGGGATTGAGAGGACCAGATGATGACCACCAAAGTCTGGCTGAAGCAGGTGCTGGGAATGGGACCTGGGATTTGGGATTGGCATTTGGGAAGGGAGTTTGGGATTGGGATTTGGGCTTTTGGAAGGGATTTGGGGTGGGATTTGGGAATGGGGTTTGGGATTGGGATTTGGGGGTGGGAGTGGGATTGGGATTTGGAAGTGCGATTTGGGAATAGGATTTGGGAATTGGGATATGGAGTGGAATTTGGGAATGGGATTTGGGGTGGGATTGGGGAATGGGATTTGGGATTGGGATTTGGGAATGGGATTTGGGAATGGGATCTGGAGAAGCAGATGATGACCACCAGGGTCTGGCTGAAGCAGGAAGGAGGTGGTCCCAAACCGGAATTGGGATTTAGGATTGGGATTGGGATTGGGATTTGGGATTTTGGGGTAGGAATAGGATTTGGGATTGGGATTTGGGAATGTCCATTCCCAGGGTGTTTTTGGGCCGTCCCCACGGACCTGCCCCACGGGACGTGCCCCATGTCCCCCGCGTGTCCCGCAGGAGTGGAGCGATTACAAGCTGCGCTGGGACCCGGCCGAGTACGACAACGTCACCTCCATCCGCGTGCCCTCCGAGATGATCTGGATCCCCGACCTCGTCCTCTACAACAAGTGAGGGACGGGCCCGGCACGGGGAGCTCCTGGCATGGCCGGGAATTCCCAAAATGCCTTCCTTCCCATTATCCCATTATCCCATTATCCCATCCCATCCCGTCCCACCCTCATCCCATCCCATTATCCCGTTATCCCATCCCACCTTCATCCCTTCTCCATCCCAAGCCCATCCAAAGCCCATTCCTGACCATTCCACCATGACCCAGGCCCACCTGATCTCCTGTCCCATCCCATTGTCCCATCCCACCTTCATCCCTTCTCCAGGCAAAGATCATCCCAAGGTCCACCCCAAGCCCATTCCTGACTGTTCCACCATGACCCAGGCCCACCTGTTCTCCTGTCCCATCCCATCATCCCATTGGCCCATCCCATCATCCCATCCCACCTCCATCCCACCTTCATCCCTTCTCCAACCAAGACTCATCCCAAGACTGATCCCAAGGTTCATCCCAAGACTCATCCCAAGTGTCATCCCAACCCCATTCCTGACCATCCCAACCCCATTCCTGACCATCCCCGACCATTCCTGACCATCTCAAAACCATTCCTGACCATTCCCGACCATTCCTTTTTCCAGCACCAATGGCGAGTTCGCGGTGACGCACATGACCAAGGCCCACCTGTTCTCCTGTCCTATCTCATCTTCATCCCACCTTCATCCACTCTCCAACCAAGGCTCATCTCAAGGTCCATCCCAAGCCCATTCCTGATCATCCCAAGCCCATTCCTGACCGTTCCTGGCCATCTCAATCCCATCCCATTATCCCATTATCCCATCCCACCTTCATCCCTTCTCCAACCAAGGCCCATCCCAATCCCATTCCGTGTTTTCCAGCGCCGATGGCGAGTTCGCAGTGACGCACATGACCAAGGCCCACCTGATCTCCTGCCCCTTCCCATCCAACCTTCATCCCTTCTCCAACCACGGCTCATCCCAAGGTCCATCCCAACCCCATTCCTGACCATTCCTGACCATCCCAACCCCATTCCTGACCATTCCTGACCATCTCAAACCCATCCCAATCCCACCCCAGTCCCATTCCGTGTTTTCCAGCCCGGACGGCGAGTTCGCCGTGGCACACATGACCAAGGCCCACCTTGGTTCTCCTGCCCCATCCCATTATCCCATTATGCCATTATCCCATCCCACCTTCATCCCATCTTCATCCCTTCTCCAACCAGGGCTCATCCCAAGCCCATCCCAACCCCATTCCTGACCATTCCTGACCATCCCAAAGCCCACCCCAAGCCCATTGCTGACCATCCCACCATGACCCAGGCCCGCCTGTCCTCCTGTCCTATTACAGGGCCTGAGTGGGTCGCTGGTGGTGAGAGAGAGACGGGAATCTTGTTTCTTGATCAGAAGGCTGGATTTATTGATATATGAGATATAATACATTATGACTACACTAAATAGAATAAGGAGAGAGGTTTGCAGAGCTGCTAAGCTAAGCTAAGAATAGATAGAAAGAATCCATAACAAAGTTGTGTCCAGGGACTCAGTCCCCTGGCTTGCACTGGTGATTGGCCCTTAATTATAAACATGGAACATGAGCCAATCAAGGTGACTCCTATTGCATTCCAGAGCAGCTGATAACAATTGTTTACCTTCCCTTCTGAGGCCTCTGCCTTCCAGAAGACACAGAAATCTGAAAGAAAGGATTTCTGTAGAAAAATGTCTGCGACACTGTCCCATCCCATTGTCCCGTCCCACCTTCATCTCTTCTCCAGCCAAGGATCGTCCCAAGTCCACCCCAAGCCCATTCCTGACCGTTCCACCATGACCCAGGCCCACCTGTTCTCCTGTCCCATCCCATCATCCCATCCCACCTCCATCCCACCTCCATCCCACCTTCATCCCTTCTCCAACCAAGACTGATCCCAAGACTGAGCCCAAGGTTCATCCCAAGACTCATCCCAAGTGTCATCCCAACCCCATTCCTGACCATCCCCGACCATTCCTGTCCATCCCAACCCCATTCCTGACCATCCCAACCCCATTCCCGACCATTCCGTTTTCCAGCGCCAATGGCGAGTTCGCGGTGACGCACATGACCAAGGCCCACCTGATCTCCTGCCCCACCTCATCCCATCTTCATCCCTTCTCCAACCAAGGCTCATCCCAAGACCATCCCAACCCAATTCCTGACCATTCCTGACCATCCCAAAGTCCATCCCGAGCCCATTCCTGACCATCCCACCATGACCCACGCCCGCCTGTTCTCCTGTCCCATCCCATTATCCCATCCCACCTTCATCCCTTCTCCAGCCAAGGCTCATCCCAAGCCCACCCCAAGTTCCATCCCAAGGCTCATCCCAACCCCGTTCCTGACCATCCCAAGCCCATTCCTGACCGTTCCTGGCCATCTCAATCCCATCCCATTATCCCATCCCACCTTCATCCCTTCTCCAACCAAGGCTCATCCCAAGGTCCATCCCAACCCCATTCCCGACCATTCCCGACCATTCCGTGTTTTCCAGCGCGGACGGCGAGTTCGCGGTGACGCACATGACCAAGGCCCACCTGTTCTCCTGTCCTATCTCATCTTCATCCCACCTTCATCCACTCTCCAAGGCTCATCTCAAGGTCCATTCCAAGCCCATTCCAGACCATCCCAATCCCATCTCAATCCCATCCCAAGGTCCATCCCAATCCCATCCCAATCCCACTCCGTGTTTTCCAGCGCGGACGGCGAGTTCGCAGTGACGCACATGACCAAGGCCCACCTGATCTCCTGCCCCTTCCCATCCCACCTTCATCCCTTCTCCAACCACAGCTCATCCCAACCCCATTCCTGACCATCCCAATCCCATCTCAATCCCATCCCAAGCCCATTCCTGACCATCCCAAGCCCATTCCTGACCGTTCCTGGCCATCTCAATCCCATCCCATTATCCCATTGTCCCATCATCCCATCATGCATTATCTCATTATCCCATCCCACTTTCATCCCTTCTCCAACAAAGGCTCATCCCAAGGTCCATCCCAAGGTCCATCCCAAGCCCATTCCTGACCATTCCCGGCCATTCCGTGTTTTCCAGCGCGGACGGCGAGTTCGCGGTGACGCACATGACCAAGGCCCACCTGATCTCCTGCCCCACCCCATCCCATCTTTATCCCTTCTCCAACCAGGGCTCATCCCAAGCCCATCCCAACCCAATTCCTGACCATTCCTGACCATCCCAAAGTCCATCCCAAGCCCATTCCTGACCATCCCACCATGACCCAGGCCCGCCTGTTCTCCTGTCCCATCCCATTGTCCCATCCCACCTTCATCTCTTCTCCAGCCAAGGCTCATCCCAAGCCCACCCCAAGGTCCATCCCAAGGCTCATCCCAACCCCATTCCTGACCATCCCAAGCCCATTCCTGACCATTCCTGACCATTCCTGACCCTTCCTGGCCATCTCAATCCCATCCCATTATCCCATTGTCCCATCATCCCATCATGCATTATCCCATTATCCCATCCCACCTTCATCCCTTCTCCAACCAAGGCCCATCCCAAAGTCCATCCCAATCCCATCCCAATCCCACCCCAACCCCATTCCTGACCATCCCAACCCCATTCCCGACCATTCCCGGCCATTCCTTTTTCCAGCGCCAATGGCGAGTTCGCCGTGACGCACATGACCAAGGCCCACCTGATCTCCTGCCCCACCCCATCCCATCTTCATCCCTTCTCCAACCAAAGCTTACCCAAAGCCCATTCCTGACCATCCCAATCCCATCTCAATCCCATCCCAAGCCCATTCCTGACCATCCCAAGCCCATTCCTGACCGTTCCTGGCCATCTCAATCCCATCCCATTATCCCATTGTCCCATCATCCCATCATGCATTATCCCGTTATCCCATCCCACTGTCATCCCTTCTCCAACCAAGGCTCATCCCAAGGTCCATCCCAAGGTGCATCCCAACCCCATTCCTGACCATCCCAACCCCATTCCTGACCATTCCTGGCCATCTCAATCCCATCCCATTATCCCATCCCACTTTCATCCCTTCTCCAACCAAGGCTCATCCCAAGGTCCATCCCAATCCCACCCCAATCCCATCCCAACCCCACCCCAACCCCATTCCTGACCATCCCAAGGTCCATCCCAATCCCACCCCAATCCCATCCCAATCCCACCCCAACCCCATTCCTGACCATCCCAAGGTCCATCCCAACCCCATTCCTGACCATCCCAAGGTCCATCCCAATCCCATCCCAATCCCACTCCGTGTTTTCCAGCGCGGACGGCGAGTTCGCGGTGACGCACATGACCAAGGCCCACCTGTCGTGGGACGGCACGGTGACCTGGGTGCCGCCGGCCATCTACAAGAGCTCCTGCAGCATCGACGTCACCTTCTTCCCCTTCGACCAGCAGAGCTGCAAGATGAAGTTCGGCTCGTGGACCTACGACAAGGCCAAGATCGACCTGGAGAACATGGACCACCAGGTGGACCTCAAGGACTACTGGGAGAGCGGCGAGTGGGCCATCATCAACGCCGTGGGCACCTACAACTCCAAGAAGTACGACTGCTGCACGGAGATCTACCCCGACATCACCTTCTACTTCGTCATCCGCCGCCTGCCGCTCTTCTACACCATCAACCTCATCATCCCGTGCCTGCTCATCTCCTGCCTCACCGTGCTGGTCTTCTACCTGCCCTCGGACTGCGGCGAGAAGATCACGCTGTGCATCTCCGTGCTGCTGTCCCTCACCGTCTTCCTGCTGCTCATCACCGAGATCATCCCGTCCACCTCGCTGGTCATCCCGCTCATCGGCGAGTACCTGCTCTTCACCATGATCTTCGTCACGCTCTCCATCATCATCACCGTCTTCGTGCTCAACGTGCACCACCGCTCGCCCAGCACGCACGCCATGCCCGCCTGGGTCAGGAGCTTCTTCCTGGGCGCCGTGCCCCGCTGGCTCTCCATGAAGAGGCCGCCCCAGGAGGGGACGCGGGGACAATATGGCCGCCCCGGCGGGGCGCGGCTGAGCACGTCGCGGTGCTGGCTGGAGACCGACGTCGACGACAAGTGGGAGGAGGAGGAAGAGGAAGAAGAGGAAGAAGAAGAAGAGGAGAAGACCTACCCGAGCCACCCCGCGGCAGAAGCCAAGAAAACCAAATTCTGCTACGGGAAGAAATCGGCGGCGCCGGGCTCCAGGGGGAAGGACCACGAGGAGGAGGAGGAGGAGGAGGAGGAGGAGGGGAAGGAGGAAGGCTCGGGGCGGGCCCCGGCGCTGTCGCCCCGCATGATGAAGGCTCTGGAGGGGGTGCAGTACATCGCCGACCACCTGCGGGCCGAGGACGCCGACTTCTCCGTGAGTGCCGAGGCCCCGGAATTTGGGAACTTCTGGGAGACACCGAGGGGATGGAGATGCCGAGGCTGGGGAGTTCTGGGATCTGTGGGTGGGGCTGGAGATCCCAAAATTGGGAAGGGAAGTTCTGAGATCCATGGATGGAGCTGGAGATGCCAAAATTGGGAAGGGAAGTTCTGGGATCTGTGGATGGGGCTGGAGGTCCCAAAAATGGGAATGGGAAGTTCTGGGATGTGTGGGTGGAGCTGGAGATCTCAAAAATGGAACCCATGGATGGGGCTGGAGATCCCAAAATTGAGGAGTTCTGGAATCTTTGGATGGGGCTGGAGATCCCAAAAATTGGGAGGTTCTGGGATCCGTGGATGGGGCTGGAGATCCCAAAAAGGAATGGGAAGTTCTGGGAGCTGTGGTTGGTTCCTGAGATCCCAAAATTGGGAAGTTCTGAGATGTGTGGAAGGGGCTGGAGATCCCAGAATTGGGAAGGGAAGTTCTGAGATCCATGGATGGAGCTGGAGATCCCAAAATTGGGAAGGGAAGTTCTGAGATGCATGGATGGGGCTGGAGATCCCAAAATTGGGAAGGCAAGTTCTGAGATCCATGGATGGGGTTGGAGATCCCAAAATTGAGAGGGGAAGTTCTGAGATCCATGGATGGGGCTGGAGATCCCAAAATTGGGAAGGGCAGATCTGCGATCCATGGATGGAGCTGGAGATCCCAAAATTGGGAAGGGAAGTTCTGAGATCTGTGGATGGAGCAGGAGATCCCAAAATTGAGAAGGGCAGATCTGGGATCCATGGATGGGGTTGGAGGTCCCAAAACTGGAATGGGAAGTTCTGGGATCCATGGTTGGTTCTTGAGATCCCAAAATTGGGAGAGGAAGTTCTGGGATGTGCGGATGGGGCTGGAGGTCCTAAAATTTGGAACTTCTGGGATTCATGGGTGGGGCTGGAGATCCCAAAACTGGAACGGGAAGATCTGGGATCTGTGGAAGTGCCTGGAGATCCCAGAATTGGGAAGGGAAGTTCTGGGATGCGTGGATGGGGCTGGAGGTCCCGAAATCGGGAGGAGAAGTTGTGGGATCCACGGATGGGGCTGGAGATGCCAAAATTGGAATGGGAAGATCTGGGATGCGTGGGTGGGGATGGAGATCCCAAAAATTGGGAAGTTCTGGGGTCTGTAGATGGGGCTGGAGATCCCAAAATTGGGAATGGGAAGTTCTGGGATGTGTGGGTGGAGCTAGAGATGTCAAAAATGGAACCCATGGATGGGGCTGGAGATCCCAAAATTGAGGAGTTCTGGGATCCATGGATGGGGCTGGAGATCCCAAAAATTGGGAGGTTCTGGGATCCGTGGATGGGGCTGGAGATCCCAAAAATGGAATGGAAGTTCTGGGATCCATGGTTGTTTCCCAAGCACCCAAACCCAGGGAGAAGCTCCCACCCTTGGCCCCATTCCCGCTTTTCCCAAAGTGGGTTTGGAGAACCCCAGGTCCAAGATGGACACCTCCATGTCCCACCTCAGAAAATTCCAGAACTTTCCATGAACTGTGGTGTCTCCTGACCACGAGGAGACTCCCAGGAAGTTCTGGGTGGTCTCCTGACCACGAGGAGACTCCCAGGAAGTTCTGGGTGCTCTCCAGACGCCGTGAGATCCCTGGGATGGAATTCCAGAAGGTTCCACCACCGGTTTTCCCCCCCGGCAGGTGAAGGAAGACTGGAAGTACGTGGCCATGGTGATCGACCGCATCTTCCTGTGGATGTTCATCATGGTCTGCCTGCTGGGCACCGTGGGGCTCTTCCTGCCGCCCTACCTGGCCGGCATGATCTAGGGGGCACTGGGGGGGACTGTGGGGGAATGGGAATGGTGGTGGGAATGGTGCTGGGAATGGTGGTGGGAATGGTGGTGGGAATGGTGCTGGGAATGGTGGTGGGAATGGTGGTGGGAATGGTGGTGGGTCCCATAATCCCACCATCCCACCATCCCATGATCCCAGGAGGTTGTGGGACAGGGATAAGGCTGCAGAAGGGACATGGACATGATCCCATGATCCCATGATCCCATGATCCCATGATCCCACCATCCCGTGATCCCACCATCCCGTGATCCCAGGATGTTGTGGGTCAGTGCTAACCCGGTGGATGGTCCGTGCAGAAGAGATGAGGACAAGATCTCATAATGCCGTGACCCCACCATCCCGTGATCCCACCATCCCATGAAGTTGTGGGACAGGGACAATGCCGTGGATGGTCCTTGTAGAAGGGGGACACGATCCCACGATCCCACAATGGTGGGAACCCTTTATCCCACGAGCCCAGGAAGTTGTGGGACAAAGACAACCCTGTGGTGGTGGGAATGGTGCTGGGAATGGTGGTGGGAATGGTGGTAGGAATGGTGCTGGGAATGGTGGGAATGGTGGTGGGAATGGTGGTGGGAATGGTGGTGGGAATGGTGGTGGGAATGGTGCTGGGAATGGTGGGAATGGTGCTGGGAATGGTGGGAATGGTGCTGGGAATGGTGGTGAGAATGGTGGTGGGAATGGTGGTAGGAATGGTGGTGGGAATGGTGGGAATGGTGGTGGGAATGGTGGGAATGGTGGTGGGAATGGTGGTGGGAATGGTGGTGGGAATGGTGGTGGGAATGGTGGTGGTCGTGTCCTGCTGGAGGCTGGTGGTGGGGAGGTGGAAGCTGTGGGAGATCTCCAGTGGGGACGGAGGGTGGAGAAAGGGGTGGAGGTGACCATGGGTGGGGTGGGAGATGGACGTGATGCCACCATCCCTTGTTCCCATGGTCCCAGGATCCCAGGAAGTTGTGGGAGATGCTGAGGGTGGTCCCTGCAGAAGGGACATGGACACCATCCCACAATTCCACAATCCCATGGTCCTGTGATCCCACCATCCCAGGAGGTTGTGGGAGATGCTGTGGGTGGTCCATGGAGAAGGGACATGGACACCATCCCACCATCCCACGATCCCGGAATCCTGTGATCCCACCATTCCCAGGAAGCTGAGGGAGATGCTGTGGGTGGTCCGTGCAGAAGGGACGCGGACATGGTCCCGTAATCCCATAATCCTGTGATCCCATAATCCTGTGATCCCATAATCCCAGGAGGTTGTGGGACAGGAACAGAGGTTCGGATGGTCTGTGCAGGAGGAACGTGGACACGATCCCATCATCCCACCATCCTGCCATCCCAGGAGGTTCTGGGTCAGGGATCACACTTTGGGTTGTCCACGAAGAAGGAACATGGACAGGATCCCATCATCCCACGGTCCCAGGAAATTGTGGGACAGGGATGAGGGTTCTGATGGTCCGTGCAGGAGGAACATGGACACGATCCCATCATCCCACGGTCCCATGATCCCACCATCCCAGGAAGTTGTGGGGAAGGGCCAACGATTGGGGTGGTCCTTGCAGACGGGACATGGGCACGATCCCATAATCCCATGATCCCATCATCCTGAAATCCCATCATCCCGTGATCCCACCATCCCAGGAGGCTGTGGGACGGGAAGAGGAGCTCGATGGTCTGTGCAGGAGGGACATGGACACCATCCCACCATCCCAGGATGTTGTGGGACAGGGGACAATGCTGCGGGTGGTCCTTGCAGAAGGGGCGCGGACGCGATCCCATAATGCCGTGATCCCATAATGCCGCGATCCCGTAGTCCCGTGATCCTGTAATCCCATGATCCCATAATCCCATAATTAATCCCGTAATCCCACAATCCCGTAATCCCATAATTAATCCCATAATCCCATAATTAATCCCGCAATCCCGTAATCCCATAATTAATCCCACAATCCCGTAATCCAGTAATCCCGTAATCTCATAATCCCATAATCCCGTAATCCCATAATCCCGTAATCTCATAATTAATCCCACAATCCCATAATCCCATAATCCCATCGTTAATCTCTTAATCCCATAATCCCGTAATCCCGTAATCTCATAATTAATCCCGTAATCCCATAATCCCATAATCCCATAATCCCGTAATCCCAGAATGTCATAATCCCGTAATCCCGTAATCCCGTAATCTCTTAATCCCGTAATCCCGTAATCCCAGAATGTCATAATCCCGTAATCCAGTATTCCCGTAATCTCGTAATCCCATAATCCCGTAATCCCGTAATCTCGTAATCCCATAATCCCGTAATCCCGTAATCCCGTAATCCCAGAATGTCATAATCCCAGAATGTCATAATCCCGTAATCCCGTAATCCCGTAATCCCGCAATCCCGTAATCCCATAATCCCGTAATCCCATCGTTAATCTCATAATCCCGTAATCCCGTAATCTCGTAATCCCATAATCCCGTAATCCCCTAATCCCGTAGTTAATCTCATAATCCCGTAATCCTGTAATCCCGTAATCCTGTAATCCCATCGTTAATCCCATAATCCCGTAATCCCATAATCCCGTAATTCCATAATCTTATAATCCCGTAGTTGATCTCGTAATCCCGTAATCCCATAATCCCGTAATCCCGTAATCTCATAATTAATCCCATAATCCCGTAATCCCGTAATCCCGTAATCTCATATTAATACTATAATCCCATAATCCCGGAGTCCCGGAATCCCGGAATCCCGGAATCCCATAATTATTCCCGTAATACCATAATCCCACAATCCCATAATTAATCCCATACTCCCATAAAATCCCACCACCCGGGGAGTCTCCGCGCGTCCCCCCCGTTCCTCTTCCCAGGGAAATTCCTGGTGGGAACGACGGCGAGCACGAACCGGGGCAGGATCTCGCGCACGTTTTATCTGAGCCGGGAAAAAAAAAAAAAAAAAAATACAACAAAACCCCCAAAAATCTGGGAAAAATGGAAGCGCAAAATTCGGGAACAACTCGGCCGGAAGAGGCGACGTTCTCCAGGTGGGCGAAGGTTCCGGCAGCCGCCGCTCGATGAAATCCTCTGCGCAACGTCCGAGGGAGGAGAACTCCCAATTTGGGGAATTTCACCCCAAAAAGTTCCGCGCACGCTCCGGGTCCCGGCCCCGCCGCGGTGGATCCCAAGGATCCCACCCAACCCAACGAAACAAAAGCTTTTCCAAGGAAAAAAAACCCAAATTTCCTTTTTTCCCAAGGAAAACCGCAAAACCTCCCTTTTTTCCAAGGAATCTCCCTTTTTCCATGGAAAACCCCAAAAACCTCATTGTTTTCTCCAAATAAAAACCCAACAACTTCAATTTTTTCCCACGTAATTCTCCAAAAACCTCATTTTTTTCCCCCAAAACCTTCTCATTTTTCCAATCCAAACCCCGAACCCCTCATTTTCTCCGAGGAGAGCCCCACCAGACCCTTCCATCCTTCAAATCAGCAAGACACGAGGAGGAGGAGGAGCAGCGGGAAGAAGAAGAAGAAGAAGAAGAAGAAGAAGAAGAAGAAGAAGAAGAGCAGCAAAACGAATAAACCACAGCAAGAATCCGCATTTCCCTCCCGTTTCCGGAACTTTCCGTCCCGATTTCCGTCACTCGGGGCCGGGTGTGGCGCGGAGCCGGGCCTGGCCCACGGCGTCCAGGAGGTTTTTGGCGTCCACGGCCGCCATTCAGAACCCCCCAAACTCCCATTTTTTCCATGGAAAAACCCCAAAACCTCCCTTTTTTCAAGGAATCTCCTTTTTTTTCCAAGTAAAACCCCAAAACCCTCCATTTTCTCAAGGAGAAACTCCAAAACCTCCCTTTTTTTTTCCAAGGAAAACCCCCAAAACTTCAATTTTTTCCCAATTAAAACCCCCCAAAACCTCGTTATTTCCAAGGAAAACCCCAGGTGGGATCAGCCCAACGCCCACCAAACCTGCCTTTCCTCCATGGAAAAACCCCAAAATGCCTCATTTTTGCCAAGGAAAACCCTCAAATTTTTCCAAGGAAACCCCCCAAAAAAACATCATTTCTTCCAAATTGGCCCCCCAAGACTTCCATCGTTTCCAAACAAAACCCCAAAACTTCCATTTTTCCAACTAAAACCCCACCAGACGCCTCCCATCTTCCACATCGCGACGCGACACTCGGCGAGACACGAGGAGGGCGAGGAGCAGCGGGAAGAAGAAGAAGGAGAAGGGCGGCAAAACGAATAAACCACGGCGAGAATCCGCATTTCCCTCCCGTTTCCGGAACTTTCCGTCACTCGGGGCCGGGCGTGGCGCGGAGCCGGGCCTGGTCCACGGCGTCCAGGAGGTTTTTGGCGTCGACGGCGAGGGCGTGGGCGTGGGCGAGCATCTGCCGGCGGCACTCGGGGCCCAGCGAGGAGCCGCGGTGCTGCTGCGCCAGCCGCAGCTTGGAGATCAGCGCCGCCAGCTCCTTGTGCAGCCCCCGCTGCGTGCCCTCGATCTGCAAAATTCCCCGCGGCAGGTCGGCCGGAAAATTCCAGAAATTCCCCCGGAAATTCTGTGATTTTTTTCCAGAAAATGGCGGAATTCTCCCCATAAAGTTATGGGGCTCCTCTAGGAAATTGCGGCGTTTTCCCGCAAATTTTTCCTAGGAAATCACCAAATTTTTCGCACAAAATTCCAGAGTTTTTCCAGAAAGTTTTCCCGGGAAATGACAGAGCTTTCCCAGCCGATTGTTTCAAAATGTTGTGGATTTTCCCCCAGAAAATTCGAGATTTATTTTGAGGAAATTCCGGGAAATTTTCCAGAAAAATTCAGGAATTTTGCCAGTAAAATCAAGGGGTTTTTCCCAGAGAATCCTGGATTTTTTTCTCCCCGGAAATTACCGAATTTTCTCACAAAATTCCAGAGTTTTTCCAGAAAGTTTTCCCAGGAAATGACAGAATTTTCCCAGCCGATTTTTTCAAAATGTTATGGATTTTCCCCCAGAAAATTCGAGATTTATTTTGAGGAAATTCCGGAAATTTTCCAGAAAAATTCTGGAATTTTCCCAGTAAAATCAAGGGGTTTTTCCCAGAGAATCCTGGATTTTTTTCTCCCCGGAAATTACCGAATTTTCTCACAAAATTCCAGAGTTTTTCCAGAAAGTTTTCCCGGGAAATGACAGAATTTTCCCAGCCGAATTTTTCAAAATGTTGTGGATTTTCCCCCAGAAAATTCGAGATTAATTTTGAGGAAATTCCGGGAAATTTTCCAGAAAAATTCAGGAATTTTCACAGTAAAATCAAGGGGTTTTTCCCAGAGAATCCTGGATTTTTTTCTCCCCGGAAATTACCGAATTTTCTCACAAAATTCCAGAGTTTTTCCAGAAAGTTTTCCCAGGAAATTACAGAATTTTCCCAGCTGATTTTTTCAAAATGTTATGGATTTTCCCCCAGAAAATTTGAGATTTATTTTTTGAGGAAATTCCAGAAATTTTCCAGAAAAATTCAGGAATTTTGCCAGTAAAATCAAGGGGTTTTTCCCAGAGAATCCTGGATTTTTTTCTCCCCGGAAATTACCGAATTTTCTCACAAAATTCCAGAGTTTTTCCAGAAAGTTTTCCCGGGAAATGACAGAATTTTCCCAGCCGATTTTTTCAAAATGTTGTGGATTTTCCCCCAGAAAATTGGAGATTTATTTTTTGAGGAAATTCCGGAAATTTTCCAGAAAAATTCTGGAATTTTGCCAGTAAAATCAAGGGGTTTTTCCCAGAGAATCCTGGATTTTTTTCTCCCCAGAAATTACCGAATTTTCTCACAAAATTCCAGAGTTTTTCCAGAAAGTTTTTCTGGGAAATGACAGAATTTTCCCAGCCGATTTTTTCAAAATGTTGTGGATTTTCCCCCAGAAAATTCGAGATTAATTTTGAGGAAATTCTGGGAAATTTTCCAGAAAAATTCTGGAATTTTCCCAGTAAAATCAAGGGGTTTTTCCCAGAGAATTCTGGATTTTTTTCTCCCCGGAAATTACCGAATTTTCTCACAAAATTCCAGAGTTTTTCCAGAAAGTTTTCCCAGGAAATGACAGAGCTTTCCCAGCCGATTGTTTCAAAATGTTGTGGATTTTCCCCCAGAAAATTCGAGATTTATTTTTTGAGGAAATTCCGGAAATTTTCCAGAAAAATTCAGGAATTTTCCCAGTAAAATCAAGGGGTTTTTCCCAGAGAATCCTGGATTTTTTTCTCCCCAGAAATTTCCAGTTTTTTTCCCAGGAAATTCCGGATTTTTTTCCAGAAAAGTCTGGGATTTTCCCATAACTCTTCTGGAAGATTCCATCATTTCCCCAGAAAATTCCAGCTTTTTTTTTTCCCACAAAATTCTGTGATTTTCCCAGGAAATTAAAAAAAAATTTCAAAAAAAATCCAGAATTTTCCATGGAAATTTCAGAATTTTCCTAGGAAAGTATTCCAGGGAAATTTCAGAATTTTTTTTTTTTAAATTACAGATTTTCCCCCAGAAAATTCAATATTTATTTTGAGGAAATTCTGGAATTTTTCCAGAAAAATTCTGGAATTTTCCCAGTAAAATCAAGGGGGTTTTTTTCCAGAAAATTCTGGATTTTTTTCTCCCCAGGAAATTTCCAGGTTTTTTTTCCAGAAAATTCCAGAACTCTCCTAGAAAAACCCAGACTTTTTTTCAAAAAAATTCTGGATTTTTTTCCAGGAAATACCAGAATTTTCTCAGAAAACTACGGATTTCCCCCACGAAATTATGGACTTTTCCTGGAAAAATCCAGATTTTTTTTACCAGGAAATTGCAGAAATTTCCCAACAAAATTACGTCATTGTCCCGGGAAATTTTGGAATTTTTCAGGAAAACCCACAATTTTACCAGAAAATTCCAGAATTTTCCTGGGGAATTTCTGTCATTTTCTGAGAAAATCCTGGAATTTTACCAGGAAATTCCAGAATTTTTCCAGGGAATTTCCATCATTTTCTGAGAAAATTCTGGAATTTTAACAGGAAATTCCAGAATTTTCCTGGGAAATTTCCGTCATTTTCTGTGAAAATTCTGGAATTTAACAGGAAATTCCAGAATTTTCCCGGGGAATTTCCGTCATTTTCTGAGAAAATCCTGGAATTTTTCTAGGAAATTCCCGAATTTTCCCAGGAAATTTTACAGTTTTTCCAGAAATTTTGAGAATTTTTGAGGAAAATGTCATAATTTTCCCAGAAATTGCCAGAATTTCTCCAGGAAATTCCAGATTTTTTTTCCAGAAAATTCCATAACTTCCCCAGGAAATCCCAGATTTTTTGCCCGAGAATTCCCGGAATGTTCCGGGCGTTCCCGGTGTCCGTCCGTACCTCGGCGCGGGACGAGGGCGGCAGCTCGGGCAGGACGGCGTCCACGCTGCCGATCAACTTGCGCAGGGACAGCCCGACGTTCTGCGGGACACGGGGGAGAACGTCGGCATGGAGCCCACCAGGGTGGGGTGGATGGATGGGTCCCACCAGGATGGGATGGATGGAGCCCACCAGGATGGGATGGAGCCCACCAGGATGGATGGATGGATGGATGGATGGATAGATGGATGGAGCCCACCAGGATGGGATGGAGCCCACCAGGATGGGATGGATGGATCCCACCAGGATGGGATGGAGCCCACCAGGGTGGGATGGAGCCCTCCAGGATGGGATGGATCCCACCAGGGATGGATCCCACCAAGATGGATCCCACCAAGATGGATCCCAGGGATGGATCCCAGGGGTGGAACCAGGAGTGGGAGAGTCTCCAACCACGGAGACAAGGGGGAGGTGGCGATGTGGGAACGGGTCCCACCATGGATCCATGGGGCCAAGGGAAGAACAGGGAATGTTGGAGATCCCACCATTGACCCCAAGATCAAAGGGAGCAGCTGGGAATTGGTTGAAAGATCCCAAGGAGGATCCGAGAACACGGGAGTTGGTCCCACCATGGATCCAAGGGTCCCAATGGAGGACACGGAAGTTTTGGACCCAGTGCCACCGTCGAAGGGATAGAAGGGAAGAATGGGGAATGTTGGAGATCCCACCATGGATCCAAGGATCCAATGGAGGAGCTGGGAATTGGTTCAAGGACCCCAAGGAGGGTCCCAGAACATGGGAATTGGTCCCACCATGCATCCAAGGATCTCAAGGAGGAGATGGAAGTGTTGGAGATTCCATCATTGATCCAAGGATCCAAGATGGAGGCCGGAGTGTGGGAATTGTTCCCACCGTGGATCCAAGGACCCAATGGCGGAGCTGGGAATGCTGGAGATCCCACCATGGATCCAAGGAGCCAATGGAGGAGCTGGGAATTGGTTGAAGGATCCCAAGGAGGAGCTGGGAATGTGGGAATTGGTCCCACCATGGATCCAAGGAAGGAGCTGGAAGTGTTGGAGACTCTCCCACCATTGACCCAAGGATCATGGGAGGAGCTGGGAATCGGTTCAAGGATCCCAAGGTGGATCTGGAAATGTGGGAGTTGGTCCCACCATGGATCCAAGGATCCAGTGGAAGAACAGGGAATGGTGGAGACTCCACCATTGATCCAAGGGAGGAGCTGGGAATTGGTTCAAGGATCCCAAGGTGGAGCTGGGAATGTGGGAATCGATCCCACCATGGATCCAGGGATCATGGGAGGAGCTGGGAATGCTGGAGTTGGTCCCACCATGGATCCAAGGGAACAACAGGGAATGTTGGAGATCCCACCGTGGATCCCGAGATCCAAGGGAGGAGCTGGGATTGCTCCCACCATGGACCCAAGGAGGAGCTGGGAATGTGGGAATGGGTCCCACCATGGATCCCAGGACCCGATGGAGGAACAGGGAATGGTGGAGACTCCGCCATTGCTCCAAGGGAGGAGCTGGGAATGTGGGAATGGGTCCCACCATGGATCCCAGGAAGAAGCGGGAAATGTTGGAGACTCTCCCACCATGGACCCAAGGACCCAACGGAGACGTTGGGAATTTGGGAATCGCTCCCACCATGGATCCAAAGCCCCACCAGAGGAACAGGGAATGTTGGAGATCCCACCATGGATCCAAGGGACCAACCAGAAACTGGGGAATCCCCTCCTCCCCTGGCCACGCCCCCTTCCCAAAACAACAGGAACCAATCAGGAGCCGCATTCCCACCTCCCTCTCCCACGGAATTCCGGGATAACAGAGATAACAGGGAAAACAGGGAAAACGGGATCAGGAATTCAGGGATAACAGGGAAAACAGGGAAAACGGGATCAGGAATTCTGGGATAACGGGATCAGGAATTCTGGGAAAACAGGGAAAACAGGGACAATGGGATCGGGAATTCTGGGATAACAGGGAAAACAGGGATAATGGGATCGGGAATTCTGGGATAATGGGATCAGGAATTCAGGGAAAACAGGGATAATGGGATCAGGAATTCAGGGAAAACAGGGAAAACAGGGATAATGGGATCAGGAATTCTTGGATAACAGTATGGATAATGGGACCGGGAATTCCAGGATAACAGAGATAATGGGATCAGGAATTCTGGGATAACGGGATCAGGAATTCAGGGAAAACAGGGATAATGGGATCAGGAATTCCAGGATAACAGGGATAACGGGATTAGAAATTCCAGGATAACAGGAATTCCAGGATAACAGGGATGACGGGATCAGGAATTCTGGGATAACAGGGATAACGGGATCAGAAATCCCAGGAAAAACGGGAAAAATCAGCATCTGTCCGCAGGGGCTGTGGTGGTGCCGTCCCTGGGAAGGGTTGGGATGGGGATTGGAGGAACCTGGAATTCCGTGCCCATGGAATGGGGTGGGGTTGGAGGTCCAGGGATCCCATCCCAAACCATCCTGGGATTCTCTGGGATCAAGGAGGCTCAGGATCCATCCCGAGGGATTTTTATGGAATTCGGGGATGGAAAAGGGACGGGAGACCCTCCCTGGAGTCCTGAATTCCCAGGGAATTCCCAGAGAATCCCTGGCAGTGTCCCAGGGGTGGATTTGGATCACCCTGGGATGGTGGGAAGTGTCCCTGGGATGGGATTGAAGGTCCGGGGATCCCATCCCAAACCATCCCGGGATTCTGGGATCAAGGACGCTCAGGATCCATCCCGAGGGATTTTTTATGGAATTCCGGGGGATGGGGCTCGGAGCAACCTGGGGATTCCGGGAACCTCCCGGCGGGGGAGTTGGGGCCCACCTTGACGGCCAGGACGTGTCCGTCGGGCGGCGCGCGGGCGACGTCGTCCTTGAGCTGCAGCACGGCGCGCACCAGCTCCGTCACGCCGCCGTACACCGCGTCCTGCGAGCGGTCCAGGCGCGCCGTCGGCGCCGCCCGGAGGGGCTGGGGGCAGGGAAAAACCGGGATAACGGGAATGCCGGGATAGCGGGGATAATGGGAACGTTGGGGTGACGGGGACAACGGGGTCAGGAATTCCAGGGTAACGGGGATAACGGGATCGGGAATTCCGTGACGCCCCCCACGCTGCGTCCTGCGAGCGGTCCAGACGCGCCGTCGGCGCCGCCTGGAGGGGCTGGGGGGAGGGAGGAAAAAACCGGGAGAAACTGGGATAGTAATGGGAATGCCGGGATAGCGGGGATAACGGGAACCTTGGGGTGACGGGGACAACGGGGTCAGGAATTCCAGGGTAACGGGGATAACGGGATCGGGAATTCCGTGACGCCGCCGTACACCGCGTCCTGCGAGCGGTCCAGACGCGCCGTCGGCGCCGCCTGGATGGGCTGGGGGCAGGAAAAAACCGGGATAACGGGAATGCCGGGATAGCGGGGATAACGGGAACCTTGGGGTGACGGAGATAACGGGGACTACGGGGTCAGGAATTCCAGGGTAACGGGGATAACGGGGTCGGGAATTCCGTGATGCCGCCCCACGCCGCGTCCTGCGAGCGGTCCAGACGCGCCGATGGCGCTGCCCGGAGGGGCTGGGGGCAGGGAGGAAAAACTGGGAGAAACCGGGGGGGGTAACGGGAATGCCGGGATAGCGGGCAAAACGGGAACCTTGGGGTGACGGGGACAACGGGGTCAGGAATTCCAGGATAACGGGGATAACGGGATCAGGAATTCCGTGACGCCGCCCTACGCCGTGTCCTGCGAGCGGTGCGGAGTGGGGAAAAATCGGGATAACGGGAATGCCAGGATAACAGGAATAACAGGGATAACTGGAATGCTGGGATAATGGGGATAACGGGGATAACAACGGGGATCAGGGATAACGGGGATAACGGGGTGGGGAATCCCGGGAAAAATGGGATAACAGGATGGGGACAACAGGGATAACAGGGACGACGAGATCAGGAATTCTGGGATAACAAGGATAACAGGGATCAGGAATTCCAGGATAACGGGATCGGGAATCCCAGGATAACAGGGATAACAACGGGGATCAGGAATTCCAGGATAACAGGGTTAACAACGGGAATCAGGAATTCTGGGATAACGGGGATAACGGGGTGGGGAATCCCGGGAAAAATGGGATAACAGGATGGGGACAATGGGGATAACAGGGACGACAAGATCAGGAATTCCGGGATAACGAGGATAACAGGGATGAGGAATTCCAGGATAACGGGATTGGGAATCCCAGGATAACAGGGATAATGGGGATAATGGGTTCAGGAATTCTGGGATAACGGGATCAGAAATTCCAGGATAACAGGGATAACGGGATTGGGAATCCCGGGATAACAGGATTGGGAATTCCAGGATAACAGGGATAACGGGATTGGGAATCCCGGGATAACAGGGATAACGGGATCGGGAATTCCAGGATAACGGGGATAACGGGTTCAGGAATTCCAGGATAACAGGATTGGGAATCCCAGGATAACAGGGATAATGGGATCAGGAATTCCAGGATAACAGGGATAACGGGGATAACGGGATTGGGAATCCCAGGATAACAGGGGAAATGGGATCAGAAATTCCACGATAACGGGGACAACGGGATCAGGAATCCCGGGAAAAATGGGAAAAATCAACATCTGTCCACAGGGTTTGTGGTGGTGCCATCCCTGGGAAAGGTTGGGACGGGGATTGGAGGAACCTGGAATTCCGTGCCCATGGAATGGGATGGGATTGGAGGCCCATGGATCCCATCCCAAACCATCCCGGGATTCTGGGATCGAGGACACTCAGGATCCATCCCGAGGGATTTTTATGGAATTTGGGGATGGGAAAGGGAAGGGAGACCCTCCCTCGAGTCCCGAATTCCCAGGGAATTTCCTGGATCCCAAAATTCCTTCTCAAGGAGGAATCGGGATGGGGCTGGATCCAACCCAGAGGGATTTGGGAAAAGGGCCTGGAATGGCAGGACAGGGAGTGGCTCCCACCATGGCCGAGGGTCAGGATTTGGGAATTTTGGGATTTTAGGATTTTGGGAAGGAGTTCCTGTACCCAGAGAATCCCTGGGAATGTCCAAGGAAAAGTTGGATCATCCCGGGATCTTGAAGGTCCCTTCCCACCCAAACCATCCTGGAATTTTTTGGGGATTTACCGGTGGGATCCCGATCCCAGCCCCGATCCCGATCCGGATCCATGCCGGGTCTTACCTGAGCCCCGAGTCTCGGAGGCTTCTGGGGCGGCCCCGTGAATTGCGCTGGGAAAAAGGAGGGAAAATCATTCCGGAAAATTCCGGGGAAAAAACGCGGGAGTGCCGCGAAACCCCGGGATCCCAACCCCAAAATTTCCCAGCTTTGGGAAAAATGGGAATTTTGCTCATTGAGGAAAATTCCGGGTGGGAATCGGGAGGAACTCACTGTAATCCGTCTCCTTCTCCGGGAGGAGCTGAAAGGGGGAAAAATCGGGAATTAGAAACCCCAAAATTTGGGAAAAAGGGAGGGAACGCCCCAAAATTTGGGATGGATGGAGGAAAGGCCACAAAATTTGGGAGGGGGGGACAAAACGCCCCAAAATTTGGGATGGACGGTGGAAATGCCCCAAAATTTGGGAAAAAGGGAGGAAATTCCACAAAATTTGGGATGGAGGGAGGAGGAGCCCAAAATTTGGGATGGAGGGAGGAGGAGCCCCAAAATTTAGGATAGAAGGAAGAAATGCCCCAAAATTTGGGATAAAGGGAGAAAACACCCCAAAATTTGGGATGGAGGGTGGAAATGCCCCAAAATTTGGGAAAAGGGGAGAAAATGCCCCAAAATTTGGGATAAAGGGAGAAAATGCCCCAAAATTTGGATAAAGGGAGAAAACGCCTCAAAATTTGGGATGGAGGGAGAAGGAGCCCCAAAATTTGGGATGGAGGGAGGAAATTCCTGCTGGAATGTTAGGAAGGATCCTGGGATCCGATTTTCTTGGGATTTCCCATTTTCTGGATAATTTTCCCAAATAAATGAATAAACCAATAAATATTGATTGGAAAGGGATATTTCAGATATTCCCAAGAAAAAAAAACCCAAAAATTTGGGATTTTCCAGGGATTTTCCAGGGATTACTCACCGGGGGGATGTTGTTGTTCAGGAACACCTTGGGATCCTGGAAAAATGGGGAAAAGATGGTGTGAGGTGGGGGAAAACTGGGAAAAATGTGGGAAAATTGGGGAAAATTGGGGAAAAATTGTGGAAAAGAGGGAAAATGGGGGGAAATGGGAAGAGGGGGGAAAATCTCTTATTCAAAATATTGAAAATAATGATAATAAAGTGGAACTGAAAATGCTTAAAAGTTGCCCAAAATTCCAAATATTTCTTGGGATTGTGGAGCCCCTGGATCCCAAAATTCCTTCTCAAGGAGGAGTCGGGGTGGGGATGGATCCAATGCCAGGCTGGGAATGGAGGGGATTCCTGGGAAAGGGGAGTTTGGGGTGGTGGGATTTGGGAAGGAAAGCTCGGGATCCATCTCAAAGGCTCGGAATCCATCCCAAAGCCAATCCCAGGCTCAGGACCATTCCCAAGGTTCCAAATCCATCCCAAACCCAATCCCAGGCTCAGGATCCATCCCAAAGGCTCAGGACCCATCCCAAACCCAATCCAAACCCAATCCCAGGCTCAGAGTCCATCCCAAACCCAATCCCAAAGGTTCAGGACCATTCCCAAGGTTCCAAATCCATCCCAAACCAAATCCCAGGCTCAGGATCCACCCCAAACCCAATCCCAGGCTGAGGATCCATTCCAGACCAAATCCAGGCTCAGGATCCATCCCAAACCTGACCCAGGGCTCAGAACATCTCCAGAACTCGGCATCCATCCCAAACCCAACCCCAAAGGCTCAGGACCCATCCCAAACCCAATCCCAGGCTCAGGACCCATCCCAAACCCAATCCAAACCTAATCCCAGGCTCAGAGTCCATCCCAAACCCAATCCCAAAGGTTCAGGACCATTCCCAAGGTTCCAAACCCATCCCAAACCCAATCCCAGAGCTCAGGATCCACCCCAAAGGCTCAAGACCCTTCCCAAACCAAATCCAAACCTAATCCCAGGCTCAGAGTCCATCCCAATCCCAATCCCAAAGGTTCAGGACCATTCCCAAGGTTCCAAATCCATCCTAAACCAAATCCCAGGCTCAGGAACCATCCCAAAGGCTCAGGATCCATCCCAAACCCAATCCCAAAGGTTCAGGACCATTCCCAAAGTTCCAAACCCATCCCAAACCCAATCCCAGACTCTGGATCGATCCCAAATGCAATCTCAAACTCAGGATCCACCCCAAAGGCTCAGGATCCATCCCAAACCCAATCCCAGGTTCAGGACCCATCCCACACCCAATCCAAACCCAATCCCAGGCTCAGGACCCATCCCAAATCCAATCCAAACCTAATCCTGGGCTCAGGATCCATCCCAAACCCAATCCCAGGCTCAGGACCATTCCCAAGGTTCCAAACCATCCCAAACCCAATCCCAGAGCTCAGGATCGATCCCAAACGCAATCTCAAACTCAGGATCCACCGCAAAGGCTCAGGATCCATCCCAAACCAAACCCCAAAGGCTCAGGACCCATCCCAAACCCAATCCAAACCTAATCCCAGGCTCAGAGTCCATCCCAATCCCAATCCCAGGCTGAGGATCCATCCCAGACCAAATCCAGGCTCAGGATCCATCCCAAACCTGACCCAGGGCTCAGAACATGCCCAGTACTCGGCATCCATCCCAAACCCAACCCCAAAGGCTCAGGACCATTCCCAAGGTTCCAAATCCATCCTAAACCCAATCCCAGGCTCAGGATCCATTCCCAACCCAATCCCAGGCTCAGGATCCATCTCAAACCCAATCCCAGGCTCAGGATCCATCCCAGGCTCTGGATCCATCCCAAACCCAATCCAAACCTAATCCCAGGCTCAGAGTCCACCCCAATCCCAATCCTGAAGGCTCAGGACCATTCCCAAGGTTCCAAATCCATCCCAAAGCCAATCCCAGGCTCAGGATCCATCCCAAAGGCTCAGGACCCATCCCAAACCCAATCCAAACCTAATCCCAGGCTCAGAGTCCATCCCAAACCCAATCCCAGGCTCCGGATCCATCCCAAACCCAATCCCAAAGGCTCAGGACCATTCCCAAGGTTCCAAATCCATCCCAAAGCCAATCCCAGGCTCAGGATCCATCCCAGACCCAATCCCAGGCTCTGGATCCATCTCAAACCCAATCCAAGGCTCAGGACCCATCCCACACCCAATCCAAACGTAATCCCAGGCTCAGAGTCCATCCCAAACCCAATCCCGAAGGCTCAGGACCATTCCCAAGGTTCCAAATCCATCCCAAACCCAATCCCAGGCTCAGGATCCATCCCAAAGGCTCAGGATCCATCCGAGTCCCAATCCCAGAGCTCAAGATCCATTCCAGACCAAATCCAGGCTCAGGATCCATCCCAAACCCAATCCCGGGATCAGGATCCATCCCAAACCCAATCCCAAAGGCTCAGGATCCATCCCAAACCCAATCCCAAAGGTTCAGGATTCATCCCAAATCCAATCCCAAAGGTTCAGGATTCATCCCAAACCCAATCCCAGGGATCAGGAACATGCCCAGAACTCAGGATCCATCCCAAACCCAATCCAAACCTAATCCCAGGCTCAGGACCCATCCCAATCCCAATCCCAATCCCAATCCCAATCCCAATCCCAATCCCAATCCCAACCAAATCCCAAAGGCTCAGGACCAATCCCAATCCCAATCCCAATCCCAGGAAGGAATTCCTGGCTGGGCTGGAATTCCCAGAGAGTCCCTGGGATGGTGGGGCTGGAATGGGATGGGATTGAAGGTCCATGGATCCCATCCCAAACCGCGCTGGGATTCTCCAGGAACCGCGAGCCATCGGGATTGGAACCATGGTGAGATCCCATCTCCTCTCCCACCCAATCCATGCCAGGAGGGGCCAATTCCCGATGGGTTTTTGGGAGTTTTTTGGGAATTTTTGGGAATTTTTTTTGGGGGGTGTCTGACCAGGCTCTGGACCTCCTGCTGGAGCCACCGCTGGTCCTCCAGCATCTCCTTTGAGGTCCCTCCCCACCCAATTGTTCAGGAACCCTGGAGGAACCGCGAACCATCGGGATTGGAACCACGACGAGATCCCATCCCACGAGGGGCCAATTCCTGATGGATTTTTTGGGAATTTTTGGGAAATTTTTGGGAAGTTTTTTGGGGGTGTCTGACCAGGCTCTGGACCTCCTGCTGGAGCCACCGGTGATCCTTGAGGTCCCTCCCCACCCAACCCATCCTGGGATTCTCCAGGAACCCTGGAGGAACCGCGAACCATCGGGATTGGAACCACGGTGAGATCCCATCCCATGAGGGGCAATTCCCGATGGATTTTTTGGGGGATTTTTGGGAACTTTTGGGAAATTTCTGGGAAGTTTTTTTGGGGTGTCTGACCAGGCTCTGGACCTCCTGCTGGAGCCACCGCTGGTCCTCCAGCATCTCCCTCCGCTGCCTCTCCATGGCCTGCTCCACGCGCAGCCGCTCCAGCTCCAGCAGCTGCTGCGCCTCCTCGCGGCTCGAGGGGCGCTGGAAATCCTCCTCCTGCCAAAAATCGGGAATTTCGGGTTTTCCGGGGGAAAAAAAAAAAAAAAGCGGGATGGGGGTGTGGGGAATGACGGGTGGTTAATTGAGGGTTAATTAAGAGGATTACAGAACCTTAATTAGTGCTTCATTAATGAATTATTTATTCTTTTTGTTATTATTAATTCTCAATTATTAATGAGTAATTAGTAATTAATCATTCCCAGCAGGATTTCCCGGCCTCTCCATGGGAATTTTCCTTCTCTAATTACAGAACCTTCATTAGTGCTTCATTAATGAATCATTTATTTATTTGTTATTGTTAATTCTCAATTATTAATTAGTAATTAGTAATTAATCATTCCCAGCAGGATTTCCCGGCCTCTCCATGGGAATTTCCCTTCCGTAATTACAGAACCTTAATTAGTGCTTCATTAATGAATTATTTATTCTTTTTGTTATTATTAATTCTCAATTATTAATTAGTAATTAGTGATTAATCATTCCCAGCAGGATTTCCCGGCCTCTCCATGGGAATTTCCCTTCTCTAATTACAGAACCTTAATTAACGCAAGAACTAATTATTATTTACTATTTATTAATTATTAATTCTTATTTATTCTTTTATTTATTTTTATTAATTATTAATTATTAATCAGGAATTAATAATCATTAATTAATTATTCCCAGCAGGATTTTCTGGCCTCTCCATGGGAATTTTCCTTCCCTAATGGCATAACCTTAATTAATGCTTCATTAATGCAGGAATGAATGATTATTTGCTCTTTATTATTTATCTTTACTATGTATTATATACTATTTATTAATTATTAGTTATTTATTAATTATTTATTATAATTATTAATCATTGGTTATTAATTATTAATTAATCATTCCCAGCAGAATTTCCCGGCCTCTCCGCGGGAATTTTCCTTCCCTAATTGCATAACCTTAATTAGTGCTTCATTAATGCAGGAATTAATGATTATTTACTCTTTCTTATTTATTTTTACTATTTATTATTTACTATTTCCTAATGATAAATTAAAAATTAAAAATTATAAATTGATTATTAACTATTAATTACTAATTACTAACAATTAATACTTAATGCTTAATACTTAATACTTAATTATTAATACTTAATTATTAATTATTAATTATTAATGAATTCATGCCCGCAGGATTTCCCGGCCTGTCCATGGGAATTTTCCTTCTCTGCTTAGAGCCAGAGTTAATGCTCCATTAATGCATAATTTATTTATTGATTTATTTATTCTTATTCATTCTCAATTATTAATTATTAACTATTAATTATTAATTATCAATTATCAATTATTAATTATTAATTAATCATTCCCCGCAGGATTTCCCGGCCTCTCCATGGGAATTTTCTCCCTCTGGGTTTTGCTCCTGATGCTGCAGCCGGGTGAGAAATGGCACAAAATCCCCCCAAAAATTCCCCCCAAAATTCCCAAAATCCCCCCAAAAATTCCCCCAAAAATTCCCCAAAATCCCCCCAAAAAAATCTCAAAAAATTCCTCAAAAATTCCCCCAAAATTTCCCCAAATATTCCCCAAAAATTCCCCCCAAAAATCCCCAAAAATTCCCCCCAAAAATTAAAAAAAATCCCCAAAAATTTCCCCAAAAATCCCCCCAAAACCTCCCAAAATTCCCATCCAATCGCCCCCAAAATCCCCCCCAAAATTCCCCAAATTTTCCCCAAAAATTCCAAAAAAATTCCAAAAAATTTCCTCAGAAATTAAAAAAAAATGTCAGCGATAATTTCCCTTCAATTGCCCCAAAATGACCCCAAAAATCTTCACGAATTTCCCCCAGAATTCCCCCAAAATTCAAAAAAAATTCCAAAAAAAGTTCCCCCAAAAATCCCCCAAAATGACCCCAAAAATCTCCCAAAATTCCCCCAAATTTCCCCAAAAAATCCCAAAATTCTCCCCAAAATCGCCCCAAAATTCCCCAGAAATTCCCAAAAAATTCCCCCAGAAGTAAAAAAAAATTCCCAAAAAATTCCCCCAAAAATCTCCCAAAATTCCCTTAAAATTCTCCCAAAAATCGCCCCAAAATGATCCCAAAAATTGCCCAAATTTCCCCAAAAAATTCCCCCAAAATTTCCACAGAAATAAAAAAAATCACAAAAAATTCCCCCAAAATTTCTCTAAATTCCCCCAAAATTTCCCAAAATTTCCCATAAAATTCTCCCCAAAATCGCCCAAAATTCCCCCAAATCCCCCCAAAATCGCCCCAAAAATCCCCCAAAAATTCCTCCAAAATTCCCCAAATTTCCCCCAAAATTGCCCCCAAATTTGGTTTCAAATTTCCCCAAATTTCTCCAAATTTCCTTTTGAAATTCCCCCAAAATTCCCCCAAATTTGCTCAACAATTGCCTGAAAATTCTCCCCAATTTTTCCCAAAATTTCCACAAAATTTGCCCAAAATTCCCCTGAAATTCTTCAGAAATTTCCCAAAAATTCCCCAAAAATCCCAAACAACCTCCCCCAAAATTCTCTCCAAGATTTCCTAAAAATCCCCCAAAATTTGCCCAAAATTCCCTCAAAATGATCCCAAAAATCACCCAAAAAATCTCCAAAAAATCCCAGAAACGTTCTCCCCAAAAATAAAAATTCCCCAAAATTCACCTGAAATTCCTCCAAAATTCCTGCACAATTCCCCAAATTATTGCCAATTTATCCCACAAAAATTCTCCCAAAATTCCTCATTTCGAACCCTCCAAAATTTGCCCAAAATTCCTCCCCAAATTTGCCTCAAACTCCTTCAAAGTTGCTTTGAAATTCCCCAAAAATTCCCTCAAATTTCACCAAAATTCCAAAAAAATTCTGCGAAATTTCTCCAAATTTCCTCAATATTCCTTCACAATTCACCCAAAATTTCCTCCAAATTTCCCTCAAAATTCCTCCACAATTCCCAAAAAATTCTCCCCAAAATTCCCCAAAATTGCCCCAAAATTTCCCCAAATTTGGTTTCAAATTTCCCCAAATTTCTCCAAATTTCCTTTGAAATTCCCCCGAAATTCCCTCAAATTTCACCAAAATTCAAAAAAAATTCTGCAAAATTTCTCCAAAATTCCCTCCAAATTTCCCTCAAAATTCCTCCACAATTCCCCAAAAATTCTCCCCAAAATTCTCCCAATTTTTGCCCAAAACTCCTCCAAATATCCCCAAAATGCCTCCAAAATTTCCCCCAGAATTCCCAAAAAATCCCCCAAACCTCTTCCAAACTTATTCCACAATTCCCAAAAGAATTCGCTGAAAATTAAAGAAAAATTCTGCAAATTTCCTTCCAATTTTCTTGAAATTCCTTCAAAATTCACAGAAAATTCCCTCAAAATTCCCTCCAAAATCCTCCTCCAGATTTCCCTTTTTCCCAATTTTCCCCCCATTTTCCTCCCCTTTTTTTTCCTCCTTTTTTCCCCATTTTTCCCCCATTATCCCCCCATTTTTATCCTTTCCCCTCCCTTTTCCTCCTTTATTTTTTCCTCCTTTTTTCCCCCATTTTTCATCCTTTCCCCTCCCTTTTTCCTCCCCTTTTTTTCTTCCTTTTTTCCCCATTTTCCTCCTTTTCCCCCCATTTTTCCTCCTTTTTTTTCCCCATTTTTATCCTTTCCCCCCCTTTTCCTCCTTTATTTTTTCCTCCTTTTTTCACCTTTTTTCCCCATTTTTTATCCTTTCCCCCCCTTTTCCTCCTTTATTTTTTCCTCCTTTTTTCCCCCCATTTTTTATCCTTTCCCCTCCCTTTTCCTCCTTTATTTTTTCCTCTTTTCTCCCCTTTTCCCCCCATTTTCCGATCCCTTTCCCCCTCGTTTTTCCCATTTTTCCTCCCTTTTCCATCCATTTCCCCTCCCCTTTTTCTTCCCTTTTTCCCCCTCTTTTCCCCCCCATTTTCCCTTTTCCTCTTTATTTTTCCCCTTTTCCTCTCATTTCCCCCTTTTTCCCCTTTTCTCCCCCATTTTTCTTCCTTCCTCCCTCATTTTTCCCCTCATTTCACCCCAGTTTTTCTCCAATTTCCCCCCAATTTTTCCTCTCATTTTTCCCCCCAATTTTTCCCCAATTTCCCCAATTTTCCCCCTCATTTTCCACCAATTTTCCCCCCAATTTTCCCCCTCATTTCCCCCCTCATTTTTCCCCCAATTTCCCCCCAATTTTTCCTCTCATTTTCCCCCCCAATTTCCCCCCAATTTTCCCCAATTTCCCCCAATTTCCCCCTCATTTTCCACCAATTTTCCCCCAATTTTCCCCCTCATTTCCCCCCAATTTCCCCCCAATTTTCCCCCTCATTTTTCCCAATTTCCCCCCAATTTCCCCCCCAATTTTTCCCCAATTTCCCCCAATTTTCCCCCTCATTTTCCCCCAATTTCCCCCCAATTTCCCCATTTTCCCATTTTTCCCCACTCCCCAATGTTTCTCCCTTTTTCTCCCCTTTTCCTCCCATTTTCCCCACTTTCCCCCCAATTTTTCCCCAATTTCCCCCAATTTTCCCTCTCATTTCCCCCCTCATTTTTTCCCTCATTTTCCCCCCATTTTCCCCCCAATTTCCCCCAATTTTTCCCCACATTTTCCCCCCAGTTTTTCCCCATTTCCCCCCCAATTTTCCCCTCATTTCCCCCCAATTTTCCCCTCATTTTCCCCCAATTTCCCCCCAGTTTTTCCCCTCATTTTCCCCCTTTTCCTTTCATTTCCCCCATCCCTTTTCCCCCTCATTTCGCCCTAATTTTTCCCCCTTTTCTCCCAATTTTCCCCCAATTTTCCCCATTCCCCCATGTTTCTCCCCTTTTTCTCTCCTTTTCCTCCCATTTTCCCCAATTTCCCCCCAATTTTTCCCCCATTTCCCCCCAATTTTTCCCCAATTTTCCCCTTTTCTCCCCAATTTTCCCCCTCATTTTCCCCCTCATTTTTCCCCCCATTTTCCCCCCAAACCCCATTTCCCCCCAATTTTCCCTCTCATTTCCCCCCTCATTTTTTCCCTCATTTTCCCCCATTTTCCCCCAATTTTCCCCAACATTTTTCCCCCAATTTTTCCCCATTTCCCCCCAATTTTCCCCTCATTTTCCCCCAATTTCCCCCCAATTTCCCCCCAGTTTTTCCCCTCATTTTCCCCCTTTTCCTTGCATTTCCCCCATCCCTTTTCCCCCCCATTCCGCCCTCATTTTCCCCCAATTTCCCCCCAATTTCCCCATTTTCCCCCTTTTCCCCATTCCCCCATGTTTCTCCCTTTTTCTCCCCTTTTCCTCCCATTTTCCCCAATTTCCCCCCAATTTTTCCCCATTTTCCCCCAATTTTCCCCCAATTTCCCCCCAATTTTTCCCCTCATTTCCCCCCTCATTTTTCCCCAATTTCCCCCCAATTTTCCCCATTTTCCCCCCAATTTTCCCCCTCATTTTCCCCAATTTTCCCCCATTTCCCCCCTCATTTTTCCCCAATTTTCCCCCTCATTTTCCCCCAATTTCCCCCCAATTTCCCCATTTTCCCATTTTTCCCCATTCCCCCATGTTTCTCCCTTTTTCTCCCCTTTTCCTCACATTTTCCCAATTTCCCCCCAATTTTTCCCCAACTTTTCCCCCAATTTTCCCCCTCATTTTTCCCCCTCATTTCCCCTCATTTTCCACCAAATTTTCCCCAGTTTTCCCCCATTTCCCCCCCTCATTTTCCCCCAATTTCCCCCCAATTTTCCCCCTCATTTTCCCCCCAATTTTTCCCCATTTCCCCCCAATTTTCCCCCTCATTTTCCCCCTCATTTCCCCCACATTTTCCCCCCAATTTTTCCCCATTTCCCCCCAATTTTCCCCTCATTTTCCCCAATTTTTCCCCAATTTTTCCCCTCATTTCCCCCCATTTTCCCCCCAATTTCCCCCCAGTTTTTCCCCTCATTTTCCCCCTTTTCCTTCCATTTCCCCCCAATTTCCCCCCAATTTCCCCATTTTCCCATTTTTCCCCATTCCCCCATGTTTCTCCCTTTTTCTCCCCTTTTCCTCCCATTTTCCCCAATTTCCCCCCAATTTTTCCCCATTTCCCCCCAATTTTCCCCCTTTTTCTCCCCATTTTTCTCTCCCTTTTCCCCCCATCCCTTCCCCCCATTTTCCCCCCTTTCCGCCCGTTTTCCCCCTTTTCTCTCATTTTCCCCATTTTCCTCTCGTTTCCCCTCAGTTTCTGGAATGTTGCTGGAATATTTCTGGAATAATTCCTGAATAATTCTGGGATTTTTCTGGAATAACTCTGGGATTTTTCTGGAATAATTCCTGAATGATTCTGGGATATTTCTGGAATATTTCTGTAATATTTGTTGGATAATTCCTGAATAACTCTGGGATAATTCTGGAATATTTCTGGAATATTTCTGGAATAATTCTGGGATAATTCTGGAATAATTCCTGAATAATTCTGGGACATTTCTGGAATATTTCTGGAATAATTCTGCAATGTTTCTCGAATATTTCCTGAATGATTCTGGGATATTTCTGGAATATTTATGGAATAATTCTGGAATAATTCCTGAATAATTCTGGGATATTTCTGGAATAATTCTGGAATAATTCTGGGATAACTCTGGGGTAATTCTGGAATAATTCCTGAATAATTCTGGGATAACTCTGGGGTAATTCTGGAATAATTCCTGAATAATTCTGGGATATTTCTGGAATATTTCTGGAATCATTCTGGGATATTTCTGGAATAATTCCAGAATAATTCTGGGATATTTCTGGCATATTTCTGGGATATTTCTGGGATATTTCTGGAATATTTCTTGGATAATTCCTGAATAACTCTGGGATAATTCTGGAATAACTCTGGAAAAATACCTGAATAATTCTGGGATATTTTTGGAATGATTCTGGGACATTTCTGGAATATTTCTGGAATAACTCTGGAATGTTTCTGGAATAATTCCTGAATAATTCTGGGATATTTTTGGAATGATTCTGGGACATTTCTGGAACATTCCTGGAACACTCCCGGACCGTTTCTGGCCGGCGCAGGGCGGTGCCAGCGGCGCAGCCACGCCGAGGACCGGCTCTTCAAGCGCCTTTTCTCGGGCTACAACCGCTGGTCCCGGCCCGTGCCCAACACCTCCGACGTCGTCATCGTGCGCTTCGGCCTCTCCATCGCGCAGCTCATCGACGTGGTGAGGGGAACGGGAATTCCCGGGGTTGGAATTCCCAGGGTTCTGGGGGTGGAATTCCCGGGATTCTGGGGATGGAATTCCCGGGGTTCTGGGGCTGGAATTCCCAGGATTTTGGGGGTGGAATTTCTGGGATTCCAGGGCCAAAATTTCTGGGATTCTGTGCTCAAAATTGCCGGGATTCCGTGCTGGCAGTTCCTGGGGTTCTGCAGCCATGATTCCCATCCCTACACCTCCATCCCACATCCCACATCCCACATCCCACATCCCACATCCCACATCCCACATCCCAAATCCCACATCCCATATCCCACATCCCACATCCCACATCCCATATCCCACATCCCACATCCCATATCCCACATCCCACATCCCACATCCCACATCCCATATCCCCTATCCCATATTCCCTATCCCACATCCCATATCCCACATCCCACATCCCATATCCCCTATCCCATATCCCATATCCCACATCCCACATCCCATATCCCATATCCCATATCCCACATCCCACATCCCATATCCCATATCCCATATCCCACATCCCCTATCCCATATCCCATATCCCACATCCCATATCCCCCATCCCACATCCCATATCCCACATCCCACATCCCACATCCCACATCCCATATCCCATATCCCACATCCCACATCCCAAATCCCACATCCCACATCCCATATCCCTCATCCCACATCCCACATCCCACATCCCATATCCCACATCCCATATCCCATATCCCATATCCCACATCCCCTATCCCATATCCCATATCCCACATCCCACATCCCACATCCCATATCCCACATCCCACATCCCATATCCCACATCCCACATCCCACATCCCAAATCCCACATCCCAAATCCCACATCCCACATCCCACATCCCATATCCCACATCCCATATCCCACATCCCACATCCCACATCCCAAAACTGATTCTCTGCCGCCCTCTAGTGACCAAAAATCCCAAAATCTCATCCCAAAGAGCCGATCCTGTTGGGGGCCGGGAGTTTTGGGATTTCCTGGATCTTCGGGAATTTTGGGATCCCCTGGAATTTTGGGATTTCCTGTAATTCTGGGAACTTTGGGGTCCTCGGGAATTTTTGGATCCTCTGGAATTTTAGGATGCCCTGGGATTTTGGGGAATTTTGGGATCCCCTTGAAATTTTGGGGCCGTCCCTAAATCCCTCGGGATCTCGCGGCTCATCCCTCGTTCCCACCGCAGGATGAGAAGAACCAGATGATGACCACCAACGTGTGGCTGAAACAGGTGCGGGAACGGGATTGGGGATTTGGGGTTTGGGGATTTGGGATTTGGGATTGGGATTTGGGATTTGGGATTTGGGATTGGGATTTGGGATTGGGATTTGGGATTTGGGATTGGGGTTTGGGATTTGGGATTGGAGTTTGGGATTGGGGATTTGGGATTTGGGATTGGGGATTGGGGATTTGGGGTTTGGGATTTGGGATTGGGATTTGGGATTTGGGGTTTGGGATTTGGGATTTGGGTTTGGGATTTGGGGTTGGGGATTGGGGATTTGGGATTTGGGGTTTGGGATTTGGGATTGGAGTTTGGGATTTGGGATTTGGGATTGGAGTTTGGGATTTGGGATTTGGGATTTGGGATTTGGGATTTGGGATTGGGATTTGGGATTGGGATTTGGGGCTGGGGTTTGGGATTTGGGATTGGGATTTGGGATTGGGATTTGGGATTGGGATTTGCAGAGCCAGATGATGACCACCAACGTGTGGCTGAAACAGGTACGGGAACGGGATTGGGGATTTGGGATTGGAATTTGAGATTTGGGATTGGGGTTTGGGATTTGGGATTGGAGTTTGGGATTGGGGATTTGGGATTTGGGATTGGGGATTGGGGATTGGGGATTTGGGGTTTGGGATTTGGGATTGGGATTTGGGATTTGGGGTTTGGGATTTGGGATTGGGGTTTGGGATTTGGGGTTGGGGATTGGGGATTTGGGATTTGGGGTTTGGGATTTGGGATTGGAGTTTGGGATTGGGGATTTGGGATTGGAGTTTGGGAATTGGGATTTGGGATTTGGGATTTGGGATTTGGGATTTGGGATTGGGATTTGGGATTGGGATTTGCAGAGCCAGATGGTGACCACCAACGTGTGGCTGAAACAGGTGCGGGAATGGGATTGGGGATTGGGGATTTGGGAGTTGGGATTTGGGATTGGGGACTGGGATTTGGGATTTGGGATTTGGGATTGGAGTTTCGGTTTTGGGATTGGAGTTTGGCATTTGGGATTTAGGATTTGGGATTGGGGATTGGGGTTTTGGGGTTTGGGATTTGGGATTAGAGTTTGGGATTTGGGATTGGGGATTGGGATTGGGATTTGGGATTGGGATTTGGAGAACCAGATGATGACCACCAACGTGTGGCTGAAACAGATTTGGGATTGGGGTTTGGGATTTGGGATTGGGGATTTGGGATTGGGATTTGGGATTTGGGATTTGGGATTTGGGATTTGGGGTTGGGGATTTGGGATTGGGGTTTGGGATTTGGGATTTGGGATTGGAGTTTGGGATTTGGGATTTGGGGTTTGGGATTTGAGATTTGGGATTTGGGATTGGGATTTGGGATTGGGGATTGGGATTTGGGATTGGGATTTGGGATTTCGGATTGGGATTTGGGGTTTGGATTTTGGGGGTTGGGATTTGGGATTTGGGATTGGGATTTGCAGAGCCAGATGATGACCACCAACGTGTGGCTGAAGCAGGTACGGGAACGGGATTGGGGATTTGGGATTGGGGATTTGGGATCAGGGGTTTGGGATTTGGGGTTTGGGATTTGGGGTTGGGGTTGGGGATTTGGGATTGGAGTTTGGGATTTGGGATTGAAAGGACCAGATGATGACCACCAAAGTCTGGCTGAAGCAGGTGCTGGGAATGGGACCTGGGATTTGGGATTGGCATTTGGGAAGGGAGTTTGGGATTGGGATTTGGGCTTTTGGAAGGGATTTGGGGTGGGATTTGGGAATGGGGTTTGGGATTGGGATTTGGGGGTGGGAGTGGGATTGGGATTTGGAAGTGTGATTTGGGAATAGGATTTGGGAGTTGGGATATGGAGTGGAATTTGGGAATGGGATTTGGGGTGGGATTGGGGAATGGGATTTGGGATTGGGATTTGGGAATGGGATTTGGGAATGGGATCTGGAGAAGCAGATGATGACCACCAGTGTCTGGCTGAAGCAGGAAGGAGGTGGTCCCAAACCGGAATTGGGATTTAGGATTGGGATTGGGATTTGGGATTTTGGGGTCGGAATAGGATTTGGGATTGGGATTTGGGGTGGGATTTGGGATTGGGATTTGGGAATGTCCATTCCCAGGGTGTTTTGGGGCCGTCCCCACGGACGTGCCCCACGGACGTGCCCCATGTCCCCACGTGTCCCGCAGGAGTGGAGCGATTACAAGCTGCGCTGGGACCCGGCCGAGTACGACAACGTCACCTCCATCCGCGTGCCCTCCGAGATGATCTGGATCCCCGACCTCGTCCTCTACAACAAGTGAGGGACGGGCCCGGCACGGGGAGCTCCTGGCATGGCCGGGAATTCCCAAAATGCCTTCCCTTTCCATTATCCCATTATCCCATTATCCCATCCCATCCCGTCCCACCCTCATCCCATCCCATTATCCCGTTATCCCATCCCACCTTCATCCCTTCTCCATCCCAAGCCCATCCAAAGCCCATTCCTGACCATTCCACCATGACCCAGGCCCACCTGATCTCCTGTCCCATCCCATTGTCCCATCCCACCTTCATCCCTTCTCCAGGCAAAGATCATCCCAAGGTCCACCCCAAGCCCATTCCTGACCATTCCACCATGACCCAGGCCCACCTGTTCTCCTGTCCCATCCCATCATCCCATTGTCCCATCCCATCATCCCATCCCACCTCCATCCCACCTTCATCCCTTCTCCAACCAAGACTCATCCCAAGACTGATCCCAAGGTTCATCCCAAGACTCATCCCAAGTGTCATCCCAACCCCATTCCTGTCCATCCCAACCCCATTCCTGACCATCCCAACCCCATTCCTGACCATCTCAAAACCATTCCCGACCATTCCCGGCCATTCCTTTTTCCAGCACCAATGGCGAGTTCGCGGTGACGCACATGACCAAGGCCCACCTGTTCTCCTGTCCTATCTCATCTTCATCCCACCTTCATCCACTCTCCAACCAAGGCTCATCTCAAGGTCCATCCCAAGCCCATTCCTGACCATCCCAAGCCCATTCCTGACCATCCCAAGCCCATTCCCGACCGTTCCTGGCCATCTCAATCCCATCCCATTATCCCATTATCCCATCCCACCTTCATCCCTTCTCCAACCAAGGCCCATCCCAATCCCATTCCGTGTTTTCCAGCGCCGATGGCGAGTTCGCGGTGACGCACATGACCAAGGCCCACCTGATCTCCTGCCCCTTCCCATCCAACCTTCATCCCTTCTCCAACCAAGGCTCATGCCAAGGTCCATCCCAACCCCATTCCTGACCATTCCTGACCATCCCAACCCCATTCCTGACCATTCCTGACCATCTCAAACCCATCCCAATCCCACCCCAGTCCCATTCCGTGTTTTCCAGCGCGGACGGCGAGTTCGCCGTGGCGCACATGACCAAGGCCCACCTTGGTTCTCCTGCCCCATCTCATTATCCCATTATGCCATTATCCCATCCCACCTTCATCCCATCTTCATCCCTTCTCCAACCAGGGCTCATCCCAAGCCCATCCCAACCCCATTCCTGACCATTCCTGACCACCCCAAAGCCCACCCCCAGCCCATTCCTGACCATCCCACCATGACCCAGGCCCGCCTGTTCTCCTGTCCTATTACAGCGCCTGAGTGGGTCGCTGGTGGTGAGAGAGAGACGGGAATCTTGATTCTTGGTCAGAAGGCTAGATTTATTGATATATTATATATAATACATTATGACTACACTAAATAGAATATAGAGAGAGGTTTTCAGAGCTGCTAAGCTAAGCTAAGAATAGATAGAAAGAATCCATAACAAAGTTGTGTCCAGGGACTCAGTCCCCTCGCTTGCACTGGTGATTGGTCCTTAATTATAAACATGGAACATGAGCCAATCAAGGTGAATGCTATTGCATTCCAGAGCAGCTGATAACAATTGTTTACCTTCCCTTCTGAGGCCTCTGCCTTCCAGAAGACACAGAAATCTGAAAGAAAGGATTTCTGTAGAAAAATGGCTGCGACACTGTCCCATCCCATTATCCCATCCCACCTTCATCTCTTCTCCAGCCAAGGCTCATCCCAAGGTCCACCCCAAGGTCCATCCCAAGGCTCATCCCAACCCCGTTCCTGACCATCCTAACCCCATTCCTGACCATTCCCGACCATTCCGTGTTTTCCAGCACCGAAAGCCCGTCCGCCGTGACGCACATGACCAAGGCCCACCTGTTCTCCTGTCCTATCTCATCTTCATCCCACCTTCATCCACTCTCCAACCAAGGCTCATCTCAAGGTCCATCCCAAGCCCATTCCTGACCATCCCAAGGTCCATCCCAATCCCATCCCAATCCCACTCCGTGTTTTCCAGCACGGACGGCGAGTTCGCGGTGACGCACATGACCAAGGCCCACCTGATCTCCTGCCCCTTCCCATCCCACCTTCATCCCTTCTCCAACCACAGCTCATCCCAACCCCATTCCTGACCATCCCAATCCCATCTCAATCCCATCCCAAGCCCATTCCTGACCATCCCAAGCCCATTCCTGACCGTTCCTGGCCGTCTCAATCCCATCCCATTATCCCATTGTCCCATCATCCCATCATGCATTATCCCATTATCCCATCCCACTTTCATCCCTTCTCCAACAAAGGCTCATCCCAAGGTCCATCCCAAGGTCCATCCCAAGCCCATTCCTGACCATTCCCGGCCATTCCGTGTTTTCCAGCGCGGACGGCGAGTTCGCAGTGACGCACATGACCAAGGCCCACCTGATCTCCTGCCCCACCCCATCCCATCTTTATCCCTTCTCCAACCAAGGCTCATCCCAAGCCCATCCCAACCCAATTCCTGACCATTCCTGACCATCCCAAAGCCCATCCCAAGCCCATTCCTGACCCTTCCACCATGACCCAGGCCCGCCTGTTCTCCTGTCCCATCCCATCATCCCATCCCACCTTCATCCCTTCTCCAGCCAAGGCTCATCCCAAGACCACCCCAAGGTCCATCCCAAGGCTCATCCCAACCCCGTTCCTGACCATCCCAACTCCATTCCTGACCATTCCGAACCATTCCGTGTTTTCCAGCGCGGACGGCGAGTTCGCGGTGACGCACATGACCAAGGCCCACCTGTCGTGGGACGGCACGGTGACCTGGGTGCCGCCGGCCATCTACAAGAGCTCCTGCAGCATCGACGTCACCTTCTTCCCCTTCGACCAGCAGAGCTGCAAGATGAAGTTCGGCTCGTGGACCTACGACAAGGCCAAGATCGACCTGGAGAACATGGACCACCAGGTGGACCTCAAGGACTACTGGGAGAGCGGCGAGTGGGCCATCATCAACGCCGTGGGCACCTACAACTCCAAGAAGTACGACTGCTGCACGGAGATCTACCCCGACATCACCTTCTACTTCGTCATCCGCCGCCTGCCGCTCTTCTACACCATCAACCTCATCATCCCGTGCCTGCTCATCTCCTGCCTCACCGTGCTGGTCTTCTACCTGCCCTCGGACTGCGGCGAGAAGATCACGCTGTGCATCTCCGTGCTGCTGTCCCTCACCGTCTTCCTGCTGCTCATCACCGAGATCATCCCGTCCACCTCGCTGGTCATCCCGCTCATCGGCGAGTACCTGCTCTTCACCATGATCTTCGTCACGCTCTCCATCATCATCACCGTCTTCGTGCTCAACGTGCACCACCGCTCGCCCAGCACGCACGCCATGCCCGCCTGGGTCAGGAGCTTCTTCCTGGGCGCCGTGCCCCGCTGGCTCTCCATGAAGAGGCCGCCCCAGGAGGGGACGCGGGGACAATATGGCCGCCCCGGCGGGGCGCGGCTGAGCACGTCGCGGTGCTGGCTGGAGACCGACGTCGACGACAAGTGGGAGGAGGAGGAAGAGGAGGAAGAGGAAGAAGAAGAAGAGGAGGAGAAGACCTACCCGAGCCACCCCGCGGCAGAAGCCAAGAAAACCAAATTCTGCTACGGGAAGAAATCGGCGGCGCCGGGCTCCAGGGGGAAGGACCACGAGGAGGAGGAGGAGGAGGAGGAGGAGGAGGGGAAGGAGGAAGGCTCGGGGCGGGCCCCGGCGCTGTCGCCCCGCATGATGAAGGCTCTGGAGGGGGTGCAGTACATCGCTGACCACCTGCGGGCCGAGGACGCCGACTTCTCCGTGAGTGCCGAGGCCCCGGAATTTGGGAACTTCTGGGAGACACCGAGGGGATGGAGATGCCGAGGCTGGGGAGTTCTGGGATCTGTGGGTGGGGCTGGAGATCCCAAAATTGGGAAGGGAAGTTCTGAGATCCATGGGTGGGGCTGGAGATCCCAAAATTGGGAAGGGAAGTTCTGAGATCCATGGGTGGGGCTGGAGATCCCAAAATTGGGAAGGGAAGTTCTGAGATCCATGGATGGAGCTGGAGATGCCAAAATTGGGAAGGGAAGTTCTGGGATCCATGGATGGAGCTGGAGATGCCAAAATTGGGAAGGGAAGTTCTGGGATCTGTGGATGGGGCTGGAGGTCCCAAAAATGGGAATGGGAAGTTCTGGGATGTGTGGGTGGAGCTGGAGATGTCAAAAATGGAACCCATGGATGGGGCTGGAGATCCCAAAATTGAGGAGTTCTGGAATCTTTGGATGGGGCTGGAGATCCCAAAAATTGGGAGGTTCTGGGATCCGTGGATGGGGCTGGAGATCCCAAAAATTGGGAGGTTCTGGGATCCGTGGATGGGGCTGGAGATCCTAAAAATGGAATGGGAAGTTCTGGGAGCTGTGGTTGGTTCCTGAGATCCCAAAATTGGGAAGTTCTGGGATGTGTGGAAGGGGCTGGAGATCCCAAAAATTGGGAAGGGAAGTTCTGAGATCCATGGGTGGGGCTGGAGATCCCAAAATTGGGAAGGGAAGTTCTGAGATCCATGGATGGAGCTGGAGATCCCAAAATTGGGAAGGCAAGTTCTGAGATCCATGGATGGGGCTGGAGATCCCAAAATTGGGAAGGCAAGTTCTGAGATCCATGGATGGGGTTGGAGATCCCAAAATTGAGAGGGGAAATTCTGAGATCCATGGATGGGGCTGGAGATCCCAAAATTGAGAAGGGCAGATCTGGGATCCATGGATGGGGTTGGAGGTCCCAAAACTGGAATGGGAAGTTCTGGGATCCATGGTTGGTTCTTGAGATCCCAAAATTCGGAGAGGAAGTTCTGGGATGTGCGGATGGGGCTGGAGGTCCTAAAATTTGGAACTTCTGGGATTCATGGGTGGGGCTGGAGATCCCAAAACTGGAACGGGAAGATCTGGGATCTGTGGAAGTGCCTGGAGATCCCAGAATTGGGAAGGGAAGTTCTGGGATGCGTGGATGGGGCTGGAGGTCCCGAAATCGGGAGGAGAAGTTGTGGGATCCACGGATGGGGCTGGAGATGCCAAAATTGGAATGGGAAGATCTGGGATGCGTGGGTGGGGATGGAGATCCCAAAAATTGGGAAGTTCTGGGGTCTGTAGATGGGGCTGGAGATCCCAAAATTGGGAATGGGAAGTTCTGGGATGTGTGGGTGGAGCTGGAGATGTCAAAAATGGAACCCATGGATGGGGCTGGAGATCCCAAAATTGAGGAGTTCTGGGATCCATGGATGGGGCTGGAGATCCCAAAAATTGGGAGGTTCTGGGATCCGTGGATGGGGCTGGAGATCCCAAAAATGGAATGGAAGTTCTGGGATCCATGGTTGTTTCCCAAGCACCCAAACCCAGGGAGAAGCTCCCACCCTTGGCCCCATTCCCGCTTTTCCCAAAGTGGGTTTGGAGAACCCCAGGTCCAAGATGGACACCTCCATGTCCCACCTCAGAAAATTCCAGAACTTTCCATGAACTGTGGTGTCTCCTCACCACGAGGAGACTCCCAGGAAGTTCTGGGTGGTCTCCTGACCACGAGGAGACTCCCAGGAAGTTCTGGGTGCTCTCCAGACGCCGTGAGATCCCCGGGATGGAATTCCAGAAGGTTCCACCACCGTTTTTCCCCCCCGGCAGGTGAAGGAGGACTGGAAGTACGTGGCCATGGTGATCGACCGCATCTTCCTGTGGATGTTCATCATGGTCTGCCTGCTGGGCACCGTGGGGCTCTTCCTGCCGCCCTACCTGGCCGGCATGATCTAGGGGGCACTGGGCGGGACTGTGGGGGAATGGGAATGGTGCTGGGAATGGTGCTGGGAATGGTGCTGGGAATGGTGGTGGGAATGGTGCTGGGAATGGTGGTGGGTCCCATAATCCCACCATCCCACCATCCCATGATCCCAGGAGGTTGTGAGACAGGGATAAGGCTGCAGAAGGGACATGGACATGATCCCATGATCCCATGATCCCATGATCCCACCGTCCCGTGATCCCACCATCCCGTGATCCCAGGATGTTGTGGGTCAGTGCTAACCCGGTGGATGGTCTGTGCAGAAGAGATGAGGACAAGATCTCATAATGCCGTGATCCCACCATCCCGTGATCCCACCATCCCATGATCCCACCATCCCATGAAGTTGTGGGACAGGGACAATGCGGTGGATGGTCCTTGTAGAAGGGGGACACGATCCCACGATCCCACAATGGTGGGAACCCTTTATCCCACGAGCCCAGGAAGTTGTGGGACAAAGACAACCCTGTGGTGGTGGGAATGGTGGTGGGAATGGTGGTGGGAATGGTGGTGGGAATTGTTGTGGGAATGGTGCTGGGAATGGTGGTGGGAATGGTGGGAATGGTGGTGGGAATGGTGGTAGGAATGGTGGTGGGAATGGTGGTGGGAATGGTGGTAGGAATGGTGGTGGGAATGGTGGGAATGGTGGTGGGAATGGTGGTGGGAATGGTGGTGGGAATGGTGGTGGGAATGGTGGGAATGGTGCTGGGAATGGTGGTGGGAATGGTGGTGGGAATGGTGGTGGGAATGGTGGGAATGGTGCTGGGAATGGTGGTGGGAATGGTGGTGGGAATGGTGGTAGGAATGGTGGTGGGAATGGTGGGAATGGTGGTGGGAATGGTGGTAGGAATGGTGGTGGGAATGGTGGGAGGAATGGTGGGAATGGTGGTGGGAATGGTGGTGGGAATGGTGGTGGGAATGGTGGTGGGAATGGTGGTGGGAATGGTGGTAGGAATGGTGGTGGGAATGGTGGTGGGAATGGTGGTGGGAATGGTGGTAGGAATGGTGCTGGGAATGGTGGTGGGAATGGTGGGAATGGTGGTGGGAATGGTGGTGGGAATGGTGGTGGGAATGGTGGGAATGTGGTGGAAATGGTGGGAATGGTGGTGGGAATGGCGGTGGGAATGGTGGTGGGAATGGTGGTGGTGGTGTCCTGCTGGAGGCTGGTGGTGGGGAGGTGGAAGCTGTGGGAGATCTCCAGTGGGGACGGAGGGTGGAGAAAGGGGTGGAGATGACCATGGGTGGGGTGGGAGATGGACGTGATGCCACCATCCCTTGTTCCCATGGTCCCAGGATCCCAGGAAGTTGTGGGAGATGCTGAGGGTGGTCCCTGCAGAAGGGACATGGACACCATCCCACAATTCCACAATCCCATGGTCCTGTGATCCCACCATCCCAGGAGGTTGTGGGAGATGCTGTGGGTGGTCCATGGAGAAGGGACATGGACACCATCCCACAATCCCATGGTCCTGTGATCCCACCATCCCAGGAGGTTGTGGGAGATGCTGTGGGTGGTCCATGGAGAAGGGACATGGACACCATCCCACAATCCCATGGTCCTGTGATCCCACCATCCCAGGAAGTTGTGGGAGATGCTGTGGGTGGTCCATGGAGAAGGGACATGGACACCATCCCACCATCCCACGATCCCGGAATCCTGTGATCCCACCATTCCCAGGAAGTTGTGGGAGATGCTGTGGGTGGTCCATGGAGAAGGGACATGGACACCATCCCACAATCCCATGATCCTGTGATCCCATAATCCTGTGATCCCATAATCCCAGGAGGTTGTGGGACAGGAACAGAGGTTCGGATGGTCTGTGCAGGAGGAACGTGGACACGATCCCATCATCCCACCATCCTGCCATCCCAGGAGGTTCTGGGTCAGGGAACACGCTTTGGGTTGTCCACGAAGAAGGAACATGGACAGGATCCCATCATCCCACGGTCCCAGGAAATTGTGGGACAGGAATGAGGGTTCTGATGGTCCGTGCAGGAGGAACATGGACACGATCCCATCATCCCACAGTCCCATGATCCCACCATCCCAGGAAGTTGTGGGGAAGGGCCAACGATTGGGGTGGTCCTTGCAGACGGGACATGGGCACGATCCCATAATCCCATGATCCCATCATCCTGAAATCCCATCATCCCGTGATCCCACCATCCCAGGAGGCTGTGGGACGGGAAGAGGAGCTCGATGGTCTGTGCAGGAGGGACATGGACACCATCCCACCATCCCAGGATGTTGTGGGACAGGGGACAATGCTGCGGGTGGTCCTTGCAGAAGGGGCGCGGACGCGATCCCATAATCCCGTGATCCCATAATGCCGCGATCCCGTAGTCCCGTGATCCTGTAATCCCATGATCCCATAATCCCATAATTAATCCCATAATCCCACAATCCCGTAATCCCAAAATTAATCCCATAATCCCATAATTAATCCCGCAATCCCGTAATCCCATAATTAATCCCGTAATCCCGTAATCCCGTAATCTCATAATCCCGTAATCCCGTAATCTCATAATTAATCCCATAATCCCACAATCCCATAATCCCGTAATCCCAGAATATCATAATCCCATAATCCCGTAATCCCATCGTTAATCTCTTAATCCCATAATCCCGTAACCCAGAATGTCATAATCCCGTAATCCCGTAATCCCATCGTTAATCTCATAATTAATCCTGTAATCCCGTAATCCCGTAATCCCATAATCCCGTAATCCCATAATCCCGTAATCTCTTAATCTCGTAATCCCATAATCTCGTAATCCCGTAATCCCGTAATCTCGTAATCCCGTAATCCTAGAATGTCACAATCCCGCAATCCCGTAATCCCATCGTTAATCTCATAATCCCGTAATCCCGTAATCCCATAATCCGTAATCTCATAATCCCATAATCTCTTAATCCCGTAATCTCTTAATCCAGTAATCCCGTAATCTCGTAATCCCGTAATCTCTTAATCCAGTAATCCCGTAATCTCGTAATCCCGTAATCTCGTAATCCCGTAATCCTAGAATGTCACAATCCCGTAATCCCGTAATCCCATCGTTAATCTCATAATCCCGTAATCCCGTAATCTCGTAATCTCGTAATCCCGTAATCCCGTAATCCCATCGTTAATCTCGTAATCCCGTAATCCCGTAATCCCATAATCTCATAATCCCATAATCCCGTAGTTAATCTCGTAATCCCGTAATCTCATAATTAATCCCGTAATCCCGTAATTAATACTAAAATCCCATAATCCCGGAATCCCGTAATCCCGTAATCTCATAATTAATACGATAATCCCATAATCCCGGAGTCCCGGAATCCCGGAATCCCGGAATCCCATAATTATTCCCGTAATACCATAATCCCACAATCCCATAATTAATCCCATACTCCATTAAAATCCCACCACCCGGGGAGTCTCCGCGCGTCCCCCCCGTTCCTCTTCCCAGGGAAATTCCAGGTGGGAACGACGGCGAGCACGAACCGGGGCGGGATTTGGTGCACGTTTTATCTGAGCCGGAAAAAAAACAAAAAACAAAAATACAACAAAAACCCCCAAAAAATCTGGGAAAAACGGAAGCGCAAAATTCGGGAACAACTCGGCCGGAAGAGGCGACGTTCTCCAGGTGGGCGAAGGTTCCGGCATCCGCCGCTCGATGAAATCCTCTGCGCAACGTCCGAGGGAGGGAGGAGAACGCCCAATTTGGGGAATTTCACCCCAAAAAGTTCCGCGCACGCTCCGGGTCCCGGTCCCGCCGCGATGGATCCCGAGGATCCCACCCAACCCAACAAAACGAAAGGTTTTCATGTAAAAAACCCCAAATTTCCTTTTTTCCCAAGGAAAACCCCAAAACCTCCCTTTTTTCCAAGGAATCTCCCTTTTTCCGTGGAAAACCCCAAAAACCTCATTGTTTTCTCCAAATAAAAACCCAACGACTTCAATTTTCTCCCACGTAATTCCCCAAAAACCTCATTTTTTTCCCCCAAAACCTCCTCATTTTGCCAATCCAAACCCCGAACCCCTCATTTTCTCCGAGGAGAGCCCCACCAGACCCTTCCATCCTTCAAATCAGCAAGACACGAGGATGAGGAGGAGCAGCGGGAAGAAGAAGAAGAAGAAGAAGAAGAAGAAGAGCAGCAAAACGAATAAACCACGGCGAGAATCCGCATTTCCCTCCCGTTTCCGGAACTTTCCGTCCCGATTTCCGTCACTCGGGGCCGGGTGTGGCGCGGAGCCGGGCCTGGCCCACGGCGTCCAGGAGGTTTTTGGCATCTGCCCCACCGGCGCCTCCTCTCCACATTAAAACCCCCAAAATCTTCCATCTTTTCCCAAGAAAAACCCCAAAAACCTCAATTTTTTCAAGGGGAAACCCGAAAAACCTCATTTTTTTCCAAGGAAAACCCCAAAACCCCCCTTTTTTCCAAGGAATCTCCCTTTTTTCCAAGGCAAAGCCCCCAAAAAAACTCATGTCTTCCAAATAAAACCTCAAACCATTTTTTTCCAAGGAAAACCCCCAAAACTTCAATTTTTTCCCAAATAAAATCCCCACCAAACCCCTCATTTTCTCCGAGGTGAGCCCCACCAGACCCTTCCATCCTTCAAACCGCCACGCTCGGCAAGACACGAGGATGAGGAGGAACAATGGCAAGAAGAAGAAGGAGAAGAGCAGCAAAACGAATAAACCACGGCGAGAATCCGCATTTCCCTCCCGTTTCCGGAACTTTCCGTCCCGATTTCCGTCACTCGGGGCCGGGTGTGGCGCGGAGCCGGGCCTGGCCCACGGCGTCCAGGAGGTTCTTGGCGTCCACGGCCGCCATTCAGAACCCCCCAAACTCCCATTTTTTCCATGGAAAAACCCCAAAACCTCCCTTTTTTCAAGGAATCTCCTTTTTTTTCCAAGGAAAACCCCAAAAACCTCCATTTTCTCAAGGAGAAACTCCAAAACCTCCCTTTTTTTTTCCAAGGAAAACCCCCAAAACTTCAATTTTTTCCCAATTAAAACCCCCCAAACCTCGTTATTTCCAAGGAAAACCCCAGGTGGGATCAGCCCAACGCCCACCAAACCTCCCTTTCCTCCATGGAAAAACCCCAAAATGCCTCATTTTTGCCAAGGAAAACCCTCAAATTTTTCCAAGGAAACCCCCCCCCCAAAAAAACATCATTTCTTCCAAATTGGCCCCCCAAGACTTCCATCGTTTCCAAACAAAACCCCAAAACTTCCATTTTTCCAACTAAAACCCCACCAGACGCCTCCCATCTTCCAAATCGCGAGACACGAGGAGGGCGAGGAGCAGCGGGAAGAAGAAGAAGGAGAAGGGCGGCAAAACGAATAAACCACGGCGAGAATCCGCATTTCCCTCCCGGTTCCGGAACTTTCCGTCACTCGGGGCCGGGCGTGGCGCGGAGCCGGGCCTGGTCCACGGCGTCCAGGAGGTTTTTGGCATCGACGGCGAGGGCGTGGGCGTGGGCGAGCATCTGCCGGCGGCACTCGGGGCCCAGCGAGGAGCCGCGGTGCTGCTGCGCCAGCCGCAGCTTGGAGATCAGCGCCGCCAGCTCCTTGTGCAGCCCCCGCTGCGTGCCCTCGATCTGCAAAATTCCCCGCGGCAGGTCGGCCGGAACGTTCCAGAAACTCCCCCGGAAATTCTGGGATTTTTTTCCAGAAAATGGCGGAATTCTCCCCGTAAAGTTATGGGGTTTCTCTAGGAAATTGCGGCGTTTTCCCGCAAATTTTTCCTAGGAAATCACCAAATTTTTCGCACAAAATTCCAGAGTTTTTCCAGAAAGTTTTCCCGGGAAATGACAGAGCTTTCCCAGCTGATTGTTTCAAAATGTTGTGGATTTTCCCCCAGAAAATTCGAGATTAATTTTGAGGAAATTCCGGGAAATTTTCCAGAAAAATTCTGGAATTTTCCCAGTAAAATCAAGGGGTTTTTCCCAGAGAATCCTGGATTTTTTTCTCCCCGGAAATTACCGAATTTTCTCACAAAATTCCAGAGTTTTTCCAGAAAGTTTTCCCAGGAAATGACAGAATTTTCCCAGCTGATTGTTTCAAAATGTTGAGGATTTTCCCCCAGAAAATTCGAGATTTATTTTTTGAGGAAATTCCGGAAATTTTCCAGAAAAATTCAGGAATTTTGCCAGTAAAATCAAGGGGTTTTTCCCAGAGAATCCTGGATTTTTTTCTCCCCGGAAATTACCGAATTTTCTCACAAAATTCCAGAGTTTTTCCAGAAAGTTTTCCCGGAAAATGACAGAATTTTCCCAGCCGATTTTTTCAAAATGTTATGGATTTTCCCCCAGAAAATTCGAGATTAATTTTGAGGAAATTCCGGGAAATTTTCCACAAAAATTCAGGAATTTTGCCAGTAAAATCAAGGGTTTTTTCCCAGAGAATCCTGGATTTTTTTCTCCCCGGAAATTACCGAATTTTCTCACAAAATTCCAGAGTTTTTCCAGAAAGTTTTCCCAGGAAATGACAGAATTTTCCCAGCTGATTTTTTCAAAATGTTGTGGATTTTCCCCCAGAAAATTTGAGATTTATTTTTTGAGGAAATTCCAGTAATTTTTCAGAAAAATTCAGGAATTTTGCCAGTAAAATCAAGGGGTTTTTCCCAGAGAATCCTGGATTTTTTTCTCCCCGGAAATTACCGAATTTTCTCACAAAATTCCAGAGTTTTTCCAGAAAGTTTTCCCGGGAAATTATAGAATTTTCCCAGCCGATTTTTTCAAAATTTTGTGGATTTTCCCCCAGAAAATTCGAGATTTATTTTGAGGAAATTCCAGAAATTTTCCAGAAAAATTCTGGAATTTTCACAGTAAAATCAAGGGGTTTTTCCCAGAGAATTCTGGATTTTTTTCTCCCCAGAAATTTCCAGTTTTTTTCCCAGGAAATTCCGGATTTTTTTCCAGAAAAGTCTGGGATTTTCCCATAACTCTTCTGGAAGATTCCATCATTTCCCCAGAAAATTCCAGCTTTTTTTTTTTTCCACAAAATTCTGTGATTTTCCCAGGAAATTAAAAAAAATTTCCAAAAAAATCCAGAATTTTCCATGGAAATTTCAGAATTTTCCTAGGAAAGTATTCCAGGGAAATTTCAGAATTTTTTTTTTTTTAAATTACAGATTTTCCCCCAGAAAATTCACTATTTATTTTGAGGAAATTCTGGAATTTTTCCAGAAAAATTCTGGAATTTTCCCAGTAAAATCAAGGGGGTCTTTTTCCAGAAAATTCTGGATTTTTTTCTCCCCAGGAAATTTCCAGATTTTTTTTTTTTCCAGAAAATTCCAGAACTCTCCTAGAAAAACCCAGACTTTTTTTCAAAAAAATTCTGGAATTTTTTCCAGGAAATACCAGAATTTTCTCAGAAAACTACGGATTTCCCCCACGAAATTATGGACTTTTCCTGGAAGAATCCACATTTTTTTTACCAGGAAACTGCAGAAATTTCCCAATGAAATTCCATCATTGTCCCGGGAAATTTTGGAATTTTTCAGGAAAACCCACAATTTTCTGAGAAAATTCTGGAATTTTACCAGAAAATTCCAGAATTTTCCTGGGGAATTTCCGTCATTTTCTGAGAAAATCCTGGAATTTTAACAGGAAATTCCAGAATTTTTCCAGGGAATTTCCATCATTTTCTGAGAAAATTCTGGAATTTTAACAGGAAATTCCAGAATTTTCCCAGGGAATTTCCGTCATTTTCTGAGAAAATCCTGGAATTTTTCTAGGAAATTCCTGAATTTTCCCAGGAAATTTTACAGTTTTTCCAGAAATTTTGAGAATTTTCGAGGAAAATGTCATAATTTTCCCAGAAATTGCCAGAATTTCTCCAGGAAATCCCAGATTTTTTTCCCAGAAAATTCCAGATTTTTTTCCAGAAAATTCCATAACTTCCCCAGGAAATCCCAGATTTTTTTGCCCGAGAATTCCCGGAATGTTCCGGGCGTTCCCGGCGTCCGTCCGTACCTCGGCGCGGGACGAGGGCGGCAGCTCGGGCAGGACGGCGTCCACGCTGCCGATCAACTTGCGCAGGGACAGCCCGACGTTCTGCGGGACACGGGGGAGAACGTCGGCATGGAGCCCACCAGGGTGGGGTGGATGGATGGGTCCCACCAGGATGGGATGGATGGATCCCACCAGGATGGGATGGATGGATGGATGGATGGATGGATGGATGGATGGATGGATGGATGGATGGATGGATGGATGGAGCCCACCAGGATGGGATGGGTTCCACCAGGATGGGATGGATGGAGCCCACCAGGATGGGATGGAGCCCACCAGGATGGGATGGATGGGATGGAGCCCACCAGGATGGATCCCACCAGGATAGATGGGTCCCACCAGGATGGGATGGATGGGTCCCACCAGGATGGGATGGATCCCACCAGGATGGGATGGATCCCAGCAGGATGGGATGGGTCCCACCAGGGATGGATCCCACCAGGATGGGATGGATGGATCCCACGAGGATGGGATGGATCCCACCAGGATGGGATGGATCCCAGCAGGATGGGATGGATGGGATGGAGCCCACCAGGATGGATCCCACCAGGATGGGATGGGTCCCACCAGGGATGGATCCCACCAGGATGGGATGGATGGATCCCACCAGGATGGGATGGATGGAGCCCACCAGGATGGGATGGATCCCACCAGGGATGGATGGGTCCCACCAGGATGGAATGGAGCCCACCAGGATGGATCCCACCAGGATGGGATGGATGGGTCCCACCAGGATGGGGTGGATGGATCCCACCAGGATGGATGGATCCCACCAGGGTGGGATGGATGGATCCCACCAGGATGGATGGATGGGTCCCACCAGGATGGGATGGGTCCCACCACGATGGATCCCACGAGGATGGGATGGAGCCCACCAGGATGGGATGGAGCCCACCAGGATGGGATGGATGGGATGGAGCCCACCAGGATGGGATGGATGGAGCCCACCAGGATGGGATGGATGGAGCCCACCAGGATGGGATGGATGGAGCCCACCAGGATGGGATGGATCCCACCAGGGATGGATGGGTCCCACCAGGATGGAATGGAGCCCACCAGGATGGGATGGATGGGTCCCACCAGGATGGGGTGGATGGATCCCACCAGGATGGATGGATCCCACCAGGGTGGGATGGATGGATCCCAAGGGATGGATCCCACCAGGATGGATGGATGGGTCCCACCAGGATGGGATGGGTCCCACCATGATGGATCCCACCAGGATGGGATGGAGCCCACCGGGATGGGATGGATCCCACCAGGATGGGATGGAGCCCACCAGGATGGGATGGAGCCCACCAGGATGGGATGGATCCCACCAGGATAGGATGGAGCCCACCAGGATGGGATGGATCCCACCAAGATGGGATGGGATGGGTCCCACCAGGATGGGATGGATGGATCCCACCAGGATGGATGGATCCCACCAGGGTGGGATGGAGCCCACCAGGGTGGGATGGATGGAGCCCTCCAGGATGGGATGGATCCCACCAGGGATGGATCCCACCAAGATGGATCCCAGGGATGGATCCCAGGGGTGGAACCAGGAGTGGGAGAGTCTCCAACCACGGAGACAAGGGGGAGGTGGCGATGTGGGAACGGGTCCCACCATGGATCCATGGGGCCAAGGGAAGAACAGGGAATGTTGGAGATCCCACCATTGACCCCAAGATCAAAGGGAGCAGCTGGGAATTGGTTGAAAGATCCCAAGGAGGATCCGAGAACACGGGAGTTGGTCCCACCATGGATCCAAGGGTCCCAATGGAGGACACGGAAGTTTTGGACCCAGTGCCACCGTCGAAAGGATAGAAGGGAAGAATGGGGAATGTTGGAGATCCCACCATGGATCCAAGGATCCAATGGAGGAGCTGGGAATTGGTTCAAGGACCCCAAGGAGGGTCCGAGAACATGGGAATTGGTCCCACCATGCATCCAAGGATCTCAAGGAGGAGATGGAAGTGTTGGAGATTCCATCATTGATCCAAGGATCCAAGATGGAGGCCGGAGTGTGGGAATTGTTCCCACCGTGGATCCAAGGACCCAGTGGCGGAGCTGGGAATGCTGGAGATCCCACCATGGATCCAAGGAGCCAATGGAGGAGCTGGGAATTGGTTGAAGGATCCCAAGGAGGAGCTGGGAATGTGGGAATTGGTCCCACCATGGATCCAAGGAAGGAGCTGGAAGTGTTGGAGACTCTCCCACCATTGACCCAAGGATCATGGGAGGAGCTGGGAATCGGTTCAAGGATCCCAAGGTGGATCTGGAAATGTGGGAGTTGGTCCCACCATGGATCCAAGGATCCAGTGGAAGAACAGGGAATGTTGGAGACTCCACCATTGATCCAAGGGAGGAGCTGGGAATTGGTTCAAGGATCCCAAGGTGGAGCTGGGAATGTGGGAATCGATCCCACCATGGATCCAGGGATCATGGGAGGAGCTGGGAATGCTGGAGTTGGTCCCACCATGGATCCAAGGGAACAACAGGGAATGTTGGAGATCCCACCGTGGATCCCGAGATCCAAGGGAGGAGCTGGGATTGCTCCCACCATGGACCCAAGGAGGAACTGGGAATGTGGGAATGGGTCCCACCATGGATCCCAGGACCCGATGGAGGAACAGGGAATGGTGGAGACTCTGCCATTGCTCCAAGGGAGGAGCTGGGAATGTGGGAATGGTTCCCACCATGGATCCCAGGAAGAAGCGGGAAATGTTGGAGACTCTCCCACCATGGACCCAAGGACCCAACGGAGACGTTGGAAATTTGGGAATCGCTCCCACCATGGATCCAAAGCCCCACCAGAGGAACAGGGAATGTTGGAGATCCCACCATGGATCCAACGGGCCAACCAGAAACTGGGGAATCCCCTCCTCCCCTGGCCACGCCCCCTTCCCAAAACAACAGGAACCAATCAGGAGCCGCATTCCCACCTCCCTCTCCCACGGAATTCCGGGATAACAGAGATAACAGGGAAAACAGGGATAACGGGATCAGGAATTCAGGGATAACAGGGAAAACAGGGAAAACGGGATCAGGAATTCTTGGATAACAGTATGGATAATGGGACCGGGAATTCCAGGATAACAGAGATAATGGGATCAGGAATTCTGGGATAACGGGATCAGGAATTCAGGGAAAACAGGGAAAACAGGGATAATGGGATCAGGAATTCCAGGATAACAGGGATAACGGGATTAGAAATTCCAGGATAACAGGAATTCCAGGATAACAGGGATGACGGGATCAGGAATTCTGGGATAACAGGGATAACGGGATCAGAAATCCCAGGAAAAACGGGAAAAATCAGCATCTGTCCGCAGGGGCTGTGGTGGTGCCGTCCCTGGGAAGGGTTGGGATGGGGATTGGAGGAACCTGGAATTCCGTGCCCATGGAATGGGGTGGGTTGGAGGTCCAGGGATCCCATCCCAAACCATCCTGGGATTCTCTGGGATCAAGGACGCTCAGGATCCATCCCGAGGGATTTTTATGGAATTCGGGGATGGAAAAGGGACGGGAGACCCTCCCTGGAGTCCTGAATTCCCAGGGAATTCCCAGAGAATCCCTGGCAGTGTCCCAGGGGTGGATTTGGAGCACCCTGGGATGGTGGGAAGTGTCCCTGGGATGGGATTGAAGGTCCGGGGATCCCATCCCAAACCATCCCGGGATTCTGGGATCAAGGACGCTCAGGATCCATCCCGAGGGATTTTTTATGGAATTCGGGCGATGGGGCTCGGAGCAACCTGGGGATTCCGGGAACCTCCCGGCGGGGGAATTGGGGCCCACCTTGACGGCCAGGACGTGTCCGTCGGGCGGCGCGCGGGCGACGTCGTCCTTGAGCTGCAGCACGGCGCGCACCAGCTCCGTCACGCCGCCGTACACCGCGTCCTGCGAGCGGTCCAGGCGCGCCGTCGGCGCCGCCCGGAGGGGCTGGGGGCAGGAAAAAAACCGGGATAACGGGAATGCCGGGATAGCGGGGATAACAGGAACGTTGGGGTGACGGGGACAACGGGGTCAGGAATTCCAGGGTAACGGGGATAACGGGATCGGGAATTCCGTGACGCCGCCCCACGCCGCGTCCTGCGGGCGGTCCAGGCGCGCCGTCGGCGCCGCCCGGAGGGGCTGGGGGCAGGGAGGAAAAAACTGGGAGAAACCAGGATAACGGGAATGCCGGGATAACAGGGATAACGGGAATGCCGGGATAACGGGGACAACGGGGTCGGGAATTCCGGGATAACGGGGATAACGGGGTCGGGAATTCCGTGACGCCGCCCCACGCCGTGTCCTGCAAGCGGTCCAGACGCGCCGTCGGCGCCGCCCGGAGGGGCTGGGGGGAGGGAGGAAAAAACTGGGAGAAACCGGAGGGGTAACGGGAATGCCGGGATAACGGGCAAAACGGGAACCTTGGGGTGACGGGGACAACGGGGTCAGGAATTCCAGGATAACGGGGATAACGGGATCAGGAATTCTGTGACGCCGCCCTACGCCGCGACCTGCGAGCGGTGCGGAGTGGGGAAAAATCGGGATAACGGGAATGCCGGGATAACGGGAATAACAGGGATAACTGGAATGCCGGGATAACGGGGATAACAACGGGGATCAGGGAATGCCGGGATAACGGGGTGGGGAATCCCGGGAAAAATGGAATAACAGGATGGGGACAACGGGGATAACAGGGATGACGAGATCAGGAATTCTGGGATAACGAGGATAACAGGGATCAGGAATTCCAGGATAACGGGATTGGGAATCCCAGGATAACAGGGATAACAACGGGGATCAGGAATTCCAGGATAACAGGGTTAACAACGGGAATCAGGAATTCTGGGATAACGGGGATAACGGGGTGGGGAATCCCGGGAAAAATGGAATAACAGGATGGGGACAATGGGGATAACAGGGACGACGAGATCAGGAATTCCGGGATAACGAGGATAACAGGGATGAGGAATTCCAGGATAACGGGATTGGGAATCCCAGGATAACAGGGATAATGGGGATAATGGGTTCAGGAATTCTGGGATAACGGGATCAGAAATTCCAGGATAACAGGGATAATGGGATTGGGAATTCCAGGATAACAGGGAAAACGGGGATAACGGGATTGGGAATCCCGGGATAACAGGGATAACGGGATCGGGAATTCCAGGATAACGGGGATAACGGGTTCAGGAATTCCAGGATAACAGGATTGGGAATCCCAGGATAACAGGGATAACGGGATCAGGAATTCCAGGATAACAGGGATAACGGGGATAACGGGATTGGGAATCCCAGGATAACAGGGGAAATGGGATCAGAAATTCCACAATAACGGGGACAAAGAGATCAGGAATCCCGGGAAAAATGGGAAGAATCAACATCTGTCCACAGGGTTTGTGGTGGTGCCATCCCTGGGAAAGTTTGGGACGGGGATTGGAGGAACCTGGAATTCCGTGCCCATGGAATGGGGTGGGATTGGAGGCCCATGGATCCCATCCCAAACCATCCCGGGATTCTGGGATCGAGGACACTCAGGATCCATCCCGAGGGATTTTTATGGAATTTGGGGATGGGAAAGGGAAGGGAGACCCTCCCTCGAGTCCCGAATTCCCAGGGAATTTCCTGGATCCCAAAATTCCTTCTCAAGGAGGAATCGGGATGGGGCTGGATCCAACCCAGAGGGATTTGGGAAAAGGGCCTGGAATGGCAGGACAGGGAGTGGCTCCCACCATGGCCGAGGGTCAGGATTTGGGAATTTTGGGATTTTGGGATTTTGGGAAGGAATTCCTGTACCCAGAGAATCCCTGGGAATGTCCAAGGAAAAGCTGGATCATCCCGGGATCTTGAAGGTCCCTTCCCACCCAAACCATCCTGGAATTTTTGGGGATTTACCGGTGGGATCCCGATCCCAGCCCCGATCCCGATCCGGATCCATGCCGGGTCTTACCTGAGCCCCGAGTCTCGGAGGCTTCTGGGGCGGCCCCGTGAATTGCGCTGGGAAAAAGGAGGGAAAATCATTCCGGAAAATTCCGGGGAAAAAACGCGGGAGTGCCGCGAAACCCCGGGATCCCAACCCCAAAATTTCCCAGCTTTGGGAAAAATGGGAATTTTGCTCATTGAGGAAAATTCCGGGTGGGAATCGGGAGGAACTCACTGTAATCCGTCTCCTTCTCCGGGAGGAGCTGAAAGGGGGAAAAATCGGGAATTAGAAACCCCAAAATTTGGGAAAAAGGGAGGGAACGCCCCAAAATTTGGGATGGATGGAGGAAAGGCCACAAAATTTGGGAGGGGGGGACAAAACGCCCCAAAATTTGGGATGGACGGTGGAAATGCCCCAAAATTTGGGAAAAAGGGAGGAAATTCCACAAAATTTGGGATGGAGGGAGGAGGAGCCCAAAATTTGGGATGGAGGGAGGAGGAGCCCCAAAATTTAGGATAGAAGGAAGAAATGCCCCAAAATTTGGGATAAAGGGAGGAAATGCCCCAAAATTTGGGATAAAGGGAGAAAACACCCCAAAATTTGGGATGGAGGGTGGAAATGCCCCAAAATTTGGGAAAAGGGGAGAAAATGCCCCAAAATTTGGGATAAAGGGAGAAAATGCCCCAAAATTTGGGATAAAGGGAGAAAACGCCTCAAAATTTGGGATGGAGGGAGAAGGAGCCCCAAAATTTGGGATGGAGGGAGGAAATTCCTGCTGGAATGTTAGGAAGGATCCTGGGATCCGATTTTCTTGGGATTTCCCATTTTCTGGATAATTTTCCCAAATAAATGAATAAACCAATAAATATTGATTGGAAAGGGATATTTCAGATATTCCCAAGAAAAAAAAAACCCCAAAATTTGGGATTTTCCAGGGATTTTCCAGGGATTACTCACCGGGGGAATGTTGTTGTTCAGGAACACCTTGGGATCCTGGAAAAATGGGGAAAAGATGGTGTGAGGTGGGGGAAAACTGGGAAAAATGTGGGAGGATTTAGAAAAATTGGGGAAAATTGGGGAAAAATTGTGGAAAAGAGGGAAAATGGGGGGAAATGGGAAAAGGGGGGGAAATCTCTTATTCAAAATATTAAAAATAATGATAATAAAGTGGAACTGAAAATGCTTTAAAGTTGCCCAAAATTCCAAATATTTCTTGGGATTGTGGAGCCCCTGGATCCCAAAATTCCTTCTCCAGGAGGAGTCGGGGTGGGGATGGATCCAATGCCAGGCTGGGAATGGAGGGGATTCCTGGGAAAGGGGAGTTTGGGGTGGTGGGATTTGGGAAGGAAAGCTCGGGATCCATCTCAAAGGCTCGGAATCCATCCCAAAGCCAATCCCAGGCTCAGGACCATTCCCAAGGTTCCAAATCCATCCCAAACCCAATCCCAGGCTCAGGATCCATCCCAAACCCAATCCCAGGCTCAGGATCCATCCCAAAGGCTCAGGACCCATCCCAAACCCAATCCAAACCCAGTCCCAGGCTCAGAGTCCATCCCAAACCCAATCCCAAAGGTTCAGGACCATTCCCAAGGTTCCAAATCCATCCCAAACCAAATCCCAGGCTCAGGATCCATCCCAAACCTGACCCAGGGCTCAGAACATCTCCAGAACTCGGCATCCATCCCAAACCCAACTCCAAAGGCTCAGGATCCATCCCAAACCCAATCCAAACCTAATCCCAGGCTCAGAGTCCATCCGAAACCCAATCCCAAAGGTTCAGGACCATTCCCAAGGTTCCAAACCCATCCCAAACCCAATCCCAGAGCTCAGGATCCACCCCAAAGGCTCAGGACCCTTCCCAAACCAAATCCAAACCTAATCCCAGGCTCAGAGTCCATCCCAATCCCAATCCCAATCCCAATCCCAAAGGTTCAGGACCATTCCCAAGGTTCCAAATCCATCCTAAACCAAATGCCAGGCTCAGGAACCATCCCAAAGGCTCAGGATCCATCCCAAACCCAATCCCAGGTTCAGGACCCATCCCACACCCAATCCAAACCCAATCCCAGGCTCAGGACCCATCCCAAATCCAATCCAAACCTAATCCTGGGCTCAGGATCCATCCCAAACCCAATCCCAGGCTCAGGACCATTCCCAAGGTTCCAAACCATCCCAAACCCAATCCCAGAGCTCAGGATCGATCCCAAACGCAATCTCAAACTCAGGATCCACCGCAAAGGCTCAGGATCCATCCCAAACCAAACCCCAAAGGCTCAGGACCCATCCCAAACCCAATCCAAACCTAATCCCAGGCTCAGAGTCCATCCCAATCCCAATCCCAGGCTGAGGATCCATCCCAGACCAAATCCAGGCTTAGGATCCATCCCAAACCTGACCCAGGGCTCAGAACATGCCCAGAACTCGGCATCCATCCCAAACCCAATCCCGAAGGCTCAGGACCATTCCCAAGGTTCCAAATCCATCCTAAACCAAATCCTGGGCTCAGGATCCATTCCCAACCCAATCCCAGGCTCAGGATCCATCTCAAACCCAATCCCAGGCTCAGGATCCATCCCAGGCTCTGGATCCATCCCAAACCCAATCCAAACCTAATCCCAGGCTCAGAGTCCACCCCAATCCCAATCCCGAAGGCTCAGGACCATTCCCAAGGTTCCAAATCCATCCCAAAGCCAATCCCAGGCTCAGGATCCCTCCCAAAGGCTCAGGACCCATCCCAAACCCAATCCAAACCTAATCCCGGGCTCAGAGTCCATCCCAAACCCAATCCCAGGCTCCAGATCCATCCCAAACCCAATCCCAAAGGCTCAGGACCATTCCCAAGGTTCCAAATCCATCCCAAACCCAATCCAAGGCTCAGGACCCATCCCAGACCCAATCCCAGGCTCTGGATCCATCTCAAACCCAATCCAAGGCTCAGGACCCATCCCACACCCAATCCAAACCTAATCCCAGGCTCAGAGTCCATCCCAAACCCAATCCCGAAGGCTCAGGACCATTCCCAAGGTTCCAAATCCATCCCAAAGCCAATCCCAGGCTCAGGATCCATCCCAAAGGCTCAGGATCCATCCGAGTCCCAATCCCAGAGCTCAAGATCCATTCCAGACCAAATTCAGGCTCAGAATCCATCCCAAACCCAATCCCGGGATCAGGATCCATCCCAAACCCAATCCCAAAGGCTCAGGATCCATCCCAAACCCAATCCCAAAGGCTCAGGATCCATCCCAAACCCAATCCCAAAGGTTCAGGATCCATCCCAAACCCAATCCCAAAGGTTCAGGATTCATCCCAAACCCAATCCCAGGGATCAGGAACATGCCCAGAACTCAGGATCCATCCCAAACCCAATCCAAACCTAATCCCAGGCTCAGGACCCATCCCAATCCCAATCCCAATCCCAATCCCAACCAAATCCCAAAGGCTCAGGACCCATCCCAATCCCAATCCCAATCCCAATCCCAGGAAGGAATTCCCGGCTGGGCTGGAATTCCCAGGGAGTCCCTGGGCTGGTGGGGCTGGAATGGGATGGGATTGAAGGTCCATGGGTCCCATCCCAAACCGCGCTGGGATTCTCCAGGAACCGCGAGCCATCGGGATTGGAACCATGGTGAGATCCCATCTCCTCTCCCACCCAATCCATGCCAGGAGGGGCCAATTCCCGATAGATTTTTGGGAGTTTTTTGGGAATTTTTGGGAATTTTTTTTGGGGGTGTCTGACCAGGCTCTGGACCTCCTGCTGGAGCCACCGCTGGTCCTCCAGCATCTCCTTTGAGGTCCCTCCACACCCAATTGTTCAGGAACCCTGGAGGAGCCGTGAACCATCGGGATTGGAACCACGATGACATCCCATCCCATGAGGGGCAATTCCCCATGGATTTTTGGGGGATTTTTGGGGGATTTTTGGGAAATTTTTGGGAAATTTTTGGGAATTTTTTTTTGGGGTGTCTGACCAGGCTCTGGACCTCCTGCTGGAGCCACCGCTGGTCCTCCAGCATCTCCTTTGAGGTCCCTCCACACCCAATTGTTCAGGAACCCTGGAGGAACCGCGAACCATCGGGATTGGAACCACGGTGAGATCCCATCCCACGAGGGGCCAACTCCCGATGGATTTTTTGGGGGATTTTTGGGAAATTTTGGGAAATTTTTTTTGGGGTGTCTGACCAGGCTCTGGACCTCCTGCTGGAGCCACCGGTGATCCTTGAGGTCCCTCCCCACCCAATTTTTCAGGAACCCTGGAGGAACCGCGAACCATCGGGATTGGAACCACGATGAGATCCCATCCCACGAGGGGCAATTCCCGATGGATTTTTTGGGGGATTTTTGGGAACTTTTGGGAAATTTTTGGGAAGTTTTTTTGGGGTGTCTGACCAGGCTCTGGACCTCCTGCTGGAGCCACCGCTGGTCCTCCAGCATCTCCCTCCGCTGCCTCTCCATGGCCTGCTCCACGCGCAGCCGCTCCAGCTCCAGCAGCTGCTGCGCCTCCTCGCGGCTCGAGGGGCGCTGGAAATCCTCCTCCTGCCAAAAATCGGGAATTTCGGGTTTTCCGGGGGAAAAAAAAAAACAAGCGGGATGGGGGTGTGGGGAATGACGGGTGGTTAATTGAGGGTTAATTAAGGGGATTACAGAACCTTAATTAGTGCTTCATTAATGAATTATTTATTCTTTTTGTTATTATTAATTCTCAGTTATTAATGAGTAATTAGTAATTAATCATTCCCAGCAGGATTTCCCGGCCTCTCCATGGGAATTTTCCTTCTCTAATTACAGAACCTTCATTAGTGCTTCATTAATGAATCATTTATTTATTTGTTATTGTTAATTCTCAATTATTAATTAGTAATTAGTAATTAATCATTCCCAGCAGGATTTCCCGGCCTCTCCATGGGAATTTTCCTTCCGTAATTACAGAACCTTAATTAGTGCTTCATTAATGAATTATTTATTCTTTTTGTTATTATTAATTCTCAATTATTAATTAGTAATTAGTGATTAATCATTCCCAGCAGGATTTCCCGGCCTCTCCATGGGAATTTCCCTTCTCTAATTACAGAACCTTAATTAACGCAAGAACTAATTATTATTTACTATTTATTAATTATTAATTCTTATTTATTATTTTATTTATTTTTATTAATTATTAATTATTAATCAGGAATTAATAATCATTAATTAATTATTCCCAGCAGGATTTTCTGGCCTCTCCACGGGAATTTTCCTTCCCTAATTGCATAACCTTAATTAATGCTTCATTAATGCAGGAATTAATGATTATTTGCTCTTTATTATTTATTTTTGCTATTTATTATTTACTATTTCTTAATGATAAATTAAAAATTAAAAATTATAAATTATTGATTATTAACGATTAACTATTAATTACTAATTACTAACAATTAATACTTAATGCTTAATACTTAATACTTAATTATTAATACTTAATTATTAATTATTAATGAATTCATGCCCCGCAGGATTTCCCGGCCTGTCCATGGGAATTTTCCTTCTCTGCTTACAGAGCCCGAATTAATGCTCCATTAATGCATTATTTATTTATTGATTTATTTATTCTTATTCATTCTCAATTATTAATTATTAATTATTAATTATCAATTATTAATTATTAATTATTAATTACTAATTAATCATTCCCCGCAGGATTTCCCGGCCTCTCCATGGGAATTTTCTCCCTCTGGGTTTTGCTCCTGATGCTGCAGCGGGTGAGAAATGGCACAAAATTCCTCCAAAATTCCCCCCAAAATTCCCAAAATCCCCCAAAATTTCCCCCCAAAATTCCCCAAAATCCCCCCAAAAAATCTCAAAAAATTCCTCAAAAATTCCCCAAAAATTTCCCCAAAAATTCCCCAAAAATTCCCCCCAAAAATTAAAAAAAATCCCCAAAATTTCCCCCAAAATCCCCCCAAAACCTCCCATAATTCCCATCCAATCGCCCCCAAAATCCCCCCCAAAATTCCCCAAATTTCCCCTAAAAATTCCAAAAAAATTCCAAAAAATTTCCTCAGAAATAAAAAAAAAAATGTCAGCAATAATTTCCCTTCAATTGCCCCAAAATGACCCAAAAATCTTCACGAATTTCCCCCAAAATTCCCCAAAATTCAAAAAAAATCCAAAAAAAGTTCCCACAAAAATTCCCCAAAATGACCCCAAAAATCTCCCAAATTCCCCCAAATTTCCCCCCAAAATTCCCACAAAATTCCCCCGAGAAATCAACAGAAATTTCACCAAAATTTCCCCAAATTACCCCAAAAAAATCCCAAAATTCTCCCCAAAATCGCCCCAAAATTCCCCAGAAATTCCCAAAAAATTCCCCCAGAAGTAAAAAAAATTCCAAAAAATTCCCCCAAAAATTGCCCCAAAATGATCCCAAAAATTGCCCAAATTTCCCCAAAAATTCCCCAAAAATTTCCACAGAAATAAAAAAAAATCACGAAAAATTCCCCCAAAATTTCTCCAAATTCCCCCAAAAATCTCCCAAAATTTCCCATAAAATTCTCCCCAACATCGCCCAAATTTCCCCCAAAATTCCCCCAAAGAATCCCTCCAAAATCGCCCCAAAAATCCCCCAAAAATTCCTCCAAAATTCCCCAAATTTCCCCCAAAATTGCCCCAAATTTGGTTTCAAATTTCCCCAAATTTCTCCAAATTTCCTTTGAAATTCCCCCAAAATTCCCCCAAATTTGCTCAACAATTGCCTGAAAATTCTCCCCAATTTTTCCCAAAATTTCCACAAAATTTGCCCAAAATTCCCCTGAAATTCTTCAGAAATGGCCCAAAAATTGCCCAAATTTCCCCAAAAAATTCCCCCCAAATTTCCACAGAAATATAAAAAAAAATCACAAAAAAATCCCCCAAAATTTCTCTAAATTCCCCCCAAAATCTCCCAAAATTTCCCATAAAATTCTCCCCAAAATCGCCCCAAAAATCCCCCAAAATTCCCCCCTAATCCCCCAAAATCGCCCCAAAAATCCCCAAAAAATTCCTCCAAAATTGCCCCAAATTTGGTTTCAAATTTCCCCAATTTCTCCAAATTTCCTTTGAAATTCCCCCAAAATTCCCCCAAATTTGCTCAACAATTGCCCAAAAATTCTCCCCAATTTTCCCAAAATTTCCACAAAATTTGCCCAAAATTCCCCTGAAATTCTTCAGAAATGGCCCAAAAATTGCCCAAATTTCCCCAAAAATTCCCCCAATATTTCCACAGAAATAAAAAAAAAAATCACAAAAAAATCCCCCAAAATTTCTCTAAATTCCCCCCAAAATCTCCCAAAATTTCCCATAAAATTCTCCCCAAAATCGCCCAAATTTTCCCCAAAATTCCCCAAAAATCCCTCCCAAAACCTCTCAAATTGCCCCAAAATTCCACCAAAATTGCCCCAAATTTGGTTTCAAATTTCGCCAAATTTCTCAAAATTTCCTTTGAAATTCCCCAAAAATTCCCTCAAATTTCACCAAAATTCCAAAAAAATTCTGTGAAATTTCTCCAAATTTCCTCAAAATTCCTTCAAAATTCACCCCAAAATTTCCTCCAAATTTCCCTCAAAATTCCTCCACAATTCCCCAAAAATTCTCCCCAAAATTCTCCCAATTTTTGCCCAAAACTCCTCCAAAAATCCCCAAAATTCCTCCAAAATTTCCCCCAGAATTCCCAAAAAATCCCCCAAACCTCTTCCGAACTTATTCCACATTCCCAAAAGAATTCGCTGAAAATTAAAGAAAAATTCTGCAAATTTCCTTCCAATTTCTCGAAATTCCTTCAAAATTCACAGAAAATTCCCTCAAAATTCCCTCCAAAATCCTCCTCCAGAATTCCCTTTTTCCCCAATTTTCCCCCCATTTTCCTCCTCTTTTTTTTCCTCCTTTCCCCCCATTTTTTATCCTTCCCCTCCCTTTTCCTCCTTTATTTTTTCCTCCTTTTTCCCCCATTTTATCCTTCCCCCCCTTTTCCTCCTTTATTTTTTCCACCTTTTTCCCCATTTTCCCCCCATTTTTATCCTTTCCCCTCCCTTTTCCTCCTTTATTTTTCCTCCTTTTTTCCCCCATTTTTATCCTTTCCCCTCCCTTTTCCTCCCCCTTTTTTTCTTCCTTTTTTCCCCATTTTCCTCCTTTTCCCCCCATTTTTCCTCCTTTTTCCCCATTTTTATCCTTTCCCCCCCTTTTCCTCCTATTTTTTCCTCCTTTTTTCCCCCATTTTTTATCCTTTCCCCTCCCTTTTTCTCCTTATTTTTTCCTCCTTTTCCCCATTTTTCCTCCTTTTTTCCCCCATTTTTATCCTTTCCCTCCCTTTTCCTCCTTTATTTTTTCCTCTTTTCTCCCCTTTTCCCCCCATTTTCCGATCCCCTTTCCCCCTCGTTTTTCCCTTTTTCCTCCCTTTTCCATCCATTTCCCCTCCCCTTTTTCCTCCTTTTTCCCCCTCTTTTTCCCCCCATTTTCCCTTTTCCCTTTTCCTCTTTATTTTCCCCTTTTCCTCTCATTTCCTCCTTTTTCCCCTTTTCTCCCCCATTTTTCTTCCTTCCTCCCTCATTTTTCCCTCATTTCCCCCAATTTTTTCTCCAATTTTCCCCCATTTTCCCCCCAATTTTTCCTCTCATTTTTCCCCTCATTTTTCCCCCCAATTTCCCCCCAATTTTTCCCCAATTTCCCCCTCATTTTCCCCCAATTTTCCCCCAATTTCCCCCCAATTTTCCCCCTCATTTTCCCCAATTTTCCCCCATTTCCCCCCTCATTTTTTCCCTCATTTTCCCCCAATTTCCCCCCAATTTCCCCATTTTCCCCTTTTCCCCATTCCCCCATGTTTCTCCCTTTTTCTCCCCTTTTCCTCCCATTTTCCCCAATTTCCCCCCAATTTTTCCCCCATTTCCCCCCTCATTTTTCCCCTCATTTTCCCCAATTTCCCCCCAATTTTCCCCGTCATTTTTCCCCAATTTCCCCCCCATTATCCCCAATTTTCCCCACATTTTCCCCCCAATTTTCCCCCTCATTTCCCCCCTCATTTTTCCCCATTTCCCCCCAATTTTCCCCTCATTTTCCCCCTCATTTTCCCCCAAATTTTTCCCCTCATTTTTCCCCAATTTACCCCAATTTTTCCCCTCATTTTCCCCCTTTTCCTTTCATTTCCCCCATCCCTTTTCCCCCCCATTCCGCCCTCATTTTCCCCCAATTTCCCCCAATTTCCCCATTTTCCCCCTTTTCCCCATTCCCCCATGTTTCTCCCTTTTTCTCCCCTTTTCCTCACATTTTCCCCAATTTCCCCCCAATTTTTCCCCAACTTTTCCCCCAATTTTCCCCGTCATTTTTCCCCCTCATTTCCCCTCATTTTCCACCCAATTTTCCCCAATTTTCCCCCATTTCCCCCCTCATTTTCCCCCAATTTCCCCCCAATTTTCCCCCTCATTTTCCCCTCATTTTCCCCCCAATTTTTCCCCATTTCCCCCCAATTTTCCCCCTCATTTTCCCCCTCATTTTCCCCACATTTTCCCCCAATTTTCCCCCAATTTCCCCCCAATTTTTCCCCAACTTTTCCCCCAATTTTCCCCCTCATTTTCCCCCAATTTCCCCCAAATTTTCCCCAATTTTCCCCCTCATTTTCCCCACATTTTTCTCCAATTTCCCCCAAATTTTCCCCCAATTTTCCCCCTCATTTTCCCCACATTTTCCTCCAATTTCCCCCAAATTTTCCCCAATTTTTCCCAATTTTCCCCCTTTTTCTCCCCATTTTTCTCTCCCTTTTCCCCCCATCCCTTCCCCCCATTTTCCCCCCTTTCCCCCCGTTTTCCCCCTTTTCTCTCATTTTCCCCGTTTTCCTCTCGTTTCCCCTCAGTTTCTGGAATGTTGCTGGAATATTTCTGGAATAATTCCTGAATGATTCTGGGATATTTCTGGAATAATTCTGGGATAATTCTGGGATAACTCTGGGGTAATTCTGGAATAATTCCTGAATAATTTTGGGATATTCCTGGAATATTTCTGGAATAATTCTGAGATATTTCTGGAATAATTCCTGAATAATTCTGGGATATTTCTGGGATATTTCTGGGATATTTCTGGAATATTTCTTGGATAATTCCTGAATAACTCTGGGATAATTCTGGAATAACTCTGGAAGAATACCTGAATAATTCTGGGATATTTTTGGAATGATTCTGGGACATTTCTGGAATATTTCTGGAATAATTCCTGAATAATTCTGGGATATTTTTGGAATGATTCTGGGACATTTCTGGAATATTTCTGGAATAATTCCTGAATAATTCTGGGATATTTTTGGAATGATTCTGGGACATTTCTGGAACATTCCTGGAACACTCCCGGACCGTTTCTGGCCGGCGCAGGGCGGTGCCAGCGGCGCAGCCACGCCGAGGACCGGCTCTTCAAGCGCCTTTTCTCGGGCTACAACCGCTGGTCCCGGCCCGTGCCCAACACCTCCGACGTCGTCATCGTGCGCTTCGGCCTCTCCATCGCGCAGCTCATCGACGTGGTGAGGGGAACGGCGTGAGGGGCACGAGGTTCTGGGGGCCGCATTCCGGGGTTCTGGGGGTGGAATTCCCGGGGTTCTAGGGTTGGAAATCCCGGGGTTCTGGGGCTGGAATTCCCAGGATTTTGGGGGTGGAATTTCTGGGATTCCAGGGCCAAAATTTCTGGGATTCTGTGCTCAAAATTCCCGGGATCCCATGCTGGCAGTTCCTGGGGTTCTGCAGCCGTGATTCCCATCCCTACACCTCCATCCCACATCCCACATCCCCTATCCCACATCCCACATCCCCACATCCCACATCCCACATCCCACATCCCACATCCCATATCCCATATTCCCTATCCCACATCCCACATCCCACATCCCATATCGCACATTCCATATCCCTCATCCCACATCCCACATCCCACATCCCACATCCCACATCCCACATCCCATATCCCACATCCCATATCCCCCATCCCACATCCCACATCCCACATCCCACATCCCACATCCCACATCCCACATCCCACATCCCATATCCCATATCCCACATCCCACATCCCACATCCCACATCCCACATCCCATATCCCACATCCCACATCCCATATCCCACATCCCACATCCCACATCCCACATCCCACATCCCATATCCCAAATCCCACATCCCAAAACTGATTCTCTGCCGCCCTCTAGTGACCAAAAATCCCAAAATCTCATCCCAAAGAGCCGATCCTGTTGGGGGCCGGGAGTTTTGGGATTTCCTGGAAATTCAGGAATTTTGGGATCCCCTGGAATTTTGGGATTTCCTGGATCTTCGGGAATTTTGGGATCCCCTGGAATTTTGGGATTTCCTGTAATTCTGGGAACTTTGGGGTCCTCGGGAATTTTTGGATCCTCTGGAATTTTAGGATGCCCTGGGATTTTGGGGAATTTTGGGATCCCCTTGAAATTTTGGGGCCGTCCTTAAATCCCTCGGGATCTCGCGGCTCATCCCTCGTTCCCACCGCAGGATGAGAAGAACCAGATGATGACCACCAACGTGTGGCTGAAACAGGTACGGGAACGGGATTGGGGATTTGGGGTTTGGGGATTGGGGATTTGGGATTGGGATTTGGGATTTGGGGTTTGGGATTGGGATTTGGGGTTTGGGGTTTGGGATTTGGGATTGGGGTTTGGGATTTGGGATTGGGATTTGGGATTGGGATTTGCAGAGCCAGATGATGACCACCAACATGTGTCTGAAACAGGTACGGGAACGGGATTGGGGATTTGGGGTTTGGGGATTTGGGATTTGGGATTGGGGTTTGGAGAACCAGATGATGACCACCAACGTGTGGCTGAAATAGGTGCGGGAACGGGATTGGGGATTTGGGATTGGAATTTGAGATTTGGGATTGGGGTTTGGGATTTGGGATTGGAGTTTGGGATTGGGGATTTGGGATTTGGGGTTGGGGATTGGGGATTGGGGATTTGGGGTTTGGGATTTGGGACTGGGATTTGGGATTTGGGGTTTGGGATTTGGGATTGGGGTTTGGGATTTGGGATTGGGATTTGCAGAGCCAGATGATGACCACCAACATGTGGCTGAAACAGGTGCGGGAACGGGATTGGGGATTGGGGATTTGGGATTGGGGTTTGGGATTTGGGATTTGGGGATGGGATTTGGGATTGGGATGTGGGGTTTGGGATTTGGGATTGGGGTTTGGAGAGCCAGATGATGACCACCAATGTGTGGCTGAAACAGGTGCGGGAACGGGATTGGGGATTTGGGATTGGGGATTTGAGATTTGGGATTGGGATTTGGGATTGGGGATTGGGGATTGGGGATTGGGGTTTGGGGTTTGGGATTTGGGATATGGGATTTGGGATTGGGGATTTGGGATTTGGGAGTGGAGTTTGGGATTTGGGATTGGAGTTTGGGATTTGGGATTTGGGATTTGGGATTGGGATTTGCAGAGCCAGATGGTGACCACCAACGTGTGGCTGAAACAGGTGCGGGAATGGGATTGGGGATTGGGGAGTTGGGATTTGGGATTGGGGATTGGGATTTGGGATTTGGGATTGGGGATTGGGATTTGGGGTTTTGGGGTTTGGGATTTGGGATTGGAGTTTGGGGTTTGGGATTTGGGATTGGGGATTGGGATTTGGGATTTGGGATTTGGGATTTGGGATTTGGAGAACCAGATGATGACCACCAACGTTTGGCTGAAACAGGTGCGGGAACGGGATTGGGGATTGGGGATTTGGGATTGGGGTTTGGGATTGGGGATTTGGGGTTGGGGATTTGGGATTGGGGTTTGGGATTTGGGATTGGGGTTTGGGATTTGGGATTGGGGATTTGGGATTGGGATTTGGGATTTGGGATTTGGGGTTGGGGATTTGGGATTGGGGTTTGGGATTTGGGATTTGGGGTTGGGGATTTGGGGTTTGGGATTTGGGATTTGGGATTTGAGATTTGGGATTTGGGATTGGGATTTGGGATTGGGGATTGGGATTTGGGATTGGAGTTTGGGATTTCGGATTGGGATTTGGGGTTTGGATTTTGGGGTTTGGGATTTGGGATTTGGGATTGGGATTTGCAGAGCCAGATGATGACCACCAACGTGTGGCTGAAGCAGGTGTGGGAACGGGATTGGGGATTTGGGATTGGGGATTTGGGATTGGGGATTTGGGATTGGGATTGGGATTTGGGGTTTGGGATTTGGGATTTGGGATTGGGGATTTGGGATTGGAGTTTGGGATTTGGGATTTGGGATTTGGGATTTGGGATTTGGGATTTGGGTTTGGGATTTGCAGAGCCAGATGGTGACCACCAACATGTGGCTGAAACAGGTGCCGGAACGGGATTGGGGATTGGGGATTGGGGTTTGGGGTTTGGGGTTGGGATTTGGTATTGGGATTTGGGATTTCAGTTTGGGATTTGGGATTTGGGATTTGGGGTTTGGGATTTGGGATTTGGGATTGGGATTTGCAGAGCCATCTGATGACCACCAACGTGTGGCTGAAACAGGTGCGGGAACGGGATTGGGATTTGGGATTTAGGGTTTGGGATCAGGGGTTTGGGATTTGGGATAGGGATTTGGGGTTTGGGATTTGGGGTTGGGGTTGGGGATTTGGGATTTGGGATTGAGAGGACCAGATGATGACCACCAAAGTCTGGCTGAAGCAGGTGCTGGGAATGGGACCTGGGATTTGGGATTGGCATTTGGGAAGGGAGTTTGGGATTGGGATTTGGGCTTTTGGAAGGGATTTGGGGTGGGATTTGGGAATGGGGTTTGGGATTGGGATTTGGGGGTGGGAGTGGGATTGGGATTTGGAAGTGCGATTTGGGAATAGGATTTGGGAATTGGGATATGGAGTGGAATTTGGGAATGGGATTTGGGGTGGGATTGGGGAATGGGATTTGGGATTGGGATTTGGGAATGGGATTTGGGAATGGGATCTGGAGAAGCAGATGATGACCACCAGTGTCTGGCTGAAGCAGGAAGGAGGTGGTCCCAAACCGGAATTGGGATTTAGGATTGGGATTGGGATTGGGATTTGGGATTTTGGGGTAGGAATAGGATTTGGGGTAGGATTTGGGATTGGGATTTGGGAATGTCCATTCCCAGGGTGTTTTGGGGCCGTCCCCACGGACGTACCCCACGGACGTGCCCCATGTCCCCGCGTGTCCCGCAGGAGTGGAGCGATTACAAGCTGCGCTGGGACCCGGCCGAGTACGACAACGTCACCTCCATCCGCGTGCCCTCCGAGATGATCTGGATCCCCGACCTCGTCCTCTACAACAAGTGAGGGACGGGCCCGGCACGGGGAGCTCCTGGCATGGCCGGGAATTCCCAAAATGCCTTCCCTTCCCATTATCCCATTATCCCATTATCCCATCCCATCCCGTCCCACCCTCATCCCATCCCATTATCCCGTTATCCCATCCCACCTTCATCCCTTCTCCATCCCAAGCCCATCCAAAGCCCATTCCTGACCATTCCACCATGACCCAGGCCCACCTGATCTCCTGTCCCATCCCATTGTCCCATCCCACCTTCATCCCTTCTCCAGGCAAAGATCATCCCAAGGTCCACGCCAAGCCCATTCCTGACCGTTCCACCATGACCCAGGCCCACCTGTTCTCCTGTCCCATCCCATCATCCCATTGTCCCATCCCATCATCCCATCCCACCTCCATCCCACCTTCATCCCTTCTCCAACCAAGACTCATCCAAAGACTGATCCCAAGGTTCATCCCAAGACTCATCCCAAGTGTCATCCCAACCCCATTCCTGACCATCCCAACCCCATTCCTGACCATCCCCGACCATTCCTGACCATCTCAAAACCATTCCCGACCATTCCCGACCATTCCTTTTTCCAGTGCCAATGGCGAGTTCGCGGTGACGCACATGACCAAGGCCCACCTGTTCTCCTGTCCTATCTCATCTTCATCCCACCTTCATCCACTCTCCAACCAAGGCTCATCCCAATCCCATTCCGTGTTTTCCAGCGCCGATGGCGAGTTCGCAGTGACGCACATGACCAAGGCCCACCTGATCTCCTGTCCTATCTCATCTTCATCCCACCTTCATCCACTCTCCAACCAAGGCTCATCTCAAGGTCCATCCCAAGCCCATTCCTGACCATCCCAAGCCCATTCCTGACCATCCCAAGCCCATTCCTGACCATCCCAAGCCCATTCCTGACCGTTCCCAGCCATCTCAATCCCATCCCATTATCCCATTATCCCATCCCACCTTCATCCCTTCTCCAACCAAGGCCCATCCCAATCCCATTCCGTGTTTTCCAGCGCCGATGGCGAGTTCGCGGTGACGCACATGACCAAGGCCCACCTGATCTCCTGCCCCTTCCCATCCAACCTTCATCCCTTCTCCAACCAAGGCTCATCCCAAGGTCCATCCCAACCCCATTCCTGACCATTCCTGACCATCCCAACCCCATTCCTGACCATTCCTGACCATCTCAAACCCATCCCAATCCCACCCCAGTCCCATTCCGTGTTTTCCAGCGCGGACGGCGAGTTCGCCGTGGCGCACATGACCAAGGCCCACCTTGGTTCTCCTGCCCCATCCCATTATCCCATTATGCCATTATCCCATCCCACCTTCATCCCATCTTCATCCCTTCTCCAACCAGGGCTCATCCCAAGCCCATCCCAACCCCATTCCTGACCATTCCTGACCATCCCAAAGCCCACCCCAAGCCCATTCCTGACCATCCCACCATGACCCAGGCCCGCCTGTTCTCCTGTCCCATCCCATCATCCCATCCCACCTCCATCCCACCTTCATCCCACCTTCATCCCTTCTCCAACCAAGACTGATCCCAAGACTGATCCCAAGGTTCATCGCAAGATTCATCCCAAGTGTCATCCCAACCCCATTCCTGACCATCCCCGACCATTCCTGACCATCCCAACCCCATTCCTGACCATCCCCGACCATTCCCGACCATTCCCGGCCATTCCATTTTCCAGCGCCAATGGCGAGTTCGCTGTGACGCACATGACCAAGGCCCACCTGATCTCCTGCCCCACCCCATCCCATCTTCATCCCTTCTCCAACCAAGGCTCATCCCAAGCCCATCCCAACCCAATTCCTGACCATTCCTGACCATCCCAAAGTCCATCCCGAGCCCATTCCTGACCATTCCACCATGACCCAGGCCCACCTGTTCTCCTGTCCCATCCCATTATCCCATCCCACCTTCATCTCTTCTCCAGCCAAGGCTCATCCCAAGCCCACCCCAAGTTCCATCCCAAGGCTCATCCCAACCCCATTCCTGACCATCCCAAGCCCATTCCTGACCGTTCCTGGCCATCTCAATCCCATCCCATTATCCCATCCCACCTTGATCTCTTCTCCAACCAAGGCTCATGCCAAGGTCCATCCCAACCCCATTCCTGACCATTCCCGGCCATTCCGTGTTTTCCAGCACCAAAAGCCCGTCCGCCGTGACACACATGACCAAGGCCCACCTGTTCTCCTGTCCTATCTCATCTTCATCCCACCTTCATCCACTCTCCAACCAAGGCTCATCCCAAGGTCCATCCCAACCCCATTCCTGACCATCCCAAGGTCCATCCCAATCCCACCCCAGTCCCATTCCATGTTTTCCAGCACGGACGGCGAGTTCGCCGTGGCGCACATGACCAAGGCCCACCTTGGTTCTCCTGCCCCATCCCATTATCCCATTATGCCAGTATCCCATCCCACCTTCATCCCATCTTCATCCCTTCTCCAACCAGGGCTCATCCCAAGCCCATCCCAACCCCATTCCTGACCATTCCTGACCATCCCAAAGCCCACCCCAAGCCCATTCCTGACCGTCCCACCATGACCCAGGCCCGCCTGTCCTCCTGTCCTATTACAGCGCCTGAGTGGGTCGCTGGTGGTGAGAGAGAGACGGGAATCCTGTTTCTTGATCAGAAGGCTGCATTTATTGATATTTTATATATAATACATTATGACTACACTAAATAGAAAAAGGAGAGAGGTTTGCAGAGCTGCTAAGCTAAGCTAAGAATAGATAGAAAGAACCCACAACAAAGTTGTGTCCAGGGACTCAGTCCCCTGTCTTGCACTGGTGATTGGCCCTTAATTATAAACATAGAAAATGAGCCAATCAAGGTGAATCCTATTGCATTCCAGAGCAGCTGATAACAATTGTTTACCTTCCCTTCTGAGGCCTCTGCCTTCCAGAAGACACAGAAATCTGAAAGAAAGGATTTCTGTAGAAAAATGTCTGCGACACTGTCCCATCCCATTGTCCCATCCCACCTTCATCTCTTCTCCAGCCAAGGATTGTCCCAAGCCCACCACAAGCCCATTCCTGACCGTTCCACCGTGACCCAGGCCCACCTGTTCTCCTGTCCCATCCCATCATCCCATCCCACCTTCATCTCTTCTCCAGCCAAGGCTCATCCCAAGGTCCACCCCAAGGTCCATCCCAAGGCTCATCCCAACCCCATTCCTGACCATCCCAAGCCCATTCCTGACCGTTCCTGGCCATCTCAATCCCATCCCATTATCCCATCCCACCTTCATCTCTTCTCCAACCAAGGCTCATGCCAAGGTCCATCCCAACCCCATTCCTGACCATTCCCGGCCATTCCGTGTTTTCCAGCACCGAAAGCCCGTCCGCCGTGACACACATGACCAAGGCCCACCTGTTCTCCTGTCCTATCTCATCTTCATCCCACCTTCATCCACTCTCCAACCAAGGCTCATCTCAAGGTCCATCCCAACCCCATTTCTGACCATCCCAAGGTCCATCCCAATCCCACCCCAGTCCCATTCCGTGTTTTCCAGTGCGGACGGCGAGTTCGCCGTGGCGCACATGACCAAGGCCCACCTTGGTTCTCCTGCCCCATCCCATTATCCCATTATGCCATTATCCCATCCCAACTTCATCCCATCTTCATCCCTTCTCCAACCAGGGCTCATCCCAAGCCCATCCCAACCCCATTCCTGACCATTCCTGACCATCCCAAAGCCCACCCCAAGCCCATTGCTGACCGTCCCACCATGACCCAGGCCTGCCTGTCCTCCTGTCCTATTACAGCGCCTGAGTGGGTCGCTGGTGGTGAGAGAGAGACGGGAATCCTGTTTCTTGATCAGAAGGCTGCATTTATTGATATTTTATATATAATACATTATGACTACACTAAATAGAAAAAGGAGAGAGGTTTGCAGAGCTGCTAAGCTAAGCTAAGAATAGATAGAAAGAACCCACAACAAAGTTGTGTCCAGGGACTCAGTCCCCTGTCTTGCACTGGTGATTGGCCCTTAATTATAAACATAGAAAATGAGCCAATCAAGGTGAATCCTATTGCATTCCAGAGCAGCTGATAACAATTGTTTACCTTCCCTTCTGAGGCCTCTGCCTTCCAGAAGACACAGAAATCTGAAAGAAAGGATTTCTGTAGAAAAATGTCTGCGACACTGTCCCATCCCATTGTCCCATCCCACCTTCATCTCTTCTCCAGCCAAGGATTGTCCCAAGCCCACCACAAGCCCATTCCTGACCGTTCCACCGTGACCCAGGCCCACCTGTTCTCCTGTCCCATCCCATCATCCCATCCCACCTTCATCTCTTCTCCAGCCAAGGCTCATCCCAAGGTCCACCCCAAGGTCCATCCCAAGGCTCATCCCAACCCCATTCCTGACCATCCCAAGCCCATTCCTGACCGTTCCTGGCCATCTCAATCCCATCCCATTATCCCATCCCACCTTCATCTCTTCTCCAACCAAGGCTCATGCCAAGGTCCATCCCAACCCCATTCCTGACCATTCCCGGCCATTCCGTGTTTTCCAGCACCGAAAGCCCGTCCGCCGTGACACACATGACCAAGGCCCACCTGTTCTCCTGTCCTATCTCATCTTCATCCCACCTTCATCCACTCTCCAACCAAGGCTCATCTCAAGGTCCATCCCAACCCCATTTCTGACCATCCCAAGGTCCATCCCAATCCCACCCCAGTCCCATTCCGTGTTTTCCAGTGCGGACGGCGAGTTCGCCGTGGCGCACATGACCAAGGCCCACCTTGGTTCTCCTGCCCCATCCCATTATCCCATTATGCCATTATCCCATCCCAACTTCATCCCATCTTCATCCCTTCTCCAACCAGGGCTCATCCCAAGCCCATCCCAACCCCATTCCTGACCATTCCTGACCATCCCAAAGCCCACCCCAAGCCCATTGCTGACCGTCCCACCATGACCCAGGCCTGCCTGTCCTCCTGTCCTATTACAGCGCCTGAGTGGGTCGCTGGTGGTGAGAGAGAGACGGGAATCTTGTTTCTTGATCAGAAGGCTAGATTTATTGATATATAATATATAATACATTATGACTACACTAAATAGAATAAGGAGAGAGGTTTGCAGAGCTGCTAAGCTAAGCTAAGAATAGATAGAAAGAATCCATAACAAAGTTGTGTCCAGGGACTCAGTCCCCTGTCTTGCACTGGTGATTGGCCCTTAATTATAAACATAGAACATGAGCCAATCAAGGTGAATTCCTATTGCATTCCAGAGCAGCTGATAACAATTGTTTACCTTCCCTTCTGAGGCCTCTGCCTTCCAGAAGACACAGAAATCTGAAAGAAAGGATTTCTGTAGAAAAATGTCTGCGACACTGTCCCATCCCATTGTCCCATCCCACCTTCATCTCTTCTCCAGCCAAGGATCGTCCCAAGTCCACCCCAAGCCCATTCCTGACCGTTCCACCGTGACCCAGGCCCACCTGTTCTCCTGTCCCATCCCATCATCCCATCCCACCTCCATCCCACCTCCATCCCACCTTCATCCCTTCTCCAACCACGACTGATCCCAAGACTGATCCCAAGGTTCATCCCAAGACTCATCCCAAGTGTCATCCCAACCCCATTCCTGACCATCCCCGACCATTCCTGACCATCCCAACCCCATTCCTGACCATCCCCGACCATTCCCGGCCATTCCCAGCCATTCCGTTTTCCAGCGCCAATGGCGAGTTCGCGGTGACGCACATGACCAAGGCCCACCTGATCTCCTGCCCCACCCCATCCCATCTTCATCCCTTCTCCAACCAAGGCTCATCCCAAGCCCATCCCAACCCAATTCCTGACCATTCCTGACCATCCCAAAGTCCATCCCGAGCCCATTCCTGACCATTCCACCATGACCCAGGCCCACCTGTTCTCCTGTCCCATCCCATTGTCCCATCCCACCTTCATCTCTTCTCCAGCCAAGGCTCATCCCAAGGTCCACCCCAAGGTCCATCCCAAGGCTCATCCCAACCCCATTCCTGACCATCCGAAGCCCATTCCTGACCATTCCTGACCATTCCTGATCGTTCCTGGCCATCTCAATCCCATCCCATTATCCCATTATCCCATCCCACTGTCATCCCTTCTCCAACCAAGGCCCATCCCAAAGTCCATCCCAATCCCATCCCAATCCCACCCCAACCCCATTCCTGACCATCCCAACCCCATTCCCGACCATTCCCGGCCATTCCTTTTTCCAGCACCAATGGCGAGTTCGCCGTGACGCACATGACCAAGGCCCACCTGATCTCCTGCCCCACCCCATCTTCATCCCTTCTCCAACCAAAGCTCATCCCAAGCCCATTCCTGACCATCCCAATCCCATCTCAATCCCATCCCAAGCCCATTCCTGGCCATCCCAAGCCCATTCCTGACGGTTCCTGGCCATCTCAATCCCATCCCATTATCCCATTGTCCCATCATCCCATCATGCATTATCCCGTTATCCCATCCCACTGTCATCCCTTCTCCAACCAAGGCTCATCCCAAGGTCCATCCCAAGGTGCATCCCAAGCCCATTCCTGACCATCCCAACCCCATTCCTGACCATTCCTGGCCATCTCAATCCCATCCCATTATCCCATTATCCCATCCCACTTTCATCCCTTCTCCAACCAAGGCTCATCCCAAGGTCCATCCCAATCCCACGCCAATCCCATCCCAACCCCACCCCAACCCCATTCCTGACCATCCCAAGGTCCATCCCAATCCCATCCCAACCCCACCCCAACCCCACCCCAACCCCATTCCTGACCATCCCAAGGTCCATCCCAATCCCACCCCAATCCCATCCCAACCCCACCCCAACCCCATTCCTGACCATCCCAAGGTCCATCCCAATCCCATCCCAACCCCACCCCAACCCCACCCCAACCCCATTCCTGACCATCCCAAGGTCCATCCCAATCCCACCCCAATCCCATCCCAACCCCACCCCAACCCCATTCCTGACCATCCCAAGGTCCATCCCAATCCCATCCCAATCCCATCCCAACTCCATTCCTGACCATCCCAATCCCACTCCGTGTTTTCCAGCGCGGACGGCGAGTTCGCGGTGACGCACATGACCAAGGCCCACCTGTCGTGGGACGGCACGGTGACCTGGGTGCCGCCGGCCATCTACAAGAGCTCCTGCAGCATCGACGTCACCTTCTTCCCCTTCGACCAGCAGAGCTGCAAGATGAAGTTCGGCTCGTGGACCTACGACAAGGCCAAGATCGACCTGGAGAACATGGACCACCAGGTGGACCTCAAGGACTACTGGGAGAGCGGCGAGTGGGCCATCATCAACGCTGTGGGCACCTACAACTCCAAGAAGTACGACTGCTGCACGGAGATCTACCCCGACATCACCTTCTACTTCGTCATCCGCCGCCTGCCGCTCTTCTACACCATCAACCTCATCATCCCGTGCCTGCTCATCTCCTGCCTCACCGTGCTGGTCTTCTACCTGCCCTCGGACTGCGGCGAGAAGATCACGCTGTGCATCTCCGTGCTGCTGTCCCTCACCGTCTTCCTGCTGCTCATCACCGAGATCATCCCGTCCACCTCGCTGGTCATCCCGCTCATCGGCGAGTACCTGCTCTTCACCATGATCTTCGTCACGCTCTCCATCATCATCACCGTCTTCGTGCTCAACGTGCACCACCGCTCGCCCAGCACGCACGCCATGCCCGCCTGGGTCAGGAGCTTCTTCCTGGGCGCCGTGCCCCGCTGGCTCTCCATGAAGAGGCCGCCCCAGGAGGGGACGCGGGGACAATATGGCCGCCCCGGCGGGGCGCGGCTGAGCACGTCGCGGTGCTGGCTGGAGACCGACGTCGACGACAAGTGGGAGGAGGAGGAAGAGGAGGAAGAGGAAGAAGAAGAAGAGGAGAAGACCTACCCGAGCCACCCCGCGGCAGAAGCCAAGAAAACCAAATTCTGCTACGGGAAGAAATCGGCGGCGCCGGGCTCCAGGGGGAAGGACCACGAGGAACAGGAGGAGGAGGAGGAGGAGGGGAAGGAGGAAGGCTCGGGGCGGGCCCCGGCGCTGTCGCCCCGCATGATGAAGGCTCTGGAGGGGGTGCAGTACATCGCCGACCACCTGCGGGCCGAGGACGCCGACTTCTCCGTGAGTGCCGAGGCCCCGGAATTTGGGAACTTCTGGGAGACACCGAGGGGATGGAGATGCCGAGGCTGGGGAGTTCTGGGATCTGTGGGTGGGGCTGGAGATCCCAAAATTGGGAAGGGAAGTTCTGGGAGCTGTGGTTGGTTCCTGACATCCCAAAATTGGGGAGTTCTGGGATCTGTGGGTGGGGCTGGAGATCCCAAAATTGGGAAGGGAAGTTCTGAGATCCATGGATGGAGCTGGAGATCCCAAAATTGAGAAGGGAAGTTCTGGGATCCATGGATGGAGCTGGAGATGCCAAAATTGGGAAGGGAAGTTCTGGGATCCATGGATGGGGTTGGAGATGCCAAAATTGGGAAGGGAAGTTCTGGGATCTGTGGATGGGGCTGGAGGTCCCAAAAATGGGAATGGGAAGTTCTGGGATGTGTGGGTGGAGCTGGAGATGTCAAAAATGGAACCCATGGATGGGGCTGGAGATCCCAAAATTGAGGAGTTCTGGAATCTTTGGATGGGGTTGGAGATCCCAAAAATTGGGAGGTTCTGGGATCCGTGGATGGGGCTGGAGATCCCAAAAATTGGGAGGTTCTGGGAGCTGTGGTTGGTTCCTGAGATCCCAAAATTGGGAAGTTCTGGGATGTGTGGAAGGGGCTGGAGATCCCAAAATTGGGAAGGGAAGTTCTGAGATCCATGGATGGGGCTGGAGATCCCAAAATTGGGAAGGGCAGATGTGGGATCCATGGATGGAGCTGGAGATCCCAAAATTGGGAAGGGAAGTTCTGAGATCTGTGGATGGAGCTGGAGATCCCAAAATTGAGAAGGGCAGATCTGGGATCCATGGATGGGGTTGGAGGTCCCAAAACTGGAATGGGAAGTTCTGGGATCCATGGTTGGTTCTTGAGATCCCAAAATTCGGAGAGGAAGTTCTGGGATGTGCGGATGGGGCTGGAGGTCCTAAAATTTGGAACTTCTGGGATTCATGGGTGGGGCTGGAGATCCCAAAACTGGAACGGGAAGATCTGGGATCTGTGGAAGTGCCTGGAGATCCCAGAATTGGGAAGGGAAGTTCTGGGATGCGTGGATGGGGCTGGAGGTCCCGAAATCGGGAGGAGAAGTTGTGGGATCCACGGATGGGGCTGGAGATGCCAAAATTGGAATGGGAAGATCTGGGATGCGTGGGTGGGGATGGAGATCCCAAAAATTGGGAAGTTCTGGGGTCTGTAGATGGGGCTGGAGATCCCAAAATTGGGAATGGGAAGTTCTGGGATGTGTGGGTGGAGCTGGAGATGTCAAAAATGGAACCCATGGATGGGGCTGGAGATCCCAAAATTGAGGAGTTCTGGGATCCATGGATGGGGCTGGAGATCCCAAAAATTGGGAGGTTCTGGGATCCGTGGATGGGGCTGGAGATCCCAAAAATGGAATGGAAAGTTCTGGGATCCATGGTTGTTTCCCAAGCACCCAAACCCAGGGAGAAGCTCCCACCCTTGGCCCCATTCCCGCTTTTCCCAAAGTGGGTTTGGAGAACCCCAGGTCCAAGATGGACACCTCCATGTCCCACCTCAGAAAATTCCAGAACTTTCCATGAACTGTGGTGTCTCCTCACCACGAGGAGACTCCCAGGAAGTTCTGGGTGGTCTCCTGACCACGAGGAGACTCCCAGGAAGTTCTGGGTGCTCTCCAGACGCCGTGAGATCCCCGGGATGGAATTCCAGAAGGTTCCACCACCGTTTTTCCCCCCCGGCAGGTGAAGGAGGACTGGAAGTACGTGGCCATGGTGATCGACCGCATCTTCCTGTGGATGTTCATCATGGTCTGCCTGCTGGGCACCGTGGGGCTCTTCCTGCCGCCCTACCTGGCCGGCATGATCTAGGGGGCACTGGGCGGGACTGTGGGGGAATGGGAATGGTGCTGGGAATGGTGCTGGGAATGGTGGTGGGAATGGTGGTGGGAATGGTGCTGGGAATGGTGCTGGGAATGGTGCTGGGAATGGTGCTGGGAATGGTGCTGGGAATGGTGGTGGGAATGGTGGTGGGAATGGTGGTGGGAATGGTGGTGGGTCCCATAATCCCACCATCCCACCATCTCATGATCCCAGGAGGTTGTGGGACAGGGATAAAGCTGCAGAAGGGACATGGACATGATCCCATGATCCCATGATCCCATGATCCCACCATCCCGTGATCCCAGGATGTTGTGGGTCAGTGCTAACCCGGTGGATGGTCCGTGCAGAAGAGATGAGGACAAGATCTCATAATGCCGTGATCCCACCATCCCGTGATCCCACCATCCCGTGATCCCACCATCCCATGAAGTTGTGGGACAGGGACAATGCGGTGGATGGTCCTTGTAGAAGGGGGACACGATCCCACGATCCCACAATGGTGGGAACCCTTTATCCCACGAGCCCAGGAAGTTGTGGGACAAAGACAACCCTGTGGTGCTGGGAATGGTGGTGGGAATGGTGGTGGGAATGGTGGTAGGAATGGTGCTGGGAATGGTGGTGGGAATGGTGGGAATGGTGGTGGGAATGGTGGTGGGAATGGTGGTGGGAATGGTGGGAATGTGGTGGAAATGGTGGGAATGGTGGTGGGAATGGTGGTGGGAATGGTGGTGGGAATGGTGGTGGTCGTGTCCTGCTGGAGGCTGGTGGTGGGGAGGTGGAAGCTGTGGGAGATCTCCAGTGGGGACGGAGGGTGGAGAAAGGGGTGGAGGTGACCATGGGTGGGGTGGGAGATGGACGTGATGCCACCATCCCTTGTTCCCATGGTCCCAGGATCCCAGGAAGTTGTGGGAGATGCTGAGGGTGGTCCCTGCAGAAGGGACATGGACACCATCCCACAATTCCACAATCCCATGGTCCTGTGATCCCACCATCCCAGGAGGTTGTGGGAGATGCTGTGGGTGGTCCATGGAGAAGGGACATGGACACCATCCCACAATCCCATGGTCCTGTGATCCCACCATCCCAGGAAGTTGTGGGAGATGCTGTGGGTGGTCCATGGAGAAGGGACATGGACACCATCCCACCATCCCACGATCCCGGAATCCTGTGATCCCACCATTCCCAGGAAGCTGAGGGAGATGCTGTGGGTGGTCCGTGCAGAAGGGACGCGGACATGGTCCCGTAATCCCATAATCCTGTGATCCCATAATCCTGTGATCCCATAATCCCAGGAGGTTGTGGGACAGGAACAGAGGTTCGGATGGTCTGTGCAGGAGGAACGTGGACACGATCCCATCATCCCACCATCCCACCATCCTGCCATCCCAGGAGGTTCTGGGTCAGGGATCACGCTTTGGGTTGTCCACGAAGAAGGAACATGGACAGGATCCCATCATCCCACGGTCCCAGGAAATTGTGGGACAGGAATGAGGGTTCTGATGGTCCGTGCAGGAGGAACATGGACACGATCCCATCATCCCACGGTCCCATGATCCCACCATCCCAGGAAGTTGTGGGGAAGGGCCAACGATTGGGGTGGTCCTTGCAGACGGGACATGGGCACGATCCCATAATCCCATGAACCCATCATCCTGAAATCCCATCATCCCGTGATCCCACCATCCCAGGAGGCTGTGGGACGGGAAGAGGAGCTCGATGGTCTGTGCAGGAGGGACATGGACACCATCCCACCATCCCAGGATGTTGTGGGACAGGGGACAATGCTGCGGGTGGTCCTTGCAGAAGGGGCGCGGACGCGATCCCATAATCCCGTGATCCCATAATGCCGCGATCCCGTAGTCCCGTGATCCTGTAATCCCATGATCCCATAATCCCATAATTAATCCCATAATCCCACAATCCCGTAATCCCATAATTAATCCCATAATCCCATAATTAATTCCGCAATCCCGTAATCCCATAATTAATCCCACAATCCCGTAATCTCATAATCCCATAATCCCGTAATCCCAGAATGTCATAATCCCGTAATCCCGTAATCCCATAATCCCGTAATCCCATAATCCCGTAATCCCATCGTTAATCCCGTAATCCCATCGTTAATCCCGTAATCCCGTAATCCCATAATCCCGTAATCCCGTAATCCCATAATCCCGTAATCCCGTAATCTCTTAATCCCGTAATCCCATCGGTAATCCCGTAATCCCATAATCCCGTAATCCCGTAATCCCGTAATCTCATAATCCCATAATCCCGTAATCTGGTAATCTAGTAATCCCATAATCCCGTAATCCCATAATCCCGTAATCTCTTAATCCCGTAATCCCGTAATCCCATCGGTAATCTCATAATCCCGTAATCCCGTAATATGGTAATCCCGTAATCCCGTAATCCCGTAATCCCATAATCCCATAATCCCGTAATCCCGTAATCACATAATCACATAATCCCGTAATCCTGTAATCCCATCGTTAATTTCATAATCCCGTAATCCCGTAATCTGGTAATCCCATAATCCCGTAGTTAATCTCATAATCCCGTAATCCCATAATCCCGTAATCCCATAATCCCGTAATCCCGTAATCTCATAATTAATCCCATAATTCCGTAATCCCGTAATTAATACTAAAATCCCATAATCCCGGAATCCCATAATCCCGTAATCTCATAATTAATACTATAATCCCATAATCCCGGAGTCCCGGAATCCCGGAATCCCATAATTATTCCCGTAATACCATAATCCCACAATCCCATAATTAATCCCATACTCCCATAAAATCCCACCACCCGGGGAGTCTCCGCGCGTCCCCCCCGTTCCTCTTCCCACGGAAATTCCAGGTGGGAACGACGGCGAGCACGAACCGGGGCGGGATTTGGCGCCCGTTTTATCTGAGCCGGAACAAAAAAAAAAAACAAAAATACAACAAAACCCCCAAAAATCTGGGAAAAATGGAAGCGCAAAATTCGGGAACAACTCGGCCGGAAGAGGCGACGTTCTCCAGGTGGGCGAAGGTTCCGGCAGCCGCCGCTCGATGAAATCCTCTGCGCAACGTCCGAGGGAGGGAGGAGAACGCCCAATTTGGGGAATTTCACCCCAAAAAGTTCCGCGCACGCTCCGGGTCCCGGTCCCGCCGCGATGGATCCCGAGGATCCCACCCAACCCAACAAAACGAAAAGGTTTTCATGTAAAAACCCCCAAATGTCCTTTTTTCCCAAGGAAAACCCCAAAACCTCCCTTTTTTCCAAGGAATTTCCCTTTTTCCATGGAAAACCCCAAAAACCTCATTGTTTTCTCCAAATAAAAACCCAACGACTTCAATTTTTTCCCACGTAATTCCCCAAAAACCTCATTTTTTTTCCCCCCAAACCTTCTCATTTTTTAAATCCAAACCCTGAACCCCTCATTTTCTCCGAGGTGAGCCCCACTAGACCCTTCCATCCTTCAAATCAGCAAGACATGAGGAGGAGGAGGAGCAGCGGGAAGAAGAAGAAGAAGAAGAAGAAGAAGAAGAAGAAGAAGAAGAAGAAGAAGAAGAAGAAGAAGGAGAAGAGCAGCAAAACGAATAAACCACGGCGAGAATCCGCATTTCCCTCCCGTTTCCGGAACTTTCCGTCCCGATTTCCGTCACTCGGGGCCGGGTGTGGCGCGAAGCCGGGCCTGGCCCACGGCGTCCAGGAGGTTTTTGGCATCTGCCCCACCGGCGCCTCCTCTCCACATTAAAACCCCCAAAATCTTCCATCTTTTCCCAAGAAAAACCCCAAAAACCTCAATTTTTTCAAGGGGAAACCCGAAAAAACCTCATTTTTTTCCAAGGAAAACCCCAAAACCTCCCTTTTTTCCAAGGAATCTCCCTTTTTTCCAAGGCAAAGCCCCCAAAAAAACTCATGTCTTCCAAATAAAACCTCAAACCATTTTTTTCCAAGGAAAACCCCCAAAACTTCAATTTTTTCCCAACTAAAATCCCCACCAAACCCCTCATTTTCTCCGAGGTGAGCCCCACCAGACCCTTCCATCCTTCAAACCGTGACGCTCGGCAAGACACGAGGATGAGGAGGAACAATGGCAAGAAGAAGAAGGAGAAGAGCAGCAAAACGAATAAACCACGGCGAGAATCCGCATTTCCCTCCCGTTTCCGGAACTTTCCGTCCCGATTTCCGTCACTCGGGGCCGGGTGTGGCGCGAAGCCGGGCCTGGCCCACGGCGTCCAGGAGGTTTTTGGCATCTGCCCCACCGGCGCCTCCTCTCCACATTAAAACCCCCAAAATCTTCCATCTTTTCCCAAGAAAAACCCCAAAAACCTCAATTTTTTCAAGGGGAAACCCGAAAAACCTCATTTTTTTCCAAGGAAAACCCCAAAACCTCCCTTTTTTCCAAGGAATCTCCCTTTTTTCCAAGGCAAAGCCCCCAAAAAAACTCATGTCTTCCAAATAAAACCTCAAACCATTTTTTTCCAAGGAAAACCCCAAAAACTTCAATTTTTTCCCAACTAAAATCCCCACCAAACCCCTCATTTTCTCCGAGGTGAGCCCCACCAGACCCTTCCATCCTTCAAACCGTGACGCTCGGCAAGACACGAGGATGAGGAGGAACAATGGCAAGAAGAAGAAGGAGAAGAGCAGCAAAACGAATAAACCACGGCGAGAATCCGCATTTCCCTCCCGTTTCCGGAACTTTCCGTCCCGATTTCCGTCACTCGGGGCCGGGCGTGGCGCGGAGCCGGGCCTGGCCCACGGCGTCCAGGAGGTTCTTGGCGTCCACGGCCGCCATTCAGAACCCCCCAAACTCCCATTTTTTCCATGGAAAAACCCCAAAACCTCCCTTTTTTCAAGGAATCTCCTTTTTTTTCCAAGTAAAACCCCAAAAACTTTCTCCATTTTCTCAAGGAGAAACTCCAATACCTCCCTTTTTTTTTCCAAGGAAAACCCCCAAAACTTCAATTTTTTCCCAATTAAAACCCCCCAAAACCTCGTTATTTCCAAGGAAAACCCCAGGTGGGATCAGCCCAACGCCCACCAAACCTCCCTTTCCTCCATGGAAAAAACCCCAAAATGCCTCATTTTTGCCAAGGAAAACCCTCAAATTTTTCCAAGGAAACCCCCCCAAAAAAAACATCATTTCTTCCAAATTGGCCCCCCAAGACTTCCATCGTTTCCAAACAAAACCCCAAAACTTCCATTTTTCCAACTAAAACCCCACCAGACGCCTCCCATCTTCCACATCGCGAGACACGAGGAGGGCGAGGAGCAGCGGGAAGAAGAAGAAGGAGAAGGGCGGCAAAACGAATAAACCACGGCGAGAATCCGCATTTCCCTCCCCGTTTCCGGAACTTTCCGTCACTCGGGGCCGGGCGTGGCGCGGAGCCGGGCCTGGTCCACGGCGTCCAGGAGGTTTTTGGCGTCGACGGCGAGGGCGTGGGCGTGGGCGAGCATCTGCCGGCGGCACTCGGGGCCCAGCGAGGAGCCGCGGTGCTGCTGCGCCAGCCGCAGCTTGGAGATCAGCGCCGCCAGCTCCTTGTGCAGCCCCCGCTGCGTGCCCTCGATCTGCAAAATTCCCCGCGGCAGGTCGGCCGGAACGTTCCAGAAACTCCCCCGGAAATTCTGTGATTTTTTTCCAGAAAATGGCGGAATTCTCCCCGTAAAGTTATGGGGTTCCTCTAGGAAATTGCGGCGTTTTCCCGCAAATTTTTCCTAGGAAATCACCAAATTTTTCGCACAAAATTCCAGAGTTTTTCCAGAAAGTTTTCCCGGGAAATGACAGAATTTTCCCTGCCGAATTTTTCAAAATGTTATGGATGTTCCCCCAGAAAATTCGAGATTTATTTTGAGGAAATTCCAGAAATTTTCCAGAAAAATTCAGGAATTTTGCCAGCAAAATCAAGGGGTTTTTCCCAGAGAATTCTGGATTTTTTTCTCCCCAGAAATTTCCAGATTTTTTCCCAGGAAATTTTCCCAGGAAATTCCAGATTATTTTTTTCCAGAAAATTCCAGAACTCTCCTAGAAAAACCCAGACTTTTTTTTTTTTTTAATTCTGGATTTTTTTCCAGGAAATACCAGAATTTTCCCAGAAAATTACGGATTTCCCCCACAAAATTATGGACTTTTCCCAGAAAAATCCAGATTCTTTTTACCAGGAAATTGCAGAAATTTCCCAACGAAATTACATCATTGTCCCGGGAAATTTTGGAATTTTTCAGGAAAACCCACAATTTTCTGAGAAAATTCTGGAATTTTACCAGAAAATTCCAGAATTTTCCTGGGGAATTTCCGTCATTTTCTGAGAAAATCCTGGAATTTTACCAGGAAATTCCAGAATTTTTCCAGGGAATTTCCATCATTTTCTGAGAAAATTCTGGAATTTTACCAGAAAATTCCAGAATTTTCCTGGGGAATTTCCGTCATTTTCTGAGAAAATCCTGGAATTTTACCAGGAAATTCCAGAATTTTTCCAGGGAATTTCCATCATTTTCTGAGAAAATTCTGGAATTTTAACAGGAAATTCCAGAATTTTCCTGGGAAATTTCCGTCATTTTCTGTGAAAATTCTGGAATTTAACAGGAAATTCCAGAATTTTCCCGGGGAATTTCCGTCATTTTCTGAGAAAATCCTGGAATTTTTCTAGGAAATTCCCGAATTTTCCCAGGAAATTTTACAGTTTTTCCAGAAATTTTGAGAATTTTTGAGGAAAATGTCATAATTTTCCCAGAAATTGCCAGAATTTCTCCAGGAAATTCCAGATTTTTTTTCCAGAAAATTCCATAACTTCCCCAGGAAATCCCAGATTTTTTGCCCGAGAATTCCCGGAATGTTCCGGGCGTTCCCGGTGTCCGTCCGTACCTCGGCGCGGGACGAGGGCGGCAGCTCGGGCAGGACGGCGTCCACGCTGCCGATCAACTTGCGCAGGGACAGCCCGACGTTCTGCGGGACACGGGGGAGAACGTCGGCATGGAGCCCACCAGGGTGGGGTGGATGGATGGGTCCCACCAGGATGGGATGGATGGAGCCCACCAGGATGGGATGGAGCCCACCAGGATGGATGGATGGATGGATGGATGGATAGATGGATGGAGCCCACCAGGATTGGATGGAGCCCACCAGGATGGGATGGATGGATCCCACCAGGATGGGATGGAGCCCACCAGGGTGGGATGGATGGAGCCCTCCAGGATGGGATGGATCCCACCAGGGATGGATCCCACCAAGATGGATCCCACCAAGATGGATCCCAGGGATGGATCCCAGGGGTGGAACCAGGAGTGGGAGAGTCTCCAACCACGGAGACAAGGGGGAGGTGGCGATGTGGGAACGGGTCCCACCATGGATCCATGGGGCCAAGGGAAGAATAGGGAATGTTGGAGATCCCACCATTGACCCCAAGATCAAAGGGAGCAGCTGGGAATTGGTTGAAAGATCCCAAGGAGGATCCGAGAACACGGGAGTTGGTCCCACCATGGATCCAAGGGTCCCAATGGAGGACACGGAAGTTTTGGACCCAGTGCCACCGTCGAAGGGATAGAAGGGAAGAATGGGGAATGTTGGAGATCCCACCATGGATCCAAGGATCCAATGGAGGAGCTGGGAATTGGTTCAAGGACCCCAAGGAGGGTCCCAGAACATGGGAATTGGTCCCACCATGCATCCAAGGATCTCAAGGAGGAGATGGAAGTGTTGGAGATTCCATCATTGATCCAAGGATCCAAGATGGAGGCGGGAGTGTGGGAATTGTTCCCACCGTGGATCCAAGGACCCAATGGCGGAGCTGGGAATGCTGGAGATCCCACCATGGATCCAAGGAGCCAATGGAGGAGCTGGGAATGTGGGAATTGGTCCCACCATGGATCCAAGGAAGGAGCTGGAAGTGTTGGAGACTCTCCCACCATTGACCCAAGGATCATGGGAGGAGCTGGGAATCGGTTCAAGGATCCCAAGGTGGATCTGGAAATGTGGGAGTTGGTCCCACCATGGATCCAAGGATCCAGTGGAAGAACAGGGAATGGTGGAGACTCCACCATTGATCCAAGGGAGGAGCTGGGAATTGGTTCAAGGATCCCAAGGTGGAGCTGGGAATGTGGGAATCCATCCCACCATGGATCCAAGGGAAGAACAGAGAATGTTGGAGATTCCACCATGGATCCAAGGAGCCAAGGGAGGAGCTGGGACTGTGGGAATGGGTCCCACCATGGATCCAAGGATCCAAGGGAACAACGGGGAATGTTGGAGATCCCACCATGGATCCATGGGAGGAGCTGGGAATGTGGGAATTGGTGCCACCATGGATCCAGGGATCATGGGAGGAGCTGGGAATGTGGGAATTGGTCCCACCATGGATCCAAGGAAGGAGCTGGAATTGCTGGAGACTCTCCCACCATTGACCCAAGGACCCAACGGAGGAGCTGGGAGTGTTGGAGATCCCACCATGGATCCAAGGAGCCAATGGAGGAGCTGGGAATGTGGGAATTGGTCCCACCATGGATCCAAGGGAACAACGGGGAATGTTGAAGATCCCACCATGGATCCAAGGACCCAATGGAGAAGTTGGAAATTTGGGAATCGCTCCCACCATGGATCCAAAGCCCCACCAGAGGAACAGGGAATGTTGGAGATCCCACCATGGACCCAAGGATCCAAAGGGAGGAGCTGGGAATTGCTTGAAGGATCCCAAGGAGGACCTGGGAATGTGGGAATTGCTCCCACCATGGATCCCAGGAAGAAGCAGGAAATGTTGGAGGGTCTCCCACCATGGACCCAAGGACCCAACGGAGACGTTGGAAATTTGGGAATCGCTCCCACCATGGATCCAAAGCCCCACCAGAGGAACAGGGAATGTTGGAGATCCCACCATGGACCCAAGGGACCAACCAGAAACTGGGGAATCCCCTCCTCCCCTGGCCACGCCCCCTTCCCAAAACAACAGGAACCAATCAGGAGCCACATTCCCACCTCCCTCTCCCACGGAATTCTGGGATAACAGAGATAACAGGGAAAACAGGGAAAACGGGATCAGGAGTTCAGGGATAACAGGGAAACAGGGAAAACGGGATCAGGAATTCTGGGATAACGGGATCAGGAATTCTGGGGAAAAACAGGGAAAACAGGGATAATGGGATTGGGAATTCTGGGATAACAGGGAAAACAGGATAATGGGATCGGGAATTCTGGGATAACAGGGAAAACAGGGATAATGGGATCGGGAATTCTGGGATAATGGGATCAGGAATTCAGGGAAAACAGGGAAAACAGGGATAATGGGATCAGGAATTCTGGGATAACAGGGAAAACAGGGATAATGGGATCGGGAATTCTGGATAACAGGGAAAACAGGGATAATGGGATCGGAAATTGTGGGATAATGGGATCAGGAATTCAGGGAAAACAGGGAAAAACAGGGATAATGGGATCGGGAATTCTGGGATAACAGGGATAATGGGACTGGGAATTCCAGGATAACAGAGATAATGGGATCAGGAATTCTGGGATAACGGGATCAGGAATTCAGGAAAACAGGGATAATGGGATCAGGAATTCCAGGATAACAGGGATAACGGGATCAGGAATTCCAGGATAACAGGAATTCCAGGATAACAGGGATGACGGGATCAGGAATTCTGGGATAACAGGGACAACGGGATCAGAAATCCCAGGAAAAACGGGAAAAATCAGCATCTGTCCGCAGGGGCTGTGGTGGTGCCGTCCCTGGGAAGGGTTGGGATGGGGATTGGAGGAACCTGGAATTCTGTGCCCATGGAATGGGGTGGGGTTGGAGGTCCAGGGATCCCATCCCAAACCATCCTGGGATTCTCTGGGATCAAGGACGCTCAGGATCCATCCCGAGGGATTTTTATGGAATTCGGGGATGGAAAAGGGACGGGAGACCCTCCCTGGAGTCCTGAATTCCCAGGGAATTCCCAGAGAATCCCTGGCAGTGTCCCAGGGGTGGATTTGGAGCACCCTGGGATGGTGGGAAGTGTCCCTGGGATGGGATTGAAGGTCCGGGGATCCCATCCCAAACCATCCCGGGATTCTGGGATCAAGGACGCTCAGGATCCATCCCGAGGGATTTTTTATGGAATTCGGGCGATGGGGCTCGGAGCAACCTGGGATTCCGGGAACCTCCCGGCGGGGGAATTGGGGCCCACCTTGACGGCCAGGACGTGTCCGTCGGGCGGCTGCGAGCGGGCGACGTCGTCCTTGAGCTGCAGCACGGCGCGCACCAGCTCCGTCACGCCGCCGTACACCGCGTCCTGCGAGCGGTCCAGGCGCGCCGTCGGCGCCGCCCGGAGGGGCTGGGGGCAGGGAGGAAAAAACCGGGATAACGGGAATGCCGGGATAGCGGGCAAAACGGGAACCTTGGGGTGACGGGGACAACGGGGTCAGGAATTCCAGGGTAACAGGGATAACGGGATCGGGAATTCCGTGACGCCGCCCCACGCCGCGTCCTGCGAGCGGTCCAGAAGCGCCGTCGGCGCCGCCTGGAGGGGCTGGGGGGAGGGAGGAAAAAACCGGGAGAAACCGGGATAACGGGAATGCCGGGATAAATGGGGATAGTGGGATCAGGAATCCCAGGATAACCGGGATAATGGGGTCGGGAATTCCGTGACGCCGCCCTACGCCGCGTCCTGCGAGCGGTCCAGACGCGCCGTCGGCGCCGCCCGGGAGGGGCTGGGGGGAGGGAGGAAAAACTGGGAGAAACCGGGGGGGTAACGGGAATGCCGGGATAGCGGGCAAAACGGGAACCTTGGGGTGACGGGGACAACGGGGTCAGGAATTCCAGGATAACGGGGATAACGGGATCAGGAATTCCGTGACACCGCCCTACGCCGCGTACTGCGAGCGGTGCGGAGTGGGGAAAAATCGGGATAACGGGAATGCCGGGATAACGGGAATAACAGGGATAACTGGAATGCCGGGATAACGGGGATAACGGGGATAACAACGGGGATCAGGGAATGCCGGGATAACGGGGTGGGGAATCCCGGGAAAAATGGGATAACAGGATGGGGACAACAGGGATAACAGGGACGACGAGATCAGGAATTCTGGGATAATGAGGATAACAGGGATCAGGAATTCCAGGATAACGGGATCGGGAATCCCAGGATAACAGGGATAACAACGGGGATCAGGAATTCCAGGATAACAGGGTTAACAATGGGAATCAGGAATTCTGGGATAACGGGGATAACGGGGTGGGGAATCCCGGGAAAAATGGGATAACAGGATGGGGACAATGGGGATAACAGGGACGACGAGATCAGGAATTCCGGGATAACAAGGATAACAGGGATGAGGAATTCCAGGATAACGGGATTGGGAATCCCAGGATAACAGGGATAATAGGGATAATGGGTTCAGGAATTCTGGGATAATGGGATCAGAAATTCCAGGATAACAGGGATAACGGGATTGGGAATTCCAGGATAACAGGGATAACGGGGATAACGGGATTGGGAATCCCGGGATAACAGGGATAACGGGATCGGTAATTCCAGGATAACGGGGATAACGGGTTCAGGAATTCCAGGATAACAGGATTGGGAATCCCAGGATAACAGGGATAATGGGATCAGGAATTCCAGGATAACAGGGATAACGGGGGATAACGGGATTGGGAATCCCAGGATAACAGGGGAAATGGGATCAGAAATTCCACGATAACGGGGACAACGGGATCAGGAATCCCTGGAAAAATGGGAAAAATCAACATCTGTCCACAGGGTTTGTGGTGGTGCCATCCCTGGGAAAGTTTGGGACGGGGATTGGAGGAACCTGGAATTCCGTGCCCATGGAATGGGATGGGATTGGAGGCCCATGGATCCCATCCCAAACCATCCCGGGATTCTGGGATCGAGGACACTCAGGATCCATCCCGAGGGATTTTTATGGAATTTGGGGATGGGAAAGGGAAGGGAGACCCTCCCTCGAGTCCCGAATTCCCAGGGAATTTCCTGGATCCCAAAATTCCTTCTCAAGGAGGAGTCGGGATGGGGCTGGATCCAACCCAGAGGGATTTGGGAAAAGGGCCTGGAATGGCAGGACAGGGAGTGGCTCCCACCATGGCCGACGGTCAGGATTTGGGAATTTTGGGATTTTGGGATTTTGGGAAGGAATTCCTGTACCCAGAGAATCCCTGGGAATGTCCAAGGAAAAGTTGGATCATCCCGGGATCTTGAAGGTCCCTTCCCACCCAAACCATCCTGGAATTTTTTGGGGATTTACCGGTGGGATCCCGATCCCAGCCCCGATCCCGATCCGGATCCATGCCGGGTCTTACCTGAGCCCCGAGTCTCGGAGGCTTCTGGGGCGGCCCCGTGAATTGCGCTGGGAAAAAGGAGGGAAAATCATTCCGGAAAATTCCGGGAAAAAACGCGGGAGTGCCACGAAACCCCGGGATCCCAACCCCAAAATTTCCCAGCTTCGGGAAAAATGGGAATTTTGCTCATTGAGGAAAATTCCGGGTGGGAATCGGGGGGAACTCACTGTAATCCGTCTCCTTCTCCGGGAGGAGCTGAAAGGGGGAAAAATCGGGAATTAGAAACCCCAAAATTTGGGAAAAAGGGACGGAACGCCCCAAAATTTGGGATGGAGGGAGAAAACGCCCCAAAATTTGGGATGGAGGGAGGAAATGCCAGAAAATTTGGGATGGAGGGAGGAGGAGCCCCAAAATTTGGGATGGAAGGAGGAAATTACCCAAAATTTGGGAAAATGGGGGGAAATTCCACAAAATTTGGGATGGAGGGAGGAGGAGCCCCAAAATTTGGGATGGAGGGAGGAGGAGCCCCAAAATTTGGGATGGAGGGAGAAAATTGCCCAAAATTTGGGATGGAGGGAGAAAAAGCCACAAAATTTGGGATGGAGGGTGGAAATGCCAAAAAATTTGGGATGGAGGGAGGAAAACGCCCCAAAATTTGGGATGGAGGGTGGAAATGCCCCAAAATTTGGGATGGAGGGAGAAAACGCCCCAAAATTTGGGATGGAGGGTGGAAATGCCCCAAAATTTGGGAAAAAGGGAGGAAATTCCACAAAATTTGGGATGGAGGGACGAAATGCCCCAAAATTTGGGAAAAAGGGAGGAAATTCCACAAAATTTGGGATGGAGGGAGAAGGAGCCCCAAAATTTGGGATGGAGGGAGGAAATTCCTGCTGGAATGTTAGGAAGGATCCTGGGATCCGATTTTCTTGGGATTTCCCATTTTCTGGATAATTTTCCCAAATAAATGAATAAACCAATAAATATTGATTGGAAAGGGATATTTCAGATATTCCCAAAAAAAAAAAAACCCAAAAATTTGGGATTTTCCAGGAATTTTCCAGGGATTACTCACCGGGGGGATGTTGTTGTTCAGGAACACCTTGGGATCCTGGAAAAAATGGGGAAAAGATGGTGTGAGGTGGGGGAAAACTGGGAAAAATGTGGGAGGATTTGGAAAAATTGGGGGAAAATTGGGGAAAAATTGTGGAAAAGAGGGAAAATGGGGGGAAATGGGAAGAGGGGGGAAAATCTCTTATTCAAAATATTAAAAATAATGATAATAAAGTGGAACTGAAAATGCTTAAAAGTTGCCCAAAATTCCAAATGTTTCTTTGGATTGTGGAGCCCCTGGATCCCAAAATTCCTTCTCAAGGAGGAGTCGGGGTGGGGATGGATCCAATGCCAGGCTGGGAATGGAGGGGATTCCTGGGAAAGGGGAGTTTGGGGTGGTGGGATTTGGGAAGGAAAGCTCGGGATCCATCCCAAAGGCTCGGAATCCATCCCAAACCCAATCCCAGGCTCAGGACCATTCCCAAGGTTCCAAATCCATCCCAAACCCAATCCCAGGCTCAGGATCCATCCCAAACCCAATCCCAGGCTGAGGATCCATTCCAGACCAAATCCAGGCTCAGGATCCATCCCAAACCTGACCCACGGCTCAGAACATCTCCAGAACTCGGCATCCATCCCAAACCCAACCCCAAAGGCTCAGGACCCATCCCAAACCCAATCCCAGGCTCAGGACCCATCCCAAACCCAATCCAAACCTAATCCCAGGCTCAGAGTCCATCCCAAACCCAATCCCAAAGGTTCAGGACAATTCCCAAGGTTCCAAACCCATCCCAAACCCAATCCCAGAGCTCAGGATCCACCCCAAAGGCTCAGGACCCTTCCCAAACCAAATCCAAACCTAATCCCAGGCTCAGAGTCCATCCCAATCCCAATCCCAATCCCAATCCCAATCCCAATCCCAATCCCAAAGGTTCAGGACCATTCCCAAGGTACCAAATCCATCCTAAACCAAATCCCAGGCTCAGGAACCATCCCAAAGGCTCAGGATCCATCCCAAACCCAATCCCAAAGGTTCAGGACCATTCCCAAGTTTCCAAACCCATCCCAAACCCAATCCCAGACTCTGGATCGATCCCAAATGCAATCTCAAACCCAGGATCCACCCCAAAGGCTCAGGATCCATCCCAAACCCAATCCCAGGTTCAGGACCCATCCCACACCCAATCCAAAGCCAATCCCAGGCTCAGGACCCATCCCAAATCCAATCCAAACCTAATCCTGGGCTCAGGATCCATCCCAAACCCAATCCCAGGCTCAGGACCATTCCCAAGCTTCCAAACCATCCCAAACCCAATCCCAGAGCTCAGGATCGATCCCAAACGCAATCTCAAACTCAGGATCCACCGCAAAGGCTCAGGATCCATCCCAAACCAAACCCCAAAGGCTCAGGACCCATCCCAAACCCAATCCAAACCTAATCCCAGGCTCAGAGTCCATCCCAATCCCAATCCCAGGCTGAGGATCCATCCCAGACCAAATCCAGGCTAAGGACCCATCCCAAACCTGACCCAGGGCTCAGAACATGCCCAGAACTCGGCATCCATCCCAAACCCAATCCCGAAGGCTCAGGACCATTCCCAAGGTTCCAAATCCATCCTAAACCCAATCCCGGGCTCAGGATCCATTCCCAACCCAATCCCAGGCTCAGGATCCATCTCAAACCCAATCCCAGGCTCAGGATCCATCCCAGGCTCTGGATCCATCCCAAAGCCAATCCAAACCTAATCCCAGGCTCAGAGTCCACCCCAATCCTAATCCCGAAGGCTCAGGACCATTCCCAAGGTTCCAAACCCATCCCAAACCCAATCCCAGGCTCAGGACCCATCCCAGACCCAATCCCAGGCTCTGGATCCATCTCAAACCTAATCCAAGTCTCAGGACCCATCCCACACCCAATCCAAACCTAATCCCAGGCTCAGAGTCCATCCCAAACCCAATCCCGAAGGCTCAGGACCATTCCCAAGGTTCCAAATCCATCCCAAAGCCAATCCCAGGCTCAGGATCCATCCCAAAGGCTCAGGATCCATCCGAGTCCCAATCCCAGAGCTCAAGATCCATTCCAGACCAAATCCAGGCTCAGGATCCATCCCAAACCCAATCCCGGGATCAGGATCCATCCCAAACCCAATCCCAAAGGCTCAGGATCCATCCGAGTCCCAATCCCAAAGGCTCAGGATCCATCCCAAACCCAATCCCAAAGGTTCAGGATTCATCCCAAATCCAATCCCAGGGATCAGGAACATGCCCAGAACTCAGGATCCATCCCAAACCCAATCCAAACCTAATCCCAGGCTCAGGACCCATCCCAATCCCAATCCCAATCCCAATCCAAACCAAATCCCAAAGGCTCAGGGACCAATCCCAATCCCAATCCCAATCCCAGGAAGGAATTCCCGGCTGGGCTGGAATTCCCAGAGAGTCCCTGGGATGGTGGGGCTGGAATGGGATGGGATTGAAGGTCCATGGATCCCATCCCAAACCGCGCTGGGATTCTCCAGGAACCGCGAGCCATCGGGATTGGAACCATGGTGAGATCCCATCTCCTCTCCCACCCAATCCATGCCAGGAGGGGCCCAATTCCCGATGGGTTTTTGGGAGTTTTTTGGGAATTTTTGGGAATTTTTTTTGGGGGTGTCTGACCAGGCTCTGGACCTCCTGCTGGAGCCACCGCTGGTCCTCCAGCATCTCCTTTGAGGTCCCTCCCCACCCAATTGTTCAGGAACCCTGGAGGAACCGCGAACCATCGGGATTGGAACCACGATGACATCCCATCCCACGAGGGGCAATTCCCCATGGATTTTTGGGGGATTTTTGGGAAATTTTGGGAAATTTTTGGGAATTTTTTTTTGGGGTGTCTGACCAGGCTCTGGACCTCCTGCTGGAGCCACCGGTGATCCTTGAGGTCCCTCCCCACCCAACCCATCCTGGGATTCTCCAGGAACCCTGGAGGAACCGCGAACCATCAGGATTGGAACCACGATGAGATCCCATCCCACGAGGGGCCAACTCCCAATGAATTTTTTGGGAAGTTTTGGGAACTTTTGGGAATTTTTGGGAATTTTTTTTTGGGTGTCTGACCAGGCTCTGGACCTCCTGCTGGAGCCACCGCTGGTCCTCCAGCATCTCCCTCCGCTGCCTCTCCATGGCCTGCTCCACGCGCAGCCGCTCCAGCTCCAGCAGCTGCTGCGCCTCCTCGCGGCTCGAGGGGCGCTGGAAATCCTCCTCCTGCCAAAAATCGGGAATTTCGGGTTTTCCGGGGAAAAAAAAAAAAAAAAAAAGCGGGATGGGGGGGGGTGGGGAATTGAGGGCAATTAAGGGGATTGTGGAATTAATTAATTAACGGTGGAGGGATTGGTTAATTTGCAGCGAGGGGTTCCCAGTGTGGTTCTGGAGAGGGCGGAGGGGAGGGGGGGGAGGTTATGGGGGAAAAAAAGGGGGAAAAAGGGGGAAAAATGGGAAAAAGGGGAAATGGGGAAAAATTGGGAAAAAGGGGGGGAAATGGGGGAAAGGGAAAAGGGGGGGAAATGGGGAAAAGGGGGGAAATGGGGAAAAGGGGGGAAAAAAGGGGGAAAAGGGAAAAGGTGGAAAAAAGGGGAATAAGGGAAAAAAGGGGAAAAGAGATAAAAGGAGAAAAATGGGGGAAAAGGAGAAAAGAGGAGAAAAGGGGAAAGGGGGAAAATGGGAAAAAGAGGAAAAGGGGAAATGGGGAAAAGGGGGGAAAATTGGGAAAAAGGGGGAAAAAGGGGGAAATGGGGGAAAAGAGGGAAAAGGGGAATAAGGGAAAAAAGGGGGAAAAGAGATAAAAGGAGAAAAATGGGGGAAAAGGAGGAAAGGGGGAAATGGGGGGAAATGGGGAAAAGGGAGAAAAGGGGAAAGGGGGAAAAGGAGAAAAGGAGAAAAAAGGGGAAAATGCGGAAAAGAGAAAAAAGGGGAAAAGGGAAAAAAATAGAAAATGGGAAAATGGGAAGAAAAGGGAGAATAAGGAGAAAAATGGGAAAAATAAGGGGGAAAAGGGGAAAACAAGGGATAAAGGAGGAAAAATGGGGGAAAATGAGGGGAAAAGGAGAAAAAGGGAGGAAAAGGGGAAAAGGGGGAAAGGGAAAAGGAGGGAAAAGGGGGGGAAAGGGGAAAAAGATAAAAGGAGAAAAATGGGGGAAAAGGAGGAAAGGGGGAAATGGGGGGAAAATGAGAAAAGGGGAAAAATGGGGGAAAAAGGGGGAAAGGGGGAAAAAGGGGGAAAAAGGGAAAAAAGAGGAAAAGGGGAGGAAATGGGGAAAAGGGGAGGAAATGGGGAAAAGGGGAGGAAATGGGGAAAAGGGGACAAAGGCAAAAAAAAAGGGAAAAAGAGATAAAAGGAGGAAAAGGGGGAAAGGGAAGAAAAGGGGATAAAGGGAAAAGGAGAAAATGGCAGAAAGGAGGGAAAAAGGGGAAAGGGGGGAAATGGGAAAAAGAGGGGGAAAGGGGAAAAAAGGGAAAGGGGAAAATGGGAAAAGGGGGAAAAAAGGGGGAAAAAGGGGGGAAAGGAAAAGGAGAAAAAAGGAGAAACGGGAAAAAAGATTCAAAAATGGAAGAAAAGGGAGAAAAAGGAGAAAAATGGGAAAAGGGAAAAAAGGTGGAAAAGGAGAAAATGATAAAGGGGGAAAAGGGGAAGGAGGGGGGAAGGGGAAAAGAGGGAAAATGGGGAAAAGGGGGGGAAGGGGAAAAGGAGAATAAAGGGGAAATGGGGATAAATAGAGATAAAGAGGAAAGGGAAAAGATGAGAAAAGGTGAAAAAAGGGGAAAAAGGGAAAAAGGAGAAAAAAGGGGGGATAGGGGGATAAAGGAGAAAAAATGGGGAAATGGGATGAAGTGGAAAATGGTGAGGAAAGGGAGAATAACGGGAAAAGGGGAAAAGGGGAGAACAGCAAGAAAAATGGGGAAAGGGGAAAAGGGGCATAAAGGAGGGAAAGGGGGGAAAAACGGGAAAAAGGAAAAAAGGGGAAAAGGAGGAAAAATGGGGGGAAATGAAAAAGGGGAAAAAATGGGAAAGGGGGAAAAGGGAAAAAGAGAAAAAGGAGAAAAAAGGGGAAATGGGGACAAAGGGAAAGGAGCAAGCGGAAAAAAGATAAAAGGGGGGAAAAGGGGAAGATTTGGGATAAAGAAGGAAAAAGGAGGAGAAAAAGGGGAAAGGGAGAATGGTGGGGAAAGAAGGAGAAAAAAGGAGGAGAAAATGGGGAAAGGGGGAGGAAGGGGAAAAACAGGGAAAAGGAAAATTTGGGAGAAAGGAGAAAAAAAGGAGGGAAGTGGGAAAAAGAGGTTAAAGAGGGAAAAGGGTAGAAAATGAGGGAAAAATAAGGGAAAAGGAGGGAAAAATAGGGGGAAAATGGGGGAAATGAGGGGAAAAGGAGGGGAGAAAAATTGGGGAAAATAGGGGGAAATGAGGGAAAATGGGAAAATGAGGGAAAATGGGAAAAAGAAGGAAATTCCAACAAGGAGAGGCAACCACGGCACTCCCAGCACACCAGCTCGGAGCGTCCCAACTCCCAGCAGAAATTTTGGGAAAAATCCCCCTCGGGAATTTCAGGCGGGATCCCGCTGCCGAAAGCCCCGTTCCGAGCTCGTTTTTTTTGGGATTGGAATCCCCAAAAAAATCCGGGACATGGGGTGGGGAAACACGGGGAGACCCCAAAGATGGGGATGGGATTCCGTAGGGAAAGGGGTTTGAGCGGCCGAGGGATCCAACACGGAGCGGGGAGCGGCGGGAAGCGGCGGCGGGAAGCCGGAGGGATTCCGAGCACTGGGAAAGCATCCGGATCCCAAATCCCAATGGGAAGCAAATCCCAAAAATGGGATGGATTTTTAGGATTGGGAAGGCATCTGGATCCCAAATCCCGAAAATGGGATGATTTTTGAGGGTTGGGAATTCTTCTGGATCCCAAATCCCAATGGGAGACCAATCCCAACAATGGGACGATTTTTAAGGACTGGGAATTCCTCCGGCTGCCAAATCCCACCATCTGGGACTTTTGAGGGATTTTTGAGGATTGGGAATTCATGCAGCCGCTGAATCCCACTGGGACGATCTTTGAGGGATTTTTGAGGGGTTGGGAAGTCCTCTGGAGGCCAAACCCCAGTGGGAATTGAATCCCAACAATGGGACAAATTTCTGAGGGCTGGGAAGGTCTCCAGATGCCGAATCCCAAGAGGAGTTTTAGAGGATTGGGAAGACCACCGGATCCCAAATCCCAGTGGGAAACAAATCCCAGGGGATCCCAACAATGGGATGATTTTTGAGGATTGGGAATTTCTCTGGATGCCAAATCCCATGGGAAGAGGACCCCAAAAATGGGACAATTTGTGAGGATTGGGAATTCCTCCAGACGCTGAATCCCACCGGAAAATCATTGAAGGATTTTTGAGGATTGGGAATTCCTCCGGATGCCGAATCCAAATGGGACAAATTTTTGAGGATGGGGAATTCCTCCAGACGCCCAAATCCCAACGGGACAATTTCTGAAGATTGGGAATTCCTCCAGACGGCAAATCCCACTGGGAAGGGGATCCCAACAAGAACATTTTTGAGGACCGGGAATTCCTCTGGATGCCGAATCCCAATGGGAAGCAGATCCCAGAAATGGAACAATTTTTGAGAATTGGGAAGGGTCTCCGGATAGTGAAACCCAACAGGACAATTTCTGGGGGATTAGGAATTCCTGCGGATGCCAAATCCCAGTGGGAAGAGGATCCCAAAAACGGAAGGATTTTTGAGGATGGGGAATTCCTCCAGCTCCCGAATGCCACCAGGACAATTTTTGAAGGATTTTTGAGGATCGGGAATTCCTCTGGATGCCGAATCCCAGTGGGAAGAGGATCCCCAACAAGAACATTTTTGAGGACTGGGAATTCCTCCAGCCACCGAATCCCACCAGGAGAATTTGTGAAGGATTTTCGAGGCTCGGGAATTCCTCTGCAAGCAGAATCCCCAATGGGGGACGATCCCTGAGCGATTTTGGAGGCTCGGGAATTCCTCTGCGTGCAGAATCCCACCAGGAGAATTTGTGAAGGATTCTCGAGGCTCGGGAATTCCTCTGCGTGCAGAATCGCACCAGGAGAATTCGAGAAGGATTCTCGAGGCTCGGGAATTCCTCTGCGTGCAGAATCCCCGCCGGGGGACGATCCCTGAGCAATTTTGGAGGCTCGGGAATTCCTCTGCGTGCAGAATCGCACCAGGAGAATTTGTGAAGGATTCTCGAGGCTCGGGAATTCCTCTGCGTGCAGAATCCCCGCCGGGGGACGATCCCTGAGCAATTTTGGAGGCTCGGGAATTCCTCTGCACGCAGAATCCGACCGGGGACGATCCCTGAGCGATTTTGGAGGCTCGGGAATTGCTCTGTGTGCAGAATCGCACCAGGAGAATTTGTGAAGGATTCTCGAGGCTCGGGAATTCCTCTGCGTGCAGAATCCGACCGGGGGACAATCCCTGAGCGATTTTGGAGGCCCAGAATTCCTCGGTCGGTGCCGCCGCTTACCCTGCAGCCGCTGTGCCTCCGGGGGCCGCCGTGCCGGGCGGGGGGCGGCGTGCGCCGGGCCAGCGCCGCGCTCGGCACCTCGGCGGGGCTGGCGAGGGCGGGAGAGCTGGCACAGAGCCCCTCCGGAACCTGGCGGCGCCAGAGGGAACAACGGCAACGGGAGGCGGGTTAGCGCGGACGGACGGGCGGACGGACACGTGGACACGCGGATGGGCACGCGGATGGACACGCGGATGGGCACGAGGATGGATGCATGGATGGACACGTGGATGGATGTGCAGATGGACACGGGGATGGATGCATGGATGGACACATGAATGGATGTGCGGATGGACACATGGATGGATGCATGGATGGACACATGAATGGACATGCAGATGGACACACGGATGGACACATGAATGGACACGGGGATGGACACATGGATGGACACACAGACGGACACATGGATGGACACGTGGATGGACACGAGGATGGACACACGGACGGACACGTGGATGGACACGCGGACGGATGCACGGACGGATGCAAGCATGCACACGTGGATGGAGACATGGATGGACACGCAGACGGACGCATGGATGGATGCATGGATGGACACATGAATGGACACGGGGATGGACACGCGAATGGACACATGGATGGATGTGTGGATGGACACATGGATGGACACATGGACACGCAAATGGACACGTGGATGGACACACAGATGGACACGTGGACGGACGCACGGATGGATGCATGGATGGATGCATGGATGGACACACAGATGAATGTGCGGATGGACACATGGATGGACACGTGGATGGACACACGGATGGACACGTGGATGGACATACGGATGGGCACACGGATGGATGCATGGATGGATGAATGGATGGACACATGGATGGACGCACGGATGGACACGTGGATGGAGACATGGATGGACACACCGGATGGACACACGGATGGAACATGGATGGATGTGTGGATGGACACGCAGATGGACACGGGGATGGACACAAGGATGGACACACCAATGGACGTGGATGGAACACACGATGGACATATGGATGGACACACGGATGGACACGTGGATGGACACATGGATGGACATATGGATGGACACACGGATGGACATGCAGATGGACACACGGATGGACACATGAATGGACACGCGGATGGACACAGGGATGGACATGCGGATGGATGTGTAGATGGACACACAGATGGACACGCGGACGGATGCACGGACGGATGCAAGCATGCACACGTGGATGGACACGCGGATGGACACACGCATGGACACGCAGATGGACAAGGGGATGGACACGGGGATGGACACGGGGATGGAAATCTGGATGGACACAGGGATGGACACAAGGACGGACATGCAGATGGACACACAGATGGACACATGGACGGACACACGGACGGAGCAGGAGCGCGGGGAGAGTGGGAACGGCACCGGGAGCCGACCCCGGGACTGGGATGGGGCTGGAAATGGGACCTGGGACATTTTGGGACAGTTTGGGACAGTTTGGGAAATTCTGGGACATTTTGGGACATTTTGAGACATTTTGGGAAATTTTGGGAAATTCTGGGAAATTCTGGGAAATTCTGGGAAATTTTGGGAAATTTTGGGACATTTTGGGAAGTTTTGGGAAATTTTGGGAAATTTTGGGACATTTTGGGACATTTTGGGAAATTTTGGGAAATTTGGGGAAATTTTGGGACATTTTGGGACATTTTGGGAAATTTGGGGAAATGTTGGGAAATTTTGGTACATTTTGGGACATTTTGGGAAGTTTTGGGACATTTTGGGACATTTTGAGACATTTTGGGAAGTTTTGGGACATTTGGGGAAATCTGGGGAAATTTTGGGAAATTTTGGGACATTTTGGGAAATTTGGGGAATTTTGGGAAATTTTGGGAAATTTTGGGGAAATTTTGGGAAATTTTGGGATTTTTTCTCAGATATTTTTGGATTTTTTTTGGATATTTTGAGACAGTCTGGGATTCTTTTTGTTCCAGGATGTTTGGGGAAATTCCGAGGTATTTTGGGAACACTTTGGGAAATTCTGGGATATTTTGGGAATTTTTTCAGGTATTTTGGAATAGTTTGGAATATTTGGGGCATTTTTGGGATATTTTGGGATATTCTGAGATATTTTGGGAATACTTTGGGATATTCTGGGATATTTTCAGATTTTTTCAGATATTTTGGGATAGCTGGGAATATTTTGTGGTATTTTGGGTATTCTGGGATATTTTGGGATAGTTGGGAATATTTTGCGGTATTTTGGGTATTCTGGGATATTTTGGGATATTTGGGAATATTTTGCGGTATTTTGGGATATTCTGGGATATTTTGGAATATTTTGGGGTATTCTGGAATATTTTGTGGTATCTTGGGATAGTCTGGAATATTTTGGAATATTTTGGGGTATTTTTGGGTATTCTGGGATATTTTGGAATATTCTGGGATATTTTGGGATATTCTGGAATATTTGGGGGTATTTTGGCGTATTCTGGGATACTTTGGAATATTTTGGGGTATTTTGGAGTATATTGGGGTATTTTGGGATATTCTGGGATATTTTTGGGGTATTTTGGGGATATTTTGGGCTATCGGGAATAACTCCAGCATGCCAAACCCATCGGATTAACCCCCGGAATTCCAGGACGGATTCAAACCCTGGTGGATTTTGGGGCTGGGATTGGTCGCACCCCAAACTCCCCAAGACCTTTCCCAGTCCCAACCCCTCCGCGATTCCCCGACGGACACAAAACCCCCAGAACTCCCGGAATTCCCCAAATCCCGGAATTCCTCACCTGGAATTGCAGCTTGGGAGCCAGGAGATTATTCTGGGATGGCGGCTTGTACATGGGCCTGCTGGGCTGTGGGAATGGGGGGGAAAAAAACGGGAATTTTTCCCGGATCTCAGCCGGGAAATCCCAAATTTCCGCGTCTCCCGCCCCATTGCCGACCTTGGGGGGGCGGCTCCTGCAACGCCGGCGGCTCCAGGATTTTGGGGGGGGCGGTGGCGGCCGCTCCTCTCCTGCTCCTTGGCCAGCTCCTTCTCCATCAGGTAAATGTCGCTGCGGGGAGGGGACACCGAGGTGACAATGGCGGCCATTCCCGGCCTCGGGGACCCCTCGGAGGGGGTTTGGGTTCCTTTTCCATAAAAAATTCCCAATCCCACACTTTTCCCAAATTTTTACCCACCATTCCCACCCCTCCTTCCCTCCATGGATCCTCTGGAATTCCCTTGGGGGTTTGGAGTGTTTCAATTCTGAGGAACGGCTCTGAATCCAAAATTCTCCACTAAAAATTCCCAAATCCAAAGCTTTTCACAGATTTTTCCTCCACATTTTCACCTCTCCATCTCCTTCCAGAATTCCCGGCCTTGGAGACCCCTTGGAGCGTTTGGGTTCCCGGGAAATCTTCTGAACCCAAAATTTTCCATAAAAACCCACAATTCCAAATTTTTACCCACCATTCCCAACCCTCCATCCCTCCATGGATCCTCCGGAATTCCCTTTGGAGTTTGGAGTGTTTCAATTCTGAGGAACGGCTCTGAATCCAAAATTCTCCATTAAAAATTCCCAAATCCAAAGTTTTTCCCAGATTTTTTCGTCCACATTCCCACCAATCCATCTCTCCATGGATCCTCCAGAATTCCCTTTGGGGTTGGAGGGTTTGGGTTCCCAGGAAAGGCTCTGAACCCAAACTTTTCTGTAAAAATTCCCCATTCCAAAGTTTTTCCCAGATTTTTCCTCCACATTCCCAACCCTCCATCCCCCCATGGATTCTCCAGAATCTGAACCCAAAGTTTCCCATAAAAACTCCCAATTCCAACCTTTTTTTCCCTCCTTATTCCCAACCTTCCATCCTTCCATGGATCCTCCAGAATTCCCAGCCCTGGAGACCCTTCGGAGGGTTTGGGTTCCCCGGAAATCTTCTGAACCCAAACTTTTCCATAAAAACCCACAATTCCAAATTTTTACCCACCATTCCCACCCCTCCATCCCTCCATGGATCCTCCGGAATTCCCGGTGGAGTTTGGAGTGTTTCAATTCTGAGGAAAGGCTCTAAATCCAAAATTTTCCATGAAAAATTCCCAATTCCAATGTTTTTCCCAGATTTTTTCCTCCACATTCCCACCAATCCATCTCTCCATGGATCCTCCAGAATTCCCTTTGGGGTTGGAGGGTTTGGGTTCCCGGGAAAGGCTCTGAACCCAAATTTTTACATAAAAATTCACAATTCCAGAGTTTTTCCCAAATTTTTCATCCACATTCCCACCTCTCCATCCCATTCCAGAATTTCCAGCCTTGGAGACCACTTTGGAGCGTTTGGGTTCCTGGGAAATCTTCTGAACCCAAAAGTTTCCATAGAAACCCACAATTCCAAATTTTTCCCCACCATTCCCAACCCTCCATCCCTCCCTGGATCCTCCGGAATTCCCTTTGGAGTTTGGAGTGTTTCAATTCTGAGGAACGGCTCTAAATCCAAAATTTTCCATGAAAAATTCCCAATTCCAATGTTTTTCCCAGATTTTTTCCTCCACATTTTCACCTCTCCATCTCCTTCCAGAATTCCCAGCCTTGGAGACCCCTTGGAGGGTTTGTATTCCTGAGAAAGGCTCTGAACCCAAACTTTTCCATAAAAATTCCCAATTCCAAGGTTTTTCCCAGATTTTTTCCTTCCACATTTTCACCTCTCCATCTCATTCCAGAATTCCCAGCCTTGAAGACCCTTTGGAGCGTTTGGGTTCCCGGGAAAGGCTCTGAACCCAAAATTTTCCATAAAAACCCACAATTCCAAATTTTTACCCACCATTCCCAACCCTCCATCCCTCCATGGATCCTCCGGAATTCCCTTTGGAGTTTGGAGTGTTTCAATTCTGAGGAACGGCTCTGAATCCAAAATTCTCCATTAAAAATTCCCAATTCCAAAGTTTTTCCCAGATTTTTTCCTTCCACATTCCCACCAATCCATCCCTCCATGGATCCTCCAGAATCCCCTTTGGGGTTGGAGGGTTTGGGTTCCCGGGAAAGGCTCTAAACCCAAACTTTTCCACAAAATTTCCTGACTTGAATGTTTTCCTAGATTTTCCCTCCACCATTCCCACCTCTCCATCCCACTCGGGAACTCCCACCCTTGGAGAACCCTTCGGAGCTGGAATGCTTTGCGTCCCGCGAGAGGCTCCGAACCCAAACCTTTCCACGGAACCTCTCGGTTTGAAGTTCCTCCCACCTTTTTCCCGCCCGCCCAACAACAACATTCCCGCCCCTTTTTCCCGGAATTCCGGTCCCACCTGAGGCTGCAGACGAGCTCCTGGAAGCGGGGGCCGCTCGGCGGGGTCGTAGTCCCAGCAGCGCGTCATGAGCGTGTAGAGCACGGGCGGGCACGGCTCGGGCTTGGGCAGCCGGTCGCCCTTCTCCAGCACGGCGATCACGTCCTTGTTCTCCAGCCAGAAGAACGGCTGCTTGCCGAAGCTCAGCATCTCCCACACGCACACGGCTGCGGGGCGGGAGCGGGAATCCACCAGAATTCCGGGAATCCCACGCGCCCCGGGGTGGTTTATTGGGGATACGACATGGATGGAGGTCGGGGTTTTTTAGGCAATACCAGAATTTCCACAAAATCCCCAGATTTTGAGGAGACACCTAAGGCTGGGGATCTGGTGGTGGTTTGACGGAAATTGGGGTTTTTTGACCAATCCCAAAATTTCCCCAAAATCCCCGGATTTTGCGGAGAACCTAAGGATGGGGATCTGGTGGTGGTTGGATGGAAATTGGGGATTTTTGAGCAATCCCAAAATTTCCCCAAAATCCCTGGATTTTGAGGGAGAACCTAAGGATGGGGATCTGGTGCTGGTTTGATGGAAATTGGGGTTTTTTGAGCAATCCCAAAATTTCCCCCAAATCCCTGGATTTTGAGAAGGCACCTAAGGATGGGGATCTGGTGGTGGTTTGATGGAAATTGGGGTTTTTTGAGCAATCCCAAAATCTCCCTAAAGTCCCTGGATTTGGAGGGAGAACCTAAGGATGGGGATCTGGTGGTGGTTTGATGGAAATTGGGGTTTTTTGAGGAATCCCAAAATTTCCCCAAAATCCCTGGATTTTGAGGGAGAACCTAAGGATGGGGATCTGGTGGTGGTTTGATGGAAATTGGGGTTTTTCAAGCAATATCCCAAAATTTCCCCAAAATCCCCGGATTTTGAGGAGACACCTAAGGATGGGGATCTGGTGGTGGTTTGATGGAAATTGGGGTTGTTTAAGCAATCCCAAAATTTCCCCAAAATCCCTGGGTTTTGAGAAGGCACCTAAGGATGGGGATCTGGTGGTGGTTTGATGGAAATTGGGGTTTTTTAAGCAATCCCAAAATCTCCCTAAAGTCCCTGGATTTTGAGGGGAGAACATAAGGATGGGGATCTGGTGGTGGTTTGATGGAAATTGGGGTTTTTTAAGCAATCCCAAAATCTCCCTAAAGTCCCTGGATTTGGAGGGAGAACCTAAGGATGGGGATCTGGTGGTGGTTTGATGGAAATTGGGGTTTTTCAACCAATACCAAAATTTCCCTAAAATCCCCGGATTTTGAGGGAAAACCTAAGGATGGGGATCTGGTGGTCGTTTGATGGAGATTGGGGTTTTTTAACCAATCCCAAAATTTCCCTAAAATCCCTGGATTTTGAGGGAGAACCTAAGGATGGGGATCTGGTGGTGGTTTGACGGAAATTGGGGTTTTTTGAGCAATCCCAAAATTTCCCCAAAATCCCTGGATTTTGAGGGAGAACCTAAGGATGGGGATCTGGTGGTGGTTTGACGGAAATTGGGGTTTTTTGAGCAATCCCAAAATTTCCCCAAAATCCCCGGATTTTGCGGAGAACCTAAGGATGGGGATCTGGTGGTGGTTGGATGGAAATTGGGGTTTTTTAAGCAATCCCAAAATTTCCCTAAAATCCCTGGATTTTGAGGGAGAACCTAAGGATGGGGATCTGGTGGTGGTTTGATGGAAATTGGGGTTTTTCAACCAATACCAAAATTTCCCTAAAATCCCCGGATTTTGAGGGAAAACCTAAGGATGGGGATCTGGTGGTGGTTTGATGGAAATTGGGGTTTTTTAACCAATCCCAAAATTTCCCCAAAATCCCCGGATTTTGCGGAGAACCTAAGGATGGGGATCTGGTGGTGGTTTGATGGAGATTGGGGTTTTTTGACCAATCCCAAAATTTCCCCAAAATCCCTGGATTTTGAGGGAGAACCTAAGGATGGGGATCTGGTGGTGGTTTGATGGAGATTGGGGTTTTTTGAGCAATCCCAAAATTTCCCCAAAATCCCTGGATTTTGAGGAGAACCTAAGGATGGGGATCTGGTGGTGGTTGGATGGAAATTGGGGTTTTTTAAGCAATCCCAAAATTTCCCCAAAATCCCTGGGTTTGGAGGGAGAACCTAAGGATGGGGATCTGGTGGTGGTTTGATGGAAATTGGGGTTTTTTAAGCAATCCCAAAATTTCCCCCAAATCCCTGGATTTTGAGAAGGCACCTAAGGATGGGGATCTGGTGGTGGTTTGATGGAAATTGGGGTTTTTTGAGCAATCCCAAAATTTCCCCAAAATCCCTGGATTTTGAGGAGAACCTAAGGATGGGGATCTGGTGGTGGTTTGATGGAAATTGGGGTTTTTTAAGCAATCCCAAAATTTCCCCCAAATCCCTGGATTTTGAGAAGGCACCTAAGGATGGGGATCTGGTGGTGGTTTGATGGAAATTGGGGTTTTTTGAGCAATCCCAAAATTTCCCCAAAATCCCCGGATTTTGAGGGCAAACCTAAGGATGGGGATCTGGTGGTGGTTTGATGGAAATTGGGGTTTTTCAACCAATACCAAAATTTCCCCAAAATCCCCGGATTTTGAGGGAAAACCTAAGGCTGGGGATCTGGTGGTGGTTTGATGGAAATTGGGGTTTTTTAAGCAATCCCAAAATTTCCCCAAAATCCCTGGATTTTGAGGGAGAACCTAAGGATGGGGATCTGGTGGTGGTTTGATGGAAATTGGGGTTTTTTGAGCAACCCCAAAATTTCCCCAAAATCCCTGGATTTTGAGGTAGAACCTAAGGATGGGGATCTGGTGGTGGTTTGATGGAAATTGGGGTTTTTCAACCAATACCAAAATTTCCCTAAAATCCCTGGATTTTGAGGAGAACCTAAGGATGGGGATCTGGTGGTGGTTTGATGGAAATTGGGGTTTTTTGAGCAATCCCAGAATTTCCCCAAAATCCCTGGATTTTGAGGAGGCACCTAGGGATGGGGATCTGGTGGTGGTTTGATGGAAATTGGGGTTTTTTGAGCAATCCCAGAATTTCCCCAAAATCCCTGGATTTTGAGGAGGCACCTAGGGATGGGTGAATGGAAGCTCTTCCCTGGGATGGCTTCTCCCAAGGGGAAAAATTTGGGACAATTAGGAGCTGGAAAAAAAAGTTTGGGAATTCTGGAGTGGGATTTGGGCTCGTGTGTGCCGTGGGAAAGGGATCAGCCCGGGGATTTCTCCTCCATTCCATGGGAATCAAGGGAATCCCAGAATCCCAGGCCTCAGTGACGAGCTCTGGGATCCCATTCTGAATACCAGGATCCCAAATTCTGTACCCCGGAATCCCCCAATTCGGAATCCCAGGATCCCCCAACTCTGAATCCCAGGATCCCCCAACTCTGAACCCCGGATCCCACAATTCTGAATCCCAGGATCCCCCAATTCTGAATCCTGGGACCCCCCAACTCTGAATCCGGGGATCCCACAGTTTTGAATCCCAGAATCCCTCAATTCTGAATCCCAGAATCCCTCAATTCTGAATCCCAGAATGCCCCAATTCTGAATCCCAGAATCCCCCAACTCTGAACCCCAGAATCCCCCAACTCTGAATCCCAGGATCCCCCAATTCTGAACCCCAGAATCCCCCAACTCTGAATCCCAGGATCCCCCAATTCTGAATCCCAGAATTCCACAATTCAGAACCCCAGAATCCCCCAATTGTGAATCCCAGAATCCCCCAATGCTGAATCCAAGGATCCCATCCCACCATGCTGAATCCAAGGATCCCCCAATTCTGAATCCCAGGACCCCACAATTCTGAATCCCAGGATCCCACAATTCTGAATCCCAGAATTCCACAATTCTGAACCCCAGGATCCCCCAACTCTGAATCCCGGGATCCCACAATTCTGAATCCCAGAATCCCACAATTCTGAATCCCAGGATCCCCCAGTTCTGAATCCCGGGATCCCCCAATTCTGAATCCCAGGATCCCCCAATTCTGAACCCCAGGATCCCACAATTCTGAACCCCAGAATTCCACAATTCTGAATCCCAGTATCCCCCAACTCTGAACCCCGGAATCCCCCAATTCTGAATCCCAGGATCCCACTCTGAATCCTGGGATCCCACCCCACAATTCTGAATCCAAGGATCCCCCAATTCTGAACCCCAGAATCCCCCAGCTCTGAATCCCAGAATCCCCCAATTCCGAATCCTGGGATCACCCAGTTCTGAATCCGGGGATCCCCCAATTCTGAATCCCAGAATCCCACAATTCTGAATCCCAGGATCCCACAATTCTGAACCCCAGGATTCCCCAATTCTGAATCCCGGGATCCCCCAATTCTGAATCCCGGGATCCCACAATTCTGAATCCCAGGATCCCACAATTCTGAATCTGGGGATCCCCCAATTCTGAACCCCAGGATCCCACAATTCTGAATCCCAGCATCCCCCAATTCTGAACCCCAGAATCCCCCAATTCTGAATCCTGGGATCCCCCAATTCTGAATCCAAGGATCCCCCAATTCTGAATCCCAGAATTCCACAATTCTGAATCCTGGGATCCCCCAACTCTGAATCCCAGGATCCCACCCAACAGTGATGAATCCCAGAATCCCCAATTCTGAATCCCAGAATCCCCCAATTCTGAATCCCAGGATCCCACAATTCTGAACCCCGGAATTCCCCAATTCTGAATCCCGGGATCCCCCAATTCTGAACCTCAGAATTCCACAATTCTGAATCCCGGGAACCCCCAATTCTGAATCCTGGGATCCCCCAACTCTGAATCCCAGGATCCCACCCAACAGTGATGAATCCCAGAATCCCCAATTCTGAATCCCAGAATCCCCCAATTCTGAATCCTGGGATCCCCCAATTCTGAACCCCAGAATTCCACAATTCTGAATCCCGGGACCCCCCAACTCTGAATCCCAGAATCCCCCAATTCTGAATCCCAGGACCCCCCAGAATTCCGAACCCCAGGGTTCCACCGCGAATCCCAATATCCCCCGATTCCGAGCCCCGCTCTCCCGCCCCGTCCCCGCCCCTCACCGAACATCCAGACGTCGCTGGCCGTGGTGAAGCGCCGGAAGTTGATGGACTCGGGCGCCATCCACTTGATGGGGAGGCGGGAGACGGAGGCTGCAACGAGCCGGGAATGATCCCGATCCCACATTTCCCCCGTCCCCGGCCACCCCGAGGGATCCACGGGATCCCAGACCCCGCGGGGTGGATCCCACCTTTGTAGTACTCCTCATCCTCGATGTAGCGCGAGAGGCCGAAGTCGCCGAGCTTGACGCACTCCGGGGAGGCCACCAGGATGTTCCGCACGGCGATGTCCCTGGGATTTGGGATCCGTGGGATTTGGGATTATGAGAATTGGGATGTGGGATTTGGGATAATGGGATAATGGTTTTTGGGATAATGGGATATGGGATATGGGATAATGGAGGAGCCACCAGGATGTTCCGCACGGCGATGTCCCTGGGATTTGGGATCTGTGGGATCATTGGGATTTGGGATTATGAGAATTGGGATGTGGGATTTGGGATATGGGATAATGGTTTTTGGGATATGGGATATGGGATATGGGATATGGGATAATGGTTTTTGGGATAATGGGATATGGGATATAGGATATTGGGATAATGGAGGAGCCACCAGGATGTTCCGCACGGCGATGTCTCTGCAATTCGGGGTTTGGGATCCGTGGGATCATTGGGATTTGGGATTATGAGAATTGGGATGTGGGATTTGGGATATGGGATAATAGTTTTTGGGATATGGGATATGGGATATGGGATAATGGTTTTTGGGATATGGGATATAGGATAATGGGATAATGGAGGAGCCACCAGGATGTTCCGCACGGCGATGTCCCTGCCATTCGGGATTTGGGATCTGTGGGATCATTGGGATTTGGGATTATGAGAATTGGGATATGGGATATGGGATTTGGGATATGGGATAATGGTTTTTGGGGTATGGGATAATGGGATAATTGAGGAGCCACCAGGATGTTCCGCACGGCGATGTCCCTGCCATTCGGGATTTGGGATCCGTGGGATCTTTGGAATTTGGGATTATGAGAATTGGGATGTGGGATTTGGGATATGGGATAATGGTTTTTGGGATAGTGGGATATGGGATAATGGGATAATGGAGGAGCCACCAGGATGTTCCGCACGGTGATGTCCCTGCCATTCGGGATTTGGGATCCGTGGGACCATTGGGATTTGGGATTATGGGGTGTGGGATTTGGGATGTGGGCTGTGGAGAGGAGAGGCCACCAAGATGTTCCGCACGGCGACGTCCCTGGGATCTGGGATCCGTGGGAAAATGGGGCAATGGGATTTGGGATATGAGTTGTGGGATATGGGATATGGGATATTGGGATTTGGGATCCGTGGGATAATGGGATATCGGATATGGGATAGGGGAAATGGGATGTAGGATTTGGGATCTGGGATCCATGGGATAGTGGGATATTGGGATTTGGGATATGAGTTGTGGGATATGGGATATGGGATATTGGGATCTGGGATCTGTGGGATAATGGGATAAGGGGATGTGGGATCCATGGGATTATGGGATGTGAGATATAGGATATGGGATTTGGGACCCATGGATTAAGGGAATAAGGGGATTTGGGATTTGGGATAATGGAATACCAGATGGGACACTGGAACAATGGGATAATGGCATATGGGGTATCAGGGTAATGGGATAAGGAGATAAGGGGAAATGGGATAGGGGATATGGGATAAGGGGATATGGGATAGGGGATGTGGGATATGGGAGAGTGGGATATGGGATGTGGAATTTGGGATAATGGAATTTGGGATATGGTTTGTTGGATGGGATAATGGGATATGGGATATGGGATATTTAGGTAATGGGATAATGGGATATTGGGATAATTAGATAATGATGGGATGGGATGGGATGGGATGGGATGGGATGGGATGGGATGGGATGGGATGGGATGGGATGGGATGGATGCACATGGGATGGAGCAGAGCCCTCACCCAGCCCATGCAGCTCCCAAAGCCTCCACCCCCTTCTCATCCCTGCTCCCACTCCCATCTTCCACCATCCCCCCCCATCCATGACCCCACCTTCCCTCGCCCATCCCGGAATTCCACGGGGCTCCGGCCCCATCCCAAATCCCAAATCCCGAATCCTGAATCCCAAATCCCAAATCCCAAACCTAAATCCCGAATCCCAAATCCCAAATCCCAAATCCCAAATTCCAAGTCCCGAATCCCAAATCCCAAGTCCCAAACCCCAAATCCCAAATCCCGAATCCCGAATCCCCGGATCTCACCTGTGGACGCAGTTGACGGCCTCCAGGTAGGCCAGGGCCTTGCTGACCTGCAGCGCGAACAGCACCAGCGTGGGCACGGCCAGGCCCGCCCGGTTCTGCTCCAGGTACTGACCCAGCTGCAACGGAACCGTCCCGACGGGGTCAGAGCCGGTGGGAACGGCGGGATGCGGCACGCACCGCCAGTCCCACCGGGATCCACGGATCCTGTCCCCACCATCCATGAGGATCCATGGATCCTGCCCTCTCCAAAACTCCCACGTGGATGCATGTGATGGGGCCCTCTCCATCATTCTCCATGGATTCTGTCCTCTCCATCCATGAGGATCCATGGATTCTGTCCTCTCCATCATTCCCACCAGGATCCATGAGGATCCATGGATTCTGTCCTCTCCATCATTCCCACCAGGATCCATGGATCCTGCCCTCTCCATCCATGAAGATCCATGAGGATCCATGAGGATCCACAGATCCTGCCCTGTCCATCATTCCCACATGGATCCATGGGTCCTGCCCTCTTCATCCATGAGGATCCATGGATTCTCCCTCTCCATCCATGAAGACCCATGAGGATCCATGAGAAACAATGGATCCTGCCCTCTCCATCATCCCAAGGATCCATGGTTCCTGCCCTGGCCATCACTCCCATGAGGATCCATGAGAATCCATGAGGATCCATGGATCGTGTCCTCTCCATCCATGATGATCCATGGATCCTGCTCTCTCTATCCATGATGATCCATGGATCCTGCTCACTCCTTCCGTGAGGATCCATGGATTCTGCTCTCTCCGTCCACGATGATCCATGAGGATCCATGGATCGTGCCCACTCCATCCATGAGGATCCATGAGGATCTGCGAGGCTTCATGGATCCGGCCCTCCCCAAAAATCCCACATGGATCCATGGGTCCTGTCTTCTCCATTGATGAAGATCCATGAAGATCCATGAGGATCCATGGATCCTTCCATGAGGATCCATGAAGACCCAAGGATTCTTCTCTCTCCATGAAGATCCATGGATCCTGCCCTCTCCATCATCCCAAGGATCCATGGTTCCTGCCCTGACCATCACTCCCACGAGGATCCATGAGAATCCATGAGGATCCATGGATCGTGCCCTCTCCATCCATGAAGATCCATGAGGATCTGTGAGGTTTCATGGATCCTGCCCTCTCCATCCATGAAGATCCATGAGGATCCATGGATCGTGCCCTCTCCATCCATGAAGATCCATGAGGATCCATGAGCATCCATGGATCCTACTCTGTCCATCCATGAAGATCCATGAGGATCCATGAGGATCCATGGATCCTGCGCTCTCCATCCATGAGGATCCATGAAGATCCATGAGCATCCATGGATCCTACTCTGTCCATCCATGAAGACCCATGAGGATCCATGGATCGTGCCCTCTCCATCCATGAGGATCCATGAGGATTCATGAAGATCCATGAGGATCCATGGATCCTGCTCTGTCCATCCATGAGGATCCATGAGGATCCATGAGGATTCATGAAGATCCATGAGGATCCATGGATGCTGCCCTCTCCATCATTCCCACCAGGATCCAAGAGGAGCCATGGATCCTGTCCTCTCCATCCATGAGGATCCACGGATCCTGCCCTCTCCATCCACGAGAACGGGATCGGGGTCGGGCATGGGACCGGGAATGGGGTCTGGATGGAGGTCCCACCTCTCCGTAGGGATAGAGCTCCATGACGATCCAGGTGGGCTCGTCCTCGGCGATGCCGATGAGCTTCACGATGTGCGGGTGGTCCAGCTTCTTCATCAGCACTGCGGGGATGGCAGAATTCCCAAAAATCTCCATCAGGACCCTCAGAATCCCAGAAAAGTCCACCAGGACTCTCAGGATCCCCAAAAATCCCAAAAGGACCCTCAGGACCCCCCAAAGACCCCAAAAGCACCTTCAGCATCCAAAAAAAACCTCAACAGGACCATCAAGATCCCAAAAAAACTCATGAGAACTCCCGGTATCCCAAAACAAAAAAAAATGGCAGGACCTTCAGGACCCCAAAAGACCCCAAAAGGACCCTCAGAATACCAAAAGAGTCCACCAGGACCTTCAGGATCCCCAAAAACTCCAAAAGGACCCTCAGAATCCCAAAAAAAGTTACCAGGATCCTCAGGATCCCCCAAAAAACTCCATCAGGACCTTCAGGATCTCCAAAAAACCCCAAAAGAACCTTCAGGATCCCAAAAAATCTCAGCAGAACCATCAAGATCTCCAAAAAACCCATCAGGACTTTCAGGATCCCAAAAAAACTTCGGCAGGACCTTCAGGATCCCCAAAAAACCCCAAAAGCACCTTCAGCATCCCAAGAAACCTCAGCAGAATGGTCAAGATCCCAAAAATTCCACCATGACCTTCAGAATCCCAATAAAGTCCACCAGGATCCTGAGGACCCCCCTAAAAACCCCAAGAGGACCCTCAGGATCCCAAAAATCCTCAAAAGAACCTTCAGGACCCCAAAAATCTCCACCAGGACCTTCAGGATCCCCAAAAATCCTCAAAAGAACCTTCAGGATCCCAAAAAAACCTCAGCAGAACCATCAAGATCTCCAAAAAACCCCAAAAGAACCTTCAGGATCCCAAAAAACCTCAGCAGAACCATCAAGATCTCCAAAAAACCCCAAAAGAACCTTCAGGATCCCAAAAAACCTCAGCAGGACCATCAAGATCTCCAAAAAACCCCAAGAGAACCTTCAGGATCCCAAAAAACCTCAGCAGGACAACCAAGATCCCAAAAAACCTCATGAGGACCCTCAGGATCCCCAAAAAACCCCACAAGAACCTTCAGGATCCCAAAATAAACCCAAAAGAAACCTCAGGACCCCCAAAAAACCCAAAATAACCCTCAGGAACCCCCCCAAAAACCCAAAAGAACTTTCAGGAACCCAAAAAACCTCCACCAGAACCTTCAGGATCCCAAAGAACCCCAAAATGACCCTCAGGAACCCCAAACCCCCCCGTGATGACGCCCCTGGTGGGTACCGGCTTCGCTGAGGAACTTCTCGCGGTTCTCGGGGCTGCAGTCCTTCTTGCAGGTCTTCACGGCCACCTCGATCTTCTCCCCCTTCTGCCGGGATGGGGACACCGGGAATTCGGGGATTTGGGATTTGGGATCATGGACAAGGGAAGGGTGGTGGGATCTCAGTGGGGTGGTGTGAGAATGGAAGGGTGGTGGGATCTCACCGGGGTTCAGAAGGGAAGGGTGGTGGGATCTCAGTGGGGTGGTGTGAGAATGGAAGGGTGGTGGGATCTCAATGGGGTGGTGTGAGAAGGGAAGGGAAGGGTGGTGGGATCTCACCGGGGTTGAGAAGAGAAGGGAAGGGTGGTGGGATCTCACCAGGGTTCTGTGAGAAGGGAAGGGTGGTGGGATCTCACCGGGGTTCAGAAGGGAAGGGTGGTGGGATCTCAGTGGGGTGGTGTGAGAATGGAAGGGTGGTGGGATCTCACCGGGGTGGAGAAGGGAAGGGAAGGGTGGTGGGATCTCACCGGGGTGGAGAAGGGAAGGGTGGTGGGATCTCACTGGGGTGGAGAAGGGAAGGGAAGGGAAGGGTGGTGGGATCTCACTGGGGTGGAGAAGGGAAGGGTGGTGGGATCTCACCGGGGTGGTGTGAGAAGGGAAGGGTGGTGGGATCTCACCAGGGTGGTGTGAGAAGGGAAGGGTGGTGGGATCTCACAGGGGTGGAGAAGGGAAGGGAAGGGTGGTGGGATCTCACCAGGGTGGTGTGAGAAGGGAAGGGTGGTGGGATCTCACAGGGGTGGAGAAGGGAAGGGAAGGGTGGTGGGATCTCACCAGGGTTCTGTGAGAAGGGAAGGGAAGGGTGGTGGGATCTCACCGGGGTTCTGTGAGAAGGGAAGGGAAGGGTGGTGGGATCTCACCAGGGTGGAGCAGGGAAGGGAAGGGTGGTGGGATCTCACCCGGGTGGAGAAGAGAAGGGAAGGGTGGTGGGATCTCACCCGGGTGGAGAAGGGAAGGGTGGTGGGATCTCACCGGGGTGGTGTAGGTGCCCTCGTAGACCTCTCCGAAGAACCCTTCGCCCAGGATCCGGCCCAGCGTCACGGCGTCGCGGCTGATCCCAAAGTGCTGGACTGGAACGGGAATGGGGAGGAGATTCCATAATCGTGGAGATCCACCAGGAATGAGCACCTGGGAGGTGTCCATGGCTACCGAGGCTCTCAGGCCATGAGAATCCAGGAGGATCCGTGATGATCCATGGATCCTGCCCTCTCCATCCATGAAGATCCATGAGGATCCAGGAGGATCCATCGATCCTGCCCTCTCCATCCATGAAGATCCATGAGGATCCAGGAGGATCCATGGATCCTGCCCTCTCCATCCATGAAGATCCATGGATCTTCGTATCTCCAAAACTCCTACACGGATCCCTGGTTCCTCCCATCTCCGTCCATGAAGACCCATGAGGATCCATGGATCCTGCCGTCTCCATCCATGAAGATCCATGAGGATCCAAGAGGATCCATGGATCCTGCCCTCTCCATCCATGAGGATCCGTAAGAATCCATGGTTCCTCCCATCTCCATCCATGAAGACCCATGAGGATCCATGGATCCTCCCATCTCCATCCGTTAAGATCCATGAGGACCCGTGAGGATCTGTGGTTCCACGCATCTCCATCCATGATGATCCATGAGGATCTGTGATGATCCATGGGTCCTGCCTTCTCCATCCATGAGGATCCACGGATCCTCCCATCTCCATCATCCCAGGGGTCCATGGATCCTGCCCTCTCCATCATCCCAGCTCCTCCAGGACCTCCTGAGAGCTTTGGTAAGCCTGGGACGGGAATTTGGGATGGGCAGGAGGAACTGCTGGAGAATCCCCGTGGGAATCACCTACTTCCAGATCTCGGCCTCGAGGACTCGTCCAGGATTTCCGCGTAAATTTCGGAATCTGGGGGAAAAAACGGGATACGGGAATGGGATCGGGAAGCTTGGTGGTCCTCCAGCATCTCCAGAGGGTCTGGTGCTCCCTCAGGATGCTTGGATGCATCCCGACCCTCTGGAGAAGAGCTGGGGGTGTCCAGAATTCCTGAATCCCGCACGGAACGTGTCCCAGACCGGGATGGTGGGAACGGGGAAGGACTCACCGCCGCTGACGCTGTGGGACAGCGTGGAGAACCTCTCGCCGAGATTCCTGAGGGTGGGAACAGGGTCAGGGAGCGGGATGGAGATTGGGGATGGGGATGGGGAACGGGATCCCGACCCCGCAGTGGGGACAGGAATCCTGGGAAAAGGGTCGGGATCACTCACGGGGCCGGGATCTGCGGGAGGCTGATCCTCTTCTCACGGTCTACGGGGAGGACAGGGAAAGGTCCCATCCCATCCCAATCACATCCCATTCCCATCCCAATCCCATCACAATCCCATCCCAATCCCATCCCAATCCCATCCCATCCCATCCCAATCCCATCCCAATCCCATCCCAATCCCATCCCAATCTCATTCCCATCCTAATCCCATCCCTTCCCATCTCATCCCATTACCCCATTATCCCATTATCCCATCCCTCCCATGCCAATCCCATTCCATCCCATGGATTCCATCCCATGCATCCCATCCCACCCCATCCCACCCCATCCCAGTGATTCCATCCCATCCCATGGATCCCATCCCCTGGATACCATCCCATCCCATTATCCCATCATCCCACCCCATCCCATCCCATAGATCCCATCCCACCCCACCCCATCCCATCCCATCCCCTCCCATCCCATCCCATTAACTTCACCTCATCCCATGGATCCCATTCCAATCCCATCCCATTGATCCCATCCCATCCCAATCCCATCCCATGCATCCCATCCCACCCCATCCCATTAACTCCATGTCATCCCATGGATCCCATCCCATCCCATGGACGCCATCCCACCCCATGGATGCCATCCCATCGATCCCGTCCCAATCCCATCCCATGGATCTCATCCCATCGATCCCATCCCATGGGTCGCATCCCATCCTATCTCATCCCATTTCAATCCCATCCCATGGATCCCATCCCATTCCTTTATCCCATTATCCCATTCCATCCCAATCCCATCCCATGATCCCATCCCATTATCCCAATCAATTGATTCCATCCCATTGATCCCATCCCCTGGATCTCATCCCATCTGATGGATCTTATCTCATCCCATCCCACCCCACCTCCTGGATCCCATCCCATCCTGTCCCATGAATCCCATCCCATCCCATCCCCCCATGGATCCCACCCCATTATCCCATCTCCTTGATCCCATCCTGTTGATCCCATTATCCCATTATCCCATTACCCCATTATCCCACTATCCCATTGGCCCATTATCCCATTACCCCATTATCCCATCATCCCGTTATCCCATTATTCCACCCCATCTCCGTCCTTTCTCTTCATCCAATTATCCCACTATCCAATCCCCTGGATCCCACCCCACGGATCCCATCCCATTACCCCATTATCCCATTACCCCATTATCCCGTGGATCCCACCCCAATCCCTCTATCCCACCCCGCCCCATTCCCACCTTTCCTGGGGAAGGCGATGAGCGATGTCTCGGTGCCCCCCTGGAGCCGGCAGTACCCGTCGATGAGGTCGGCCATGTTCTCCGCCTCGGCCAGCGATGACGTCCGGATGGACAGCGACTGGGAATGCCGGGATGGGAACACGGGATCGGAGTCACCCCTTCTCCCCAGTGCCATCCCACCCATCCCATGGATCGGGGTCACCCCTTCTGCCCGATCCAATCCCACCCATCCCAGCATTCCATGGATTGGGGTCACTCTGTCTGCCTGATCCCATCCCATGGATCGGGGTCACCCCTTCTGCCCCACCCATCCCATGGATTGGGGTCACCCCTTCTCCCTGATCCCATCCTGGCATCCCATGGATCGGGGTCACCCCTTCACCCTGATCCCATCCCATGGATTGGGGTCACCCCCTCTCCCTGATCCCATCCTGGCATCCCGTGGATCGGGGTCACCCCTTCTGCCCCACCCATCCCATGGATTGGGGTCACCCCTTCTCCCTGATCCCATCCTGGCATCCCGTGGATCGGGGTCACCCCTTCACCCTGATCCCATCCCATGGATCGGGGTCACCCCTTCTGCCCCATCCACCCCATGGATTGGGGTTACCCCTTCTCCCCAATCCCATCCTGGCATCCCATGGATTGGGGTCACCCCTTCACCCCGATCCCATCCCATGGATCAGGGTCACCCCTTCACCCCGATCCCATCCCATGGATCGGGGTCACCCCTTCTCCCAAATCCCATCCCATGGGTCAGGGTCTCCGCTTCTCCCCAATCCCAATTTTCCATAACCACCCCTCCCAGAATTCCATGATCCCCAAGATAACACCAAGGATATGGGATATGGGATATGGGATATGGGATATGGGATATGGAATATGGGAATATGGGATAGGGGATAGGGGATAGGGAATATGGGATATGGGATATGGGATATGGGATGTGGGATAGGGGATATGGGATAGGAGATATGGGATAGGGGATGTGGGATATGGGATATGGGATAGGGGATAGGGAATATGGGATATGGGATAGGGGATGTGGGATGTGGGATATGGGATATGGGATATGGGATATGGGATAGGAGATATAGGATATGGGATGTGGGATGTGGGATGTGGGATGTGGGATATGGGATAGGGGATAGGGGATAGGGGATGTGGGATATGGGATAGGGGATATGGAATATGGGGTGTGGGATGTGGGATATGGGATGTGGGTTATGGGATATGGGTTATGGGATATGGGATATGGGATAGGGGATAGGGGATGTGGGATGTGGGATAGGGGATGTGGGATGTGGGTTATGGGATATGGGGTGTGGGATATGGGATGTGGGTTATGGGATATGGGATATGGGATAGGGGATGTGGGATGTGGGATAGGAGATATGGGATATGGGATATGGGATGTGGGATGTGGGATGTGGGATGTGGGATATGGGATAGGGGATAGGGGATGTGGGATATGGGATAGGGGATATGGAATATGGCGTGTGGGATGTGGGATATGGGATGTGGGATATGGGATATGGGATATGGGATATGGGATATGGGATATGGGATATGGGATAGGGGATGTGGGATGTGGGATAGGGGATGTGGGTTATGGGATATGGGATATGGGATATGGGGTGTGGGATATGGGATGTGGGTTAAGGGATATGGGATATGGGATAGGGGATAGGGGATAGGGGATGTGGGATGCGGGATAAGGCATAGGGGATGAGGGATGTGGGATACGGGATATGGGATGTGGGATGTGGGATATGGGATGTGGGATATGGGATAGGGGACAGGGAATGTGGGATATGGAATATGGGCTATGGCATTCCCAGGAATTCTCTCCCAGCTCCTCACCTGGGGGGTCCCGCCCAGCCCCAGCTGCAGCAGGGCCTGCCCGTCCTCTGTGGTGGAGCACCGGATGGATTTGATATCCCGGAATTCCGCCAGGCAGGTGGGCTGGGAAGGGGGGAATTAATCAGGAATTCCATCCGTGGGAGGTTTCACCCCTGACCCTGAGGGGGCAGTTCCCAATTCCCAGCTGGAATTACCACCTTGGTGTCCGTGCTGGTCACCTGGCGGATGCCCTTGGGGCCTATCACCAGGTCCACGGTGATGTTCCATCCTTCCTGGGGGCAGCAGGAGCCGGGACAGGGATTTGGGATGAGTGGCATTTCCAAAGGTCAGGTCACTTCCCATCCCATCCCATCCCATCCCATCCCATCCCATCCCATCCCATCCCATATGCCATCCCATTTCAGCGCATCCTATCCTATATCCCATTCCATATCCCATCCCATCCCATCCCATTCCCCCCACCTCATCCCATATGCCCTATCCCCTATCCCCTATCCCATATCCCATATTCCACGTCCCATATCCCAAATCCCAAATCCCCTATCCCATATCCCATATCCCATATCCCACATCCCATATCCCATATTCCACATGCCATATCCCATATCCCATATCTCATATTCCACATCCCATATCCCATTATTCCATATCCCTTTATCCAATTATCCCATTAATCACAACATTCCATTATCCCATTATCCCATACTCCATTATGCCATATCCCACATCCCATATCCCAAACCCCCTTGTACCTTATCCCGTATCCCATACCCCATATTCCATTACCCCATTATCCCACAGATCCCAAATCCCAGGGACGTCGCCATCAGGAACATCCTGGTGGCTTCTCCGCTCCATATCCCACACCGCATATCCCACACCCCATATCCCATATCCCATATCCCATATCCCATATCCCACACCCCATATCCCATATCCCATATCCCATATCCCCTATCCCACATCCCATATCCCATATCCCATATCCCCTATCCCATATCCAGTATCCCATATCCCATATCCCATATCCCCTACCCCATATCCCCCATATCCCATATCCCCCAACCTATTATTCCATATTTCTTTATCCCTTTATCCCATTATCACAACATTCTATTATCCCATTATTCCATTATGGGATAATGGGATAATGGAATGTCATGATAACGGCACATCTTATTATTCCATTATCCCATATCCCGTATCTCATTATGCCATATCCCAAATCCCCTTATATCATATCCCATATTCCATATCCCATATCCCAATTCCCATTACCCTGTTATCCCATGGATCCCAAATCCCAGGGACATCGCTATCAGGAACATCCTGGTGGCGTCTCCTCTCCATATCCCATATCCCAAATCCTAAATCCCTTTACCCCATTATCCTGCATCCCATATCCCACATCCCCTATCCCATATCCCTCATCCCATATCCCCTATCCCACATCCCACATCCCATATCCCACATCTCACATCCCCTATCCCATATCCCTCATCCCATATCCCATATCCCACATCCCACATCCCATATCCCATATCCCACATCCCACATCCCACATCCCATATCCCACATCCCACATCCCACATCCCACATCCCACATCCCATATCCCACATCCCATATCCCATACCCCATATTCCCTATCCCATACCCCATATCCCATATCCCAAATCCCGTATCCCGTTTCCGGTCACTCACGACGAGCTGGCATCGGAAGCTCTCCTGGTCAATGGGGGCAAAGGTGCTCAGGGTGTGCAGGAATTTCAGGATGCAGTCCTCCTCCCGCAGCAGCGCATACTGCTGGAACGTCTGCTGGATCATCTTCCGCAGCTGCCGTGGCTGACGGGACAACACCGGGATGGACAACGTGTTGGGAACGGGAACGGGAACGCCGGGATTGGGGTGGGATATGGGAACGGGGCATTGGATACAGGAACGGTGGGATGGACACGGTGTTGGGTTTGGGAACACTGGGATGGAGGCGGTGTTGGATACAGGAATTTGGGAACAGTGGGATGGACATGGTGTTGGGTTTGGGAACGCTGGGATGGAGGCGGTGTTGGATACAGGAATTTGGGAACAGTGGGATGGACACAGTGTTGGGTTTGGGAACGCTGGGATGGAGGCGGTGTGGGGTACGGGAATGCCTGGATGGACACAGTGTTGGATATGGGAAAGGTGGGATGGACACGATGTGGGGTTTGGGAACTCTGGGATGGACACAGTGTTGGATATGGGAACAGGGCATTGGATTTAGGAACAGCAGGATGGACACGGTGTTGGGTTTAGGAACACTGGGATGGGGCCAGTGTGGGACATGGGACCACTAGGATTGGGGTGGTGTTGGAATATGGGAATGGGGCATTGGATATGGAAATAGTGGGATGGACACAGTGCTGGGTTTGGGAATGCCACGATTGGGGTAGGGTGGGGTATGGGAAAGCTGGGATCGAGGTGGAGTTGGGATATGGGAACGGGGTGTTGGATTTGGGAATAGCGGGATGAACACAGTGTTGGGTTTGGGAACGCCACAACGGAGGTGGTGTGGGGTAGGGAAACAGGGTATTGGATACGGGAATGGTGGGATGGACACGGTGTGGGATATGGGAACACTGGGACTGGAGCAGTATGGGATATGGGAACACCGGGACGGGTGCTGCTGGAACATCTGCTGGATCATCTTCCGCAGCTGCCACGGCTGACGGGACAACACCAGGACACCAGGATTTGGAATGGGAACGGGAGCAACAGGATTGGGGTGGGATATGGGAACGGGACATTGGATATGGGAACGGCAGGATGGACATGGTGTTGGGTTTGGAAATGCTGGGATGGAGGCGGTGTGGGGTACAGGAAGTCTGGGATGGGGCCGGTGTTGGATTTGGGAACGACAGGATGGACACGGTGTTGGGTTTGGAAAAACCAGGATAGGGGTGGAGTGGGGTATGGGAACACCAGGATAGGTGTTTGGGGTACGGGAATAGCGGGATGGACACGGTGTTGGATATGGGAATGGGGCATTGGATATGGGAACAGTGGGATGGACACAGTATTGGGTTTGGGAACACCGAGATGGAGGCAGTGTTGGATATGGGAATGGGGCATTGGACATGAGAACGGCAGGATGGACATGGTGTTGGGTTTGGGAATGCTGGGACTGGGGTGCTGTGGGGTACGGGAACACCAGGATCGGGGTGGGGTGGGGTACGGGAATATCGAGATGGACACGGTGTTGGATATGGGAACACCAGAATTGGGGTGGGGTACGGGAATATCGAGATGGACATGGTGTTGGATATGGGAGCACCAGGATCGGGGTGGGGTGGGGTATGGCAATATCGAGATGGACACGGTGTTGGATATGGGAGCACCAGAATCGGGGTGGGGTACGGGATCACTGGGATGGAGGCGGTGTGGATATGAGAATAGAGGGTTGGATATGGGAACGGTGGGATGGACATGGTGCTGGGATTGGGAACACCGGGATCAGAGCAGATTAGGGTATGGGAACACCGGGATGGGGAGGGGGTGGGATATGGGAACGGGACATTGGATATGGGAACGGTGGGATGGACACGGTGCTGGGATTGGGAACACCGGGATCAGAGCAGATTAGGGTACGGGAACACCGGGATGGGGATGGGGTGGGATATGGGAACGGTGGGATGGACACGGTGTTGGTTTTGGGAATGCCGGGATAGACAGTGTTCGATACGGGAACACCAGGATGGGGGCGGTGTGGGCTACAGGAACGTCGGGATCAGGGCAGTGGAGGGTACGGGAACACCAGGATGGAGGTGGGGTGGAGTATGGGAATGCCGGGGTGGGGGGTGGCGTTGGATATGGGAACAGCAGGATGGACACAGTGTTGGGTTTGGGAACACCGGGATCAAGGCAGGGTGGGGTACGGGAACACCGGGATGGAGGTGGGGTGGAGTATGGGAACAGGGTGTTGGATATGGGAACAGCAGGATGGACACAGTGTTGGGTTTGGGAACACCGGGATCAAGGCAGGGTGGGGTACGGGAACACCGGGATGGAGGTGGGGTGGGGTACAGGAACAGGGTATTGGATTTGGGAACAGCGGGATGGACACAGTGTCGGACATAGGAACACCAGGAGGAGGGCGGTGTGGGATATGGAAACAGCGGCATGGGGACGATGTGGTCTATGGGAACACCAGGATGGGGACAGTGTCAGATATGGGAACACCGGGATGGGGACAGTGTCAGATATGGGAACACCGGGATGGGGGTGGCGGGGGGTACAGGAACATCGGGATGGGGACGGTGTAGGGTACCAGAACACACCCACGCTGTTGGGTATGGGAACACCGGGATGGACATGATGTAGGATACAGGAACACCAGGATGGACACGGTGTTGGATATGGGAACACCAGGATGGGCTTGGATACACGGACACAGGAGCCGGGGTGGGGACAGGGACACGGGGACATGGAGATGCATTTGGACACGGGGACACACAGGGACACAGGGACACACGGACACACAGAGGGACACACAGGGACACACGGACACACAGGGGGACACACAGACACAGATGGACACACAGGGACACACGGACACACAGAGGGGCACACAGGGACACACGGACACACAGGGGCACACGGACACACAGGGGGACACACAGGGACACACGGACACACAGGGGCACACAGACACAGATGGACACACAGGGACACACGGACACACAGGGGCACACGGACACAGATAGACACACAGACACAGATGGACGCACGGACACACAAGGAGACACAGATACACGGACACGTGGACACACAAGGACACAGGGACACACATGGACACGCTGACACAAGGACACATGGATGCACATGGACACACACACAGGGAAACACACAGGGACACACGGACACGTGGACACACAAATGCACGAACACAGATGGACAAATGGACACACAGACACACACAGGGACACACGGACACACACAAGGAGACACGGACACAGGTACACAGGTACACGGACACATGGATACACAGGGACACACATGGACATGGACACACATGGACACACTGACATACACGGACACACAGACACACATGGACACACAAGGACACACATGGACACACAGACACAGGGACACGCAGAGGGACACAGACACACCGTGACACACACGGACACATACAGGGACACACAAGGACACGCGGACACAAGGACACACAGACACACATGGACACACGGACACACAGGGAGACACGGACACAGGTACACAGGTACACGGACACATGGATACACAGGGACACACATGGACACGGACACACGGACACACAGACACACAAGGACACACAGACACACACGGACACACAGACACACAAGGACACACAGACACACACGGACACACGGACACACAAGGAGACACGGACACAGGTACACAGGTACACGGACACATGGATACACAGGGACACACATGGACACGGACACACGGACACACAGACACACAAGGACACACAGACACACACGGACACACGGACACACAAGGAGACACGGACACAAGTACACAGGTACACGGACACACAGGGACACACACATATGGACACTCACATGGACACATGGACACATGGACACCTGGACACACAGGGGCGTGGTCACACACGGCCCAGGTGTCGCAGCCGTGCCACACCCAGGTGTCCCTCACCTTGAGGTTCTCCAGCATCTGGCTGGGGAAGAAGAGGTCCAGCCCCACCTCCTTCCTGCAGGGGACAGGGAACGCCGGGAATGTCAGCGGGAATTGCCAGAACAGCCGGGAGGGGAGGGGAGTGGGGATGAGGAGATGAGTGAGGGTGAGGAGGATGAGGAGCATCAGGAGGATGAGGAGGATGAGGAGCATCAGGAGGGTGAGGAGGATGAGGAGCATCAGGAGGGTGAGGAGGATGAGGAGATGAGGAGGATGAGGAGGATGAGGAGATGAGGAGGATGAAGAGCTGCAGGAGGATGATGAAGATGTGGAGGATGAAGAGTAGCAGGAGACTGAGGAGGATGAGGAGGATGAGGAAGATGAGGAAGATGAGGAGGATGAGGAGATGAGGAGGATGAGGAGATGAGGAGGATGAGGAGGATGAGGAGATGAGGAGGATGAGAAGGATGAGGAGATGAGCGAGGATGAGGAGGATGAGGAAGATGAGGAGGATGAGGAAGATGAGGAAGATGAGGAGGATAAGGAATAGCAGGAGGATGAGAAGGATGAGGAGATGAGGGAGGATGAGGAGGATGAGGAGGATGATGACTGTGAGGAGGATGAGGAAGATGAGGAGGATGAGGAGCTGCAGGAGGATGATGAAGATGTGGAGGATGAAGAGTAGCAGGAGACTGAGGAGGATGAGGAGGGTGAGGAGGATGAGGAAGATGAGGAGGATGAGGAGCTGCAGGAGGATGATGAAGATGTGGAGGATGAAGAGTAGCAGGAGACAGGAGGATGAGGAGGATGAGGAAGATGAGGAGGATGAGAAGGATGAGGAATAGCAGGAGGATGAGGAGGATGAGGAGATGAGGGAGGATGAGGAGAATGAGGAGCATCGGGAGGATGAGGGGTAGGAGGAGAATGAGGAGGAAGATAAGGAACGTGAGGAGGATGATGAAGATGAGGAGGATGAGGAGTAACAGGAGGAGGATGAGGAGGATGATGAGGATGAGGAGGATGAGGAAGATGAGGAGGATGAGGAGCTGCAGGAGGATGATGAAGATGTGGAGGATGAAGAGTAGCAGGAGACTGAGGAGGATGAGGAGGGTGAGGAGGATGAGGAATAGCAGGAGGATGAGAAGGATGAGGAGATGAGGGAGGATGAGGAGGATGAGAAGGATGAGGAACTGCAGGAGGATGCTGAAGGTGATGAAGATGATGAGGATGAGGAAGGTGAGGAAGGCCCTGAGCATGTCCCCAGCCCCAGCTGGACTCACTCCAGGAACTCGAAGTTGGATTTCTTGTCCAGCGCGTTCTGGGGCATGTCCTTGTAGAACCTCCTGGGGACAGGGGACACAGCCTGTGACACGTGGCACCATATCCCCATGTCCCCATGTCCCCATGTCCCCATGTCCTTGTAGAACCTCCTGGGGACAGGGGACACAGCCTGTGACACATGTCCCCATGTCCCCATGTCCCCATGTCCCCATGTCCTCATGTCCCCATGTCCTTGTAGAACCTCCTGGGGACAGGGACAGGGACACAGCCTGTGACACATGGCACCATGTCCTCATGTCCCCATGTCCTTGTAGAACCTCCTGGGGACAGGGACAGGGGACACAGCCTGTGACACGTGGCACCGTATCCCCATGTCCCCATGTCCCCATGTCCCCCATGTCCTTGTAGAACCTCCTGGGGACAGGGACAGGGACACAGCCCGTGACACATGGCACCATGTCCCCCATGTCTCCCTCATGTCCCCATGTCCCTTCATGTCCTCATGTCCCCACATCCCTGTGTTCATCATGTCCCTCCATGTCCCTCCATGTCCCCCACATCCCCCCATGTCTCCACATCCCTGTGTCCCTCATGTCCCTTCATGTCCCTTCATGTCCGCCATGTCCCCCACATCTCCCATGTCCCCACGTCCTCCATGTCCTTCCATGTCCCCCACATCCTCCATGTCCTTCCATGTCTCCATGTCCCCCGATGTCCCCCCATGTCCCCCGATGTCCCCCCCATGTCCCTCATGTCCTCCATGTCCCCCATGTCCCTCCATGACCCCATGTTTGCTGTGTCCCCATGTCCCTCCACGTCCCTCATGTCCTTACATTCCTGTGTCCCTTCATGACCCTCATGTCCCCATGTCCCCATGTCCCTCCATGTCTCCACGCCCCTCCACATCCTTCCATGTCCCCACATTTCCCATGTCCTCCATGTCCCCCATGTCCCTCCATGACCCCATGTCCCTCCATGTCTCCATGTCCCCACCATGCGCCCCACCTCTCCATGTCCCCCATGTCCCCACATCCTCCACGTCCCTCATGTCCCCCATGTCCCCATGTCCCCATGTCCCTCCATGTATCCATGTCCCTCCACATCCTTCCATGTCCCCCATGTCTCCATGTCTTTTCATGTCCCTCATGTCCCCCATGTCCATGTCCCTCATGTCCCCATGACCCCCTTGCCTCCATGTCCCCAGGTCCCCCATGTCCCTCCATGTCCTTCATGTCCCCACATCCCTCCTTGTCCCCACATCCCTCCATGTACCCCTGTCCCCACATCCCCCATGTCCCCGTGTCCCTCCATGTCTCCGTGTCCCCACCACGTGCCCTACTTCTCCGTGTCCCCATGTCCCTCCATGTCCCTCCATGTCCCCCACACCCTCCCATGTCCCTCCGTGTCCCCATGTCCCTCTATGTCCCTCTATGTCCCCCATGTCCCCACATCCCTGCGTCCCCCATGTCCCCCCATGTCCCCCGTGTCTCCATGTTTGACATGTCCCCCATGTCCCTCCATGTCCGCCACATCCCCCATGTCCCTCCATGTCTCCATGTCCTCCATGTCCCCCCCGTCCCAACGTCCCTCCATGTCCCCCATCTCCTTCTATGTCCCCATGTCCCCATGTCCGTGTCCCCATGTCCCTCCTTGTCCCCACATCCCTCCATGTCCTTCCATGTCCCTCCATGTCTCCGTGTCCCCACCACGTGCCCCACCTCTCCATGCCCATGTCCCTCCATGTCCCCCCATGTCCCCACATCCCTCCATGTCCTTCCATGTCCCTCCATGTCTCCATGTCCCCACCATGTGCTCCAGCTCTCCATGCCCTCCATGTTCTCCATGTCCCCCATGCCCTTCCATCTTCCCACATCCCCCATGTCCCCATGTCCCTCCATGTCCCCATGTCCCTCCATGTCCCCCATGTCCCCCATGTCCCCATGTCCCTCCATGTCCCTCCATGTCCCCCATGTCCTCCATGTCCCTCCATGTCCCCATGTCCCTCCATGTCCTCCATGTCCCTCCATGTCCCCCATGTCCCTCCCTGTCCCCATGTCCCCCCATGTCCCCTATGTCCCCCCATGTCCCCATGTCCCCCCATGTCCCCATGTCCCCCCATGTCCCTCCATGTCCCTCCATGTCCCCCATGTCCCTCCCTGTCCCCATGTCCCCATGTCCCTCCATGTCCCTCCATGTCCTCCATGTCCCTCCATGTCCCCCATGTCCCTCCCTGTCCCCATGTCCCCCCATGTCCCCTACGTCCCCCCATGTCCCCATGTCCCCCCATGTCCCCATGTCCCCCCATGTCCCTCCATGTCCCCCATGTCCCCCCATGTCCCTCCATGTCCCCATGTCCCTCCATGTCCTCCATGTCCCTCCATGTCCTCCATGTCCCTCCATGTCCCCCATGTCCCTCCATGTCCCCCAGGTCCCTCCCTGTCCCTCCATGTCCCCCAGGTCCTCCTGCCACCCCCAAAGGAGCCGAAACTTCCCTCCCCAAACCCACAAGGACAGAATGACACAGGGACACACGGGGACAAGGGACACAGGGACAGGGGACACAGGGACAGCGGACACGGGTACAAAAAGACACAGGGACAGAAGGACACAAAGACACAGGGACAGAGGGACACATGGGGACAGGGGGACACCAGGCCAGGGGACACATGGGGACACAGAGGACACTGGGTCAGGGGACACATGGGGACAAGGGGACACAGGGGACACAAGGAGACAAGGGGACACCGGGCCAAGGGATACATGGGGACAAGGGGACACAAAGACACAGGGATAAACAGGGGGACGCAAGGACAGACGGACACAGGGACAGCGGGACACATGGGGACATGGGGACACCAGGACAGGGGACATGGGGACACAAGGACACAAGACAGAGGTTCACAGGGACAGAGGGACACACGGGGTCAAGGGGACACAGGACAAAAAGACAGAGGGACACGCAGAGGGACAAAAGGACAGAAGGACACGGCTTCACAGGGACATGTGGGGACACAAGGCCAGGGGACACACGGGGACAAGAAGACACAGGGACACAAAGGGACACAAGGGGAAACAAAGGGACACCAGGGGACACAGGGGAACACCAGGGAACACCAGGGAACACAAAGGGACACCAAGGGACACAGGGCAACGTGAGGGGACAGTACCTGAGCTGGAGACAGCCCGGCTGCAGCGCCAGGGACACAAGGGGACAAGGGGACAAAGTGACACAGGGACACAGGGACAGGGGACACCAGGGGACATGAGGGGACACCAGAGCACACCAGGGGACACAAAGGGACACCAGGGGACATGAGGGGACACAAAGGGACAGCAAGTGACACCGTACCTGAGCTCGAGGCAGCCCGGCTGCAGCGCCAGGGACACAAGGGTGACAGGGACAAAGTGACACAGGGACACAAAGACACCAGGGGACACCAGGGGACATGAGGGGACAGGAGGGGACATGAGGGGACACAAAGGGACACCAGGGGACACCAAGGGACACAGGTGACAGCAGGTGACACGGTACCTGAGCTCGAGGCAGCCCAGCTGCAGCGCCAGGGACACAAGGGGACAAAGGGACAAAGCGACACAGAGACACAAGGGGCAGGGAACACCAGGGGACATGAGGGGACAGGAGGGGACATGAGGGGACACAAAGGGACAGAGGTGACAGCAGGTGACACGGTACCTGAGCTCGAGGCAGCCCAGCTGCAGCGCCATGCCCTCGCTGACCTTGCTGGCGTAGCTCTGCATGTACTCGCTGCGGAGCTGGGGACAGCGGGGACAGTGGGGACACCGGGGACACCCAGGGACACCCAGGGGACAGTGGGGACACCCAGGGACAGTGGGGACACCCGGGGACACCCAGGGACAGCGGGGACAGTGGGGACACCCAGGGGACAGTGGGGACACCCAGGGACACCCAGGGACAGTGGGGACACCGGGGACACCCAGGGACACCCAGGGGACAGTGGGGACACCCAGGGACAGTGGGGACACCCGGGGACACCCAGGGACAGTGGGGACACCCAGGGACACCCAGGGGACAGTGGGGACACTGGGGACAGTGGGGACACCCGGGGACACCCAGGGACAGTGGGGACACCCAAGGACAGCGGGGACACCCAGGGACAGCGGGGACAGTGGGGACACCCAGGGGACAGTGGGGACACCCGGGGACACCCAGGGACAGTGGGGACACCCAGGGGACAGTGGGGACACCCAGGGGACAGTGGGGACAATGGGGACACCCAGGGACATTCAAGGATAGTGGGGACACCCAGGGACACTCAGGGACACCCAGGGACAGCAGTGAGGCCCAGGGACACTGGGGGGACACCCAGGGACATTCAGGGACAGTGGGGACACCCAGGGACACCCAGGGGACACCCAGGGACAGTGGGGACACCTGGGGGACACCCAGGGACACCCAGGGACACCCAGGGACAGCAGTGAGGCCCAGGGACACTGGGGGGACACTGGGGGGACACTGGGGATAGCAGGGGATGATGGTAGGGAATGGTGACAGGGATTGGTGACAGGGATTGGTGACAGGGATTGGTGACAGGGATGGTGGCAGGGAGGGTGACAGGGGATGGTGACAGGGGACAATGGCAGAGGACAATGGCAGAGGACAATGGCAGGGGAAGATGACAGGGATTGGTGACAGGGATTGGTGACAGGGATGGTGACAGGGATGGTGACAGGGGACAATGACAGGCGATGACGGCAAGGATGGGTGGCAGGGAATTGTGACAGGGATTGGTGACAGGGATGGTGACAGGGAATGGTGACAGGGATGGTGACAGGGATTGGTGACAAGGATTGGTGACAGGGATTGTGACAGGGATGGTGACAGGGATTGTGACAGGGATGGTGACAGGGATGGTGACAGGGGACAATGACAGGGATTGGTGATAGGGATGGTGACAGGGGATGGTGACAGGAATGGTGACAGGGATTGGTGACAGGGATTGGTGACAGGGGACAATGGCAGGGGACAAGGACAGGGATGGCGACAGGAGCTGGTGGCAGGGGTTGGTGACAGCGGACAATGGCAGGGGACAGTGACAGGATGTCCCTTAATGTCCCTGAACATCCCTGGACATCCCACTGACCATTGCCACCCCCGGGACGGTGCCACCACCGCCACCCCAAGCTGCCAAAACCTCGGGAACTTTGGGAATTTTGGGAATTTCGGGAATTTCTCGGGAATTCCGGGAATTCCGGGAATTTGGGGAATTTGGGGAATTTTGGGAATTTCGGTAATTTCTCGGGAATTTTGGGAATTCTGGGAATTCTGGGAATTTGGGGAATTCTGGGAATTTTGGGAATTTGGGGAATTGGGGGTGCCCGGAGCAGGCCTGACCTGCTGGTAGAAGTAGAGCAGCGTGGTCCGGTCCCCCCGGAAGCTCTCCATGAAGTCCTCGGGCAGGTACCGCAGCTGCAGGTCGTACCTGGGGACACCCAACCCCCGTGAGGCCACCGCCGGGGACAGCCACGGGGACAACGGGGACAATGGGGGGACAACGGGGACAATGGGGATAAAGGGGACAAAGAGACAAAGGGGACAATGTGGGGACAAAGGGGACAATGGGGATAAAGGGGACAAAGAGACAAAGGGGACAATGTGGGGACAATGTGGGGACAATATGGGGACAAAGGGGACAATGGAGACAACGTGGGGACAATGGGGACAAAGGCACAAAGGGGACAAAGGAGACAAAGGGGACAATGTGGGGACAATGGGGACAACGTGGACAAAGGGGACAAAGGGGACAGTGAGGACAAAGGGGGACAATGGGGACCAAGGGGAAAATGTGGGGACAATGGGGACAATGGGGACAGAGGGACAATGGGGACAAAGAGAACAATGTGGGGACAAAGGGGACAGTGGGGACAATGTGGGGACAATGGGACAAAGGGGACAATGTGGGGACAATGTGGGGACAACGGGGAAAATGGGGACAAAGGGGACAATGTGGGGGACAATGTGGGGACAATGTCGGGACAATGTGGGGACAAAGGGGACAATGGAGACAACGTGGGGGACAATGGGGACAAAGGCACAAAGGGGACAAAGGAGACAAAGGGGACAATGTGGGGACAATGGGGACAACGTGGACAAAGGGGACAATGGGGACAGTGAGGACAACGGGGGACAATGGGGACCAAGGGGAAAATGTGGGGGACAATGGGGACAATGGGGACAGAGGGACAATGGGGACAAAGAGAACAATGTGGGGACAAAGGGGACAGTGGGGACAATGTGGGGACAATGGGACAAAGGGGACAATGTGGGGACAATGTGGGGACAATGTGGGGACAATGGGGACAATGGGGACAATGGGGCACAATGGGGACAATTGGGACAAAGGAGAGAAAGAGGACAATGGGACAAAGGGGACGATGGGGACAATGGGGACAATGTGGGGACAATGTGAGGACAAAGGGGAAAATGTGGGGACAAAGGGGACAATGGGGACAAAGGGGACAAAGGGGATAGTGGGGCAATGGGGACAAAGGGGACAACGTGGGGACAATGTAGGGACAATGTGGGGACAAAGGGGACAAATGGCACAATGGGGACAAAGGGACAATGGGGACAACGGGGACAATGGGGACAATGGGGACAGAGGGACAATGGGGACAAAGAGAACAATGTGGGGACAATGGAGACAATGGGGACAACATGGGGACAATGGGGACAATGGGACAAAGTGGACAATGTGGGGACAAAGGGAACAGAGGGGACAATGGGACAAAGGGGACAATGTGGGGACAATGTGGGGACAATGGGGACAATGGGGACAATGGGGCACAGCAGAAACAATGGGGACAAAGGAGAGAAAGAGGACAATGGGACAAAGGGGACAAAAAGGGGATAGTGGGGACAATGGGGACAATGGGGACAACATGGGGACAATGTGGGGACAAAGGGGACAAAGAGGACAATTTAGGGAACAACGGGGACAATGTGGGGACAACGGGAACAATGTGGGGACAATGTGGGGACAATGGGGACAATATGGGGACAATGTGGGGACAATGTGAGGACAAAGGGGACAATGGGGACAAAGGGACAATGGGGACAATGGGGACAATGTGGGGACAATGTGGGGACAAAGGGGACAAAGAGGACAATGGGGACAATGGGGACAGAGGGACAATGGGGACAAAGGGGACAAATGGGACAATGGGGAAAATGGGGACAATGGGGACAAAGGGGACAAAGAGAACAATGTGGGGACAATGTGGGGACAACGGGGACAATGGGGACAACGTGGGGATAATGGGGACAAAGGCACAAAGGGGACAAAGGAGACAAAGAGGACAATGTAGGGACAAAGGGGACAAAGGGGACAACGGGGACAAAGGGGACCATGGGGACAATGTGGGGACAGTGCCAGCACCTCCACTCGGCCTCCAGGTGCAGGCTCTCGTACTTTTGCTGCACCTGGCCCACGGTGAGCAGCGGGTGCAGCCAGTGCAGCTCGCTGGACTTGACGTGCTTGAGGCGCAGCCCGTAGCACTCGGACAGACGGACGTCCGGCCCGATGCGCCCGCTCTGCAGGATCGAGCGGATCACCTCCTGCGCGGGGAGGGGGAAACCGAGGGACCCGGTGAGCGGGGATCCGGTGGGATCGACTGCTGGGGAGGGGAAAAACCCCAAGGATCTGCTGAGGGGGGATCCTGTGGGGTCAAATCCTCAGGGGAAAAAACCAACAGGGATTGAGTGAGGGGGGATCCTGTGGGATCAAATCCTCAGGGAAAAAAGAGAGATCAGCTCCTGGGGGATAAAACTCCAGGGATCTGGTGAGGGGGGATCCTGGGGGATCGACTGCTGGGGAGGGGAAAAACCCCAAGGATCTGGTGAGGGGGGATCCTGTGGGGTCAAATCCTCAGGGAAAAAAGAGAGATCAGCTCCTGGGGGATAAAACTCCAGGGATCTGGTGAGGGGGGATCCGGTGGGATCGACTGTTGGGGAGGGGAAAAACCCCAAGGATCTGGTGAGGGGGGATCCTGTGGGGTCAAATCCTCAGGGAAAAAAACCAACAGGGATTGAGTGAGGGGGAAACCTGTGGGATCAAATCCTCAGGGAAAAAAGAGAGATCAACTCCTGGGGGATGAAACTCCAGGGATCTGGTGAGGGGGGAATCCTGGGGGATCGACTGCTGGGGAGGGGAAAAACCCCAAGGATCTGGTGAGGTGAATTCTGTGGGATCAAATCCTCAGGGAAAGAAACCAACAGGGATTGAGTGAGGGGAAAAAACCCCCAGGGATCTGGTGAGGGGGAATTCTGTGGGATCAAATCCTCAGGGAAAAAAACCAACAGGGATTGAGTGAGGGGAAAAAACCCCCAGGGATCTGGTGAGGGGGAATTCTGTGGGATCAAATCCTCAGGGAAAAAAACCAACAGGGATCTGGTCAGGGGGGATCCTGTGGGATCAAGTCCTCAGGGAAAAAAATCAACAGGGATTGAGTGAGGGGAAAAAAACCCAGCGATCTGGTGAGTGGGATTCTGGGGGATCAAATCCTCAGGGAAAAAAACCAACAGGGATTGAGTGAGGGGAAAAAACCCCAGGGATCTGGTGAGGGGGAATTCTGTGGGATCAGCTCCTGGGGGAAAAAAAAGAGAGATCAACTCCTGGGGGAAAAAAATCCAGGGATCTGGTGAGGGGGATTCTGTGGGATCAAGTCCTGGGGGGAAAAAAAAGAGATCAACTCCTGGGGGATAAAACTCCAGGGATCTGGTGAGGGGGATTCTGTGGGATCAAATCCTCAGGAAAAAAAGAGAGATCAACTCCTGGGGGATAAAACCCACAGGGATCTGGTGAGGGGGATTCTGTGGGATCAAATCCTCAGGGAAAAAAGAGAGATCAACTCCTGGGGGATAAAACCCACAGGGATCTGGTGAGGGGGATTCTGTGGGATCAAATCCTCAGGAAAAAAAAAAAAACACACCAAAAAAACCAAAAAAACCCCAGGGATCTGGTGAGGGGGATTCTGTGGGATCAAATCCTCAGGGAAAAAAACCAACAGGGATTGAGTGAGGGGAAAAACCCCCAGGGATCTGGTGAATGGGGATTCCATGGGATCGCCCACTGGGGAAAAGAAGAAGAAGAAGAAGAAAGAGGAAGAGGAAAGAAGAAGGAAGAGGAAAGAGGAAGGAAGAGGAAAGAAGAAGGAAGAGGAAAGAGGAAGGAAGAAGAAAGAGGAAGAAAAACTCCCAGGGGAAAAAAAGGGAGGATCTGGCGAGCAGGGATTCCACTGGATCAACTCCAGGGGGAAAAACCCACAGGGATCTGGTGAGTGGGGATCCCATGGGATCATCTCCTGGGGGAAAAAGGGGGGATCAACTCCTAGGGGAAAAAAAAAGAGGGATGGGATCCCTGGACCTTCAATCCCACAATCCCAGGGTGCTCCAGCCTTTCCTGGGACGCTGCCATGGATTCTCTGGGAATTCCAGCCCAGCCAGGAATCCCTTCCCAAGATCCCACCATCCCCAGCTCCCCTTTCCCACTGGAAGCCATTCCCTGCCTCCTGCCCCTCCATCCTTCACCCCAAATCCCAAATCCCAGCTCTCCTGGAGCCCCTTTGGGATTGGGAAATGGCTCCAACCAATCCAGCCCTGAATTCCCAATCCCAGCCCCGAATTCACAATTTCTGCCTTGAATTCCCAACCCCAGACCCGAATTCCCAATTTGTGCCCTGAATTCCCAATTTCAGCCCTGCATTCCCAATCCCAGCCCCAAAATCCCAATGCCAACCCCGAATTCCCAATTTCAGCCCTGAATTCCCAATCCCAGCCCAAATTTCCAATTCCCACCCCAAATTCCCAATCCCAGCCCCGAATTCCCATTTTATGCCCCAGTTTCCCAACCCCAGCCCTGAATTCCCAATCCCAGCCCCGAATTCCCAATTTCTTCCCCAAATTCCCAATTTCTATTCCGAATTTCCAATTTCTGCCCTGAATTCCCAATTTCCACTCCCAAATTCCCAATCCCACCCCAAATTCCCAATTCCCAGTCCCAAACTTTCAATTTCTCCCCCAAATTCCCAACTCCAGCCCAAAATTCCCAATCCCTGCCCAGAATTTCCATTTTACTCCCTGAATTCCCCATTTCTGACCCAAAATCCCAATCCCAGCTCCAAATTCCCAATTCCAGCCCTGAATTCCCAATTTCTGCCCTGAATTCCCAAACCCGGCCCTGAATTCCCATTTTATGCCCCAAATTCCCAATTTCTCCCCCAAATTCCCAATGCCAGCCCTAATTCCCAGTCCCAACCCCGAATTCCAAATTCCCAGTCCCAAATTCCCAATCCCAGCCCTGAATTCCCAGTTCCCAGCCCGAATTCCCAATTTCCATCCCAAATTCCCAATTTCTGCCCTGAATTCCTTGATTTCTGCCCCAAATTCCCAATTTCTACCTCGAATTCCCAATTTCTGCCGCAAATTCCCAATCCCAGCTGCAAATTTCCAATCCCAGCCCCGAATTCCCAATCCCAGCCCCAAATTTCCAATCGCAATCCCAAATTACCATTTTACACCCCGAATTCCCAATCCCAGGCCCGAATTCCCAATCCAGCCCCAAATTCCCATTTTATTCCCCGATTTCCCAACCCCGCTCCCAAATTCCCAATCCCAACCCCAAATTCCAAATCCCAGCCCCAATTTCCCAACCCCAGCCCCAAATTCCCGATTTCTGCCCCAAATTCCCAATCCCACCCCAAATTCCCAATTCCCAGTCCCAAATTTCCAATTTCTCCCCCAAATTCCCAACTCCAGCCCCAAATTCCCAATCCCCGCCCTGAATTTCCATTTTACTCCCTGAATTCCCCATTTCTGACCCAAAATCCCAATCCCAGCCCCCAAATTCCCAATCACAGCCCTGAATTCCCAATCCCAGCCCCAAATTCCCATTTTACTGCCCGATTTCCCAACCCCGCTCCCAAATTCCCAACGCCAACCCCAAATTCCCAATGCCAACCCCAAATTCCAAATCCCAGCCCCAATTTCCCAACCCCAGCCCCAAATTCCCGATTTCTGCCCCAAATTCCCAATCCCAGCCCCAAATTCCCATTTTACTCCCCGATTTACCAACCCCGCTCCCAAACTCCCAATCCCAACCCCAAATTCCCAATCCCAGGCCCAAATTCCCAATCACTGCCCTGAATTCCCAATCCCAGCCCCAAATTCCCATTTTACTCCCCGATTTCCCAACCCCACTCCCAAACTCCCAATCCCAACCCCAAATTCCCAGTCTCGACCCCAAATTCCAAATCCCAGGCCCAAATTCCCAGTCCCAACCCCAAATTCCCGATTTCTGCCCCAAAATCCCAATCCCAGCCCCCAAATTCCCAATCACAGCCCCGAATTCCCAATCCCAGCCCCAAATTCCCATTTTACTCCCCGATTTCCCAACCCCGCTCCCAAACTCCCACCGCCAACCCCAAATTCCAAACCCCACTCCCAAATTCCCAGTCCCACTCCCAAATTCCAAATCCCAGCCCCAATTTCCCAACCCCAGCCCCAATTTCCCAACCCCAGCCCCAAATTCCCAACCCCAACCCCAAATTCCCAGTCCCAACCCCAAATTCCAAATCCCAGCCCCAATTTCCCAACCCCAGCCCCAAATTCCCATTTCACACCCCAAATTCCCAACGCCAACCCCCAAATTCCCAGCCCCCCAACCCCGAATTCCCGAATTCCCAAACTCCCCGGCCCCGAGCATTCCCGCCTACCCGAATCTCGGTGCCCACGGAGCACTTGACCAGCTTGAAGTTCTTGCCCAGGTTGCAGCTGTTGCTGTAGAAGCAAACCTTGAGGATGCGCGTCTCCTCCTCCTCCTCCTCCTCCTCCTCCTCCTCCTGCTCCTGCTGCTGCTCCCGGCGGCGATCCCGGTGTTGGTCCCAGGGATCCCGGGGGTCCCGGGGCTCCGGCACGTCCGTGGCCTCCAGGGTGCCGGGGAGGCTGCGGGAGGAGCGGCTGCGGGGCCGCGCCAGCGGCTCGGGGAGCGCCGACATCCTCAGGAGAGCCTCGGGCGCCTCAGGGGAGGAACATCCCTTCCCTGCCGGAACGACGGCGGGGCCGAGTTGGGAGCGTGTGGAAGGGTGGGAAAAAGGGGGAAAGGAATTGGGGGGAAAAGGGGGAAAAGGGGAAAAAAGGGGATGGGGAAAAGGGGGGGGGGGAAAGGATGGGAAAAGGGAAGGGAAAAGGAAGGGAAAAAGGAGGAGAAGGGGAAAGGGAGATGGGAAGGGGGAAAAGGAAAAAAGGGGGTAGAAGGGGGAAAGGGGAAAAAGGGGGAAAAGGGAAAAAGGGAGTAGAAGGGGGAAAGGGGAAAAAAGGCGGGAAAGGGGGAAAAAGGGGGAAAAAGAAGGGAAAAGGAGAAAGGGAAATGGGAACAAAAAGGGAAAGGGAAAGGGAAAGGAAGGGAAAGGGGGAAAGGGAAATGGGAAGGGGAAGGGGGAAAATGGGGGAAAGGGAGAAAAGGGGAAAAAGGGGGGAAAGGGAGGAAAAGGGAAAAAGGGAACCGGGGAAAAAGAAGGGAAAAGGAGAAAGGGAAATGGGAACAAAAAGGGAAAGGGAAAGGAAGGGAAAGGGGGAAAGGGAAATGGGAAGGGGAAGGGGAAAAATGGGGAAAAGGGAGAAAAGGGGAAAAAGGGGGAAAAGGGGGAAAAGGGAAATGGGGAAGGGGGAAAAGGGGGGAAAGGAGAGAGGGAAAAAGGTCAAAAGGGGAAAAGGGGAGAAATGGAGGGAAATGGGGAAAGGGGAAGGGAAAGGGGAAAATGGGAATGGAAAAGGGAAAAAGAAGAAACAAGGGAAAATGGGGGAAAAGGGAAAAAAGGGGGGGAATGGAAATGGGAAAGGAAAAACGGGAAAGGAAAAAGGGGAAGAGGGGAAAAGGGGGAAAAGGGGGAAGAGGAAGGGGGAAAGGGGGAAAAGGAAAAGGGAAAAAGGGTAAAAAGGGGAAAAGGGGATAAAAGAGGAAAGGGAAAATTGAAGGGAAAAGGGAAAAGGGAAAAGGGAAAAGGGAAAAGGGAAAAGGGAAAAGGGAAAAGGGAAAAGGGAAAAGGGAAAGGAAAAATGGGGACAAGTGAAGGGGAAAAGTGAAAAGGGGAAAAGGGGAAAAGGGGGGAAAGGAAGGGGGGGGAAAGGGAGGAAAAGGGGAAATAGGAAAGGGAACAGGGAAATGCGAAATGGGGAAAGGGGGAAGGGGGAAGAGGAGAAAGGGGAAAGGGGGAAAGGGGAAAAGGGAAAAAGGGGAAAGGGGAAAAGGGAAATGGAGGAAAGGGAAATGGGAAATGGAGGAAAGGGAAATGGGAAATGGATAGGGAAAGGGAATGGGAAAGGGGAAAAGGAAGGGGAAAGGGAAAATGGAAAGGGAAAAGGGGGACAAGTGAAGGGGAAATGGGGGAAAGGGGGAAAAGGGGGGGAAAAGGGAGAAGGGGGAAGGGGGGAAAATGAAATGGGAAGGGGAAAAAAGGAGGGAGGGGAAAAGGGGAAAAAGGGGAAGGGGAAAAGGGGGAAAGGGGAAAAAGCAGACAGGGGAAAATAGAAAAAGGGAAAAGGGGGGAATGGGAAAAGGGGGAATGGGAAAAGGGGGAAGGGGGGAAAAGGGAAAGGGGAAAAAAGGAAAAGGGAAAGGGAAATGGTGAACAGTGAAGGGGAAATGGAAAAGGGAAAGGGAAGAGGGGAAAAGGGGAAATGGAAGAGAAAAGGGGGAAAGGGGGAAGTGACAAATGATGTCCCCACCACGCCCAGAGCAATGCCCATGTCCCTGTCACCTCCAGAGCCACTTCCTTGTCCCCAACACCTCCAGATTGACCCCTCCGTGTCCCTGTCACCTCCAGAGTCACCTCTGTGTCCCCAACACCTCCACATCGACCCCTCCATGTTCCTGTCACCTCCGGAGTGACATGTCCATGTCCCCAGCACCCCTTTAGGGACATCTCCATATTCCTGTCACCTCCAGGAGAACACATCTGTGTCCCCAGCACATTCAGAGCAAAGCCTTTGTGTCCCTGTCCCCTCCATGGCAACACCTCCATGTCCCTGTCACCTCCAGAGCCTCTCTGTCTTTGTCACCGATAAAACAACACCTCCATGTTCTTGTCACCTCCAAGACATCTCCATGTCCCTGTCACATCCATGGTGACACCTCCGTGTCCCTGTCACCTCCAGAGCTCTATATCGGTCCTTGCCACCGGCACAGCAAAATCTGTGTCCCCAACATCCCCTCCAGAGCAACGCCCATGTCCTTGTCACCTCCAAACCAGCATCTCATTGTCCCTGCCACCTCTAGAGCAACATCTCTGTGTCCTTGTCACCTCTGAACCAAGACCTGTGCCCTTGTCACCTCCAGAACCTCTATGTCTTTGTCACCTCCATGTCCTTGTCACCTGCACAGCAAAATCTGGGTGCCCAACATCACCTCCAGAGCAACACCGGTGTCCTTGTCACCTGCAAAGCAACACTGGTGTCCTTGTCACCTCCAGAACCCCTCGGTGTCCCCAGCACTTCCAGAGGAACAATTCCATGTCCCTGTCACCTCCAGGGTGACAACTCCCTCTCCCTGTCACCTCCACAGGGACATTCTCATGTCCTTGTCACCTCCAGAGTGACACCTGCAATTCCTTCTCACCTCCACAGTGACATGTCCAAGCGTCCTTGTCACCTCTGAACCAATATCTCCACATTCCTGTCACCTCCACAGTGACAGTTCCATGTCCCTGTCACCTCCACAGTAAAATCTCCATGTGTCCTTGTCACCTCCAAACCAGCATGTCCATGTTCCTGTCACCTCCACAGGGAGGCCTCCATGTCCTCTTCACCTCCACATTGACACCTCTGTGTCCCCGTCAGCTCCACCGCGACACCTCCACATCCCTGTCACCTCCGTGGTGACACCCCGATGTCCCTGTCACCTCCACAGCAACACCTCCACATCCCTGTCACCTCCGTGGTGACACCCCGATGTCCCTGTCACCTCCACAGCAACACCTCCATGTCCCTGTCACGCCAAACCAACATCTTCATATCCTTGTCACCTTCACAACAACAGATGCATGTCCCTGTCACCTCCACGCTGAGACCTCCAATGTCCCTGTCACCTTCACAGTGACACCTTCGTGTCCTTGTCATCACCACAGTGACACATCCAGGTCCCTGTCATCTCAATGGCAACATATCTGTCTCCATGTCCCCTCCACAGTGACACCTCCATGTCCCTGTCACCTCCAAACTGACACCTCCATGTCCATGTCACCTCCACAGTGACACCTCCATGTCTATGTCACCTTGAGAGAAACACCTCCATGTCCTTGTCACCTCCACAGTGACACCTCCATGTCCATGTCACCTCCAAACCAGTATGTCCATGTGCTTGTCACCTCCACAGTGACATCTCACTGTCCCTGTCACCTCCTAACCAGCATCTTTATATCCTTGTCACCTTCACAACGACACCTCCATGTCCCTGTCACCTCCACAGTGACATCTCCATGTCTCTGTCACCTCCAGATTGACAACTCCAAGTCCTTGTCACCTCCACAGTGACACCTCCACATCCCTGTCCCCTCCACCGTGACACCTACATGCGTCCTTGTCACCTCCAAACCAACACGTCCATGTCCTTGTCACCTCCACAGTGACACTTCCGTGTCTTTGTCACCTCCACAGGGAGGCCTCCACATGCTTGTCACCTCCATGGTGACACCTCTGTGTTCCTGTCACCTCCACAGTGACACCTCCATGTCCCTGTCACCTCCAAACCAACATCTTCATATCCTTGTCACCTTCACAACGACACAAGCATGTCCCTGTCACCTCCATGGTGACAGCCCCGTGTCCTCGTCGCCTCCATGGACACATTTCTGTCTCCTTGTCACCTCCACAGTGACACCTCCCCGTTCCTGCTACCTCCACAGGGACAGATCCATGTCCCTGTCACCTCCAAACTGACACCTCCGTGTCGCTGTCGCCTCCACGGTGACACCTCCGTGTCCCTGTCACCTCCAGAGTGACACCTCCATGTCCTTGTCACCTTCATGATGACACCTTTGTGTCCTTGTCACTTCCACAGTGACGTTTCTGTCTCCCTGTCGCCTCCACAGGGACACCTCCACGTCCCTGTCACCTCCACAGGGACATCTCTGTGTCCCTGTCACCTCCACAGTGACACCTCCACGTCCCTGTCACCTCCACAGTGACACCTCCTCATCCATGTCACCTCCACACGGACATCTCTGTCTCCCTGTCGCCTCCACGGTGACACCTCCGTGTCCCTGTCACCTCCAGAGTGACACCTCCATGTCCTTGTCACCTTCATGATGACACCTTCGTGTCCTTGTCACTTCCACAGTGACGTTTCTGTCTCCCTGTCGCCTCCACAGGGACACCTCCGTGTCCCTGTCACCTCCACAGTGACACCTCCACATCCCTGTCACCTCCACAGGGACACCTCCACGTCCCTGTCACCTCCACAGGGACATCTCTGTGTCCCTGTCACCTCCACAGTGACACCTCCACGTCCCTGTCGCCTCCACAGTGACACCTCCACATCCATGTCACCTCGACATCCTTCACATCAAGACCTTCAAGCCCTTGTCACCTCCGCAGGGACACGTCCCCTGTCCCTGTCACCTCCAGAGTGACACCTCCATATCCTTGTCACCTTCATGATGACACCTTCGTGTCCTTGTCACTTCCACAGCGACGTTTCTGTCTCCCTGTCGCCTCCACAGGGACACCTCCGTGTCCCTGTCACCTCCACAGGGACACCTCCACATCCCTGTCACCTCCACAGTGACACCTCCATGTCCCTGTCACCTCCACAGGGACACCTCCATGTCTCTGTCACCTCCACAGTGACACCTCCACGTCCCTGTCACCTCGACAGTGACACCTCCTCATCCTTGTCACCTCCGCAGGGACACGTCCCCTGTCCCTGTCACCTCCACAGTGACACCTCCACGTCCCTGACTCAGACCAATTTTCTCCTTCGTTTTTAGAGGGGATAAAAAAACCCCAAAATTCCCAAATCTGCTTAAAAACTTCATCACAACCGGAAGAGAAATGGTTCCAACCCTCCCTTCCCAGAAATAAAAACCGGGATGAGGATCTGGGGTGGTCCCAAATTTTGGGATCCATGGGGATCCCAAATCCTGGAATTTGGGATTTTTAGAGGAGATGAAAGCCCCAAAATCCCAAATCTTCTTGAAAATTCCAACCAGAGGTGAAACGGCTCAAACCCTCCCTTCCCAGAAATAAAAACCAGGATGAGGATCTGGGGTGGTCCCAAATTTTGGGATCCAAAGGGATTTGGGATTTTCAGAGGGGATAAAAACCCCCAAAATTTCCAAATCTGCTTAAGAATTTCACCAAAACCAAAGAAGAAACAGCTCCAACCCTCCCTGCCCTGAAATAAAACCTGGGATGAGGGTGTGGGGTGATCCCAAATTTTGGGATCCAAAGGGATTTGGGATTTTCAGAGGGGATAAAACCCCCCAAAATTTCCAAATCTGCTTTGGAATTTCATCGCAACCAGAGGAGAAATGGTTCCAACCCTCCCTTCCCAGAAATAAAAACTGGGATGAGGATCTGGGGTGATCCCAAATTTTGGGATCCAAAGGGATTTGCGATTTTTATAGGGAATTAAAAAAAAAACACAAAAAAATTCCAAATCTGCTTAAAAACTTCAAGCTCCAACCCTCCCTTTCTCAGAAAAAAAAATTGGGATGAGGATCTTGGGGTGATCCCAAATTTTGGGATCCAGAGGGATACAATATTGGGATTTGAGATTTTTAGAGGTGATAAAAACCCCCCCAAAATTCCAAATCTGCTTTAAAATTTCATTGTAAACAGAGGTGAAACAGCTCCAACCCTCCCTTCCCAGAAATAAAAACTGGGATGAGGATCTTGGATTCTTCCAAATTTTGGGATCCTAAAGAGATCCCAAATTTTGCCATTCCCGAGGATTTTGGGAATTCCGAGGGGTTTCCCCGGGAGGGAGCGCAGGCGTGGAGGAGCCCCTGGAATGTGGAATTCCGCACCCGGAGGAGCCCCTGGAATGTGGAATTCCTCATCCCGAGGAGCTCCTGGAATGTGGAATTCCACACCCGGAGGAGCTCCTGGAACGTGGAATTCTGCATCTGGAGGAGCCCCTGGAATGTGGAATTCCTCATCCGGAGGAGCCTCTGGAACGTGGAATTCCTCATCCGGAGGAGCCTCTGGAATGCGGAATTCTGCATCTGGAGGAGCCCCTGGAATGTGGAATTCCTCATCCCGAGGAGCCCCTGGAACGTGGAATTCCTGACCCAGAGGAGCCTCTGGAATGTGGAATTCCGCATCCGGAGGAGCCTCTGGAATGTGGAATTCCTCATCCCGAGGAGCCTCTGGAATGTGGAATTCTGCATCCGGAGGAGCTCCTGGAATGTGGAATTCTGCATCCGGAGGAGTTGGGGTTAATGATGAAACCACCGGGAAGCGGAGGTGCTGATCTGGGAATGCGCATTGGGATCGGTGGAGGATCCAGGATTTTTATGGGATTTGGGATGGAAAAGGGAAGGGAGACCCTTCCTGGAGTCCCCAATTCCCAGGGAATTTCCTGAATCCCAAAATTCCTACTGAAGGAGGAATTGGGATAGGAATGGATCCAATGCCCGGCTGGGAGAGCTGGGAATGAGCACTGGGATCACATCCAGGGAAGGGATTTTTATGGGATTTGGGGTGGAAAAGGGAAGAGAGACCCTTCCTGGAGTCCTGAGATTCCCAATGAAATTCCCTGGATCCCGAAATTCCTTCTCAAGGAGGAGTCGGGATGGGGCTGGATCCAATGCCAGGCTGGGAGAGCTGGGAATGTGCAGCTGGATCAGGGAAGGATCCAGGGAATCCTTGGAGCCTTTTCCAGAGGGAAATTTGGGATTCCAGAGCCGGGATTTGGGATTTGGGCAAGGGCTGGAGGGGCAGGAGGCAGGGAATGGCTTCCAGTGGGCAAGGGGAGCTTGGGATGGTGGGATCTTGGGAAGGGATTCCTGGCTGGGCTGGAATTCCCAGAGAATCCCTGGCAGTGTCTCGGGGTGGATTTGGAGCACCCTGGGATGGTGGGAAGTGTCCCTGGGATGGGATTGAAGGTCCGGGGATCCCATCCCAAACCATCCCGGGATTCTGGGATCAAGGACACTCAGGATCCATCCCGAGGGATTTTTATGGAATCTGGGGATGGAAAAGGGAAGGGAGACCCTTCCTGGAGTCCTGAATTCCCAGGGAAGCCCCTGGATCCCGAAATTCCTTCTCAAGGAGGAGTCGGGATGGGGCTGGATCCAACCCAGGAGGGATTTGGGAAAAGGGCCTGGAATGGCAGGACAGGAAGTGGCTCCCACCATGGCCAGAGGGTCGGGACTTGGGAATTTTGGGATTTGGGGCTTTTAGGATTCTGAGGATTTGGGATCTTGGGAAGGAATTCCTGGCTGGGCTGGAATTCCCAGAGAATCTCTGGGAATATCCAAGGAAAAATTGGATCATGGAAAAATCAGGATCGGATCAGGATGGGACTTCAGCTCCCTCTCACCCCAAACAATTTTGGGATCTTTTAACTCTCTGGGGTTTTTATTTATTTTGCGATTTTTTATTCAACTCTGGATTTTGGGATTTTTTATGCACCTCTGGATTTTGGGATTCTTATTGACCTCCAAATGTTGGGATTTTTATTCACCTCCAGATTTTGGGATTTTTATTCACCTCCAGATTTTGGGGTTTTTTATTCATCTCCAGATTTTGGGATTTTTTTTATTCACCTCCAGATTTTTGGGATTTTTATTCACCCCCAGGTTTTTAGGGATTTTTATTCACCTCCAGATTTATTAGGGATTTTTTATTCACCAGAGAATTTTTGGGATTTTTATTCACCCACAGGTTTTTAGGGATTTTTATTCACCTCCAGATTTGGGGATTTTTATTCACCTCCAGATTTTGGGGATTTTTATTCACCTCCGGATTTTGGGATTTTTATTCACCTCCATATTTTAGGATTTTTATTCAGCTCCGGATTTTGGGGTTTTTTCTTCACTTCCGGATTTTGGGATTTTTATACACACCCAGATTTTGGGTTTTTTATTCACCTCCGGATTTTGGGATTTTTTATTCACCTCCAGATTTTGGGATTTTTATTCACCTCCGGATTTTAGGTCTTTTTATTCACATCCGGATTTGGGATTTTTTATTCACCTTCAGCTTTTTTAGGGTTTTTATTCACCTCCGAGTTTTGGGGTTTTTTACTCACATCCGGATTTTGGGGTTTTTATTCACATCCGGATTTTGGGGTTTTTTGGGGGCGTTTTTTGGGGTTTTTTTTTTGTTCTTTCCCCACCCCCAGGGCCTCTCTGCAGGAAGCCACATCCTTTGCACAACCTCGGGTGACATTCGGGCCATGTCCCCAACCCAGGTGGCCACAAGAGCAGCCAGGCCACCTCCCCCACCTCGTCCCTTCCTGCCCCCCCCAAAATCCGAGGCCACCCCGATCCCAAATCCCACGGAATTCCAGCGGATTTTTAGGGAACTTTTGGGGATTTTTAGGCACAGAAATATTCCATTTATGGGGTTTTTTCCCCCCACAGTTTTTCTCGTTTCTGGCCCCATTCCCATGGGGGTGGCACGGGGACAGCAGGGAATTTTTAGGGAATTTTTAGGGATTTTTTAGGAAATTTTTAGGCACAGAAATTTTCCATTTATGGGGGTTTTTCCCTCCACAATTTTCCCTCATTCCCATGGGGGTGGCATGGGGACAGCAGAGAATTTTTAGGGAATTTTTAGTGATATTTTTGGGAATTTTTAGGGATTTTTTTAGGCACAGAAATATTCAATTTACGGGATTTTTTTCCTCACAATTTTCCCCCATTTCCAGCCCCATTCCCATGGGGGTGGCATGGGGACAGGAGGGAATTTTTAGGGATTTTTTAGGGAATTTTTAGGCACAGAAATATTCAATTTATGGGTTTTTTTCCCCCACAATTTTCCCCCATTCCCAGCCCCATTCCCATGGGGGTGGCACGGGGACATCAGGGAATTTTTAGGGAATTTTTAGGCACAGAAATATTCAATTTATGGGGTTTTTCCCCCAAAATTTTTCCCCCATTCCCAGCCCCATTCCCATGGGGGTGGCACGGGGACAGCAGGGCTGGCTGTCCCCAGAGTGTCCCCATCCCGTCCCCATGGCTGGGATGGAAAACTCCATGGAAAATCCCATTGGGAATTCCCAGCAGCACCCTCATGGCCAGAGCTGGGGACATCGAGGGACACCGAGGGACACCGAGTGACATCAGGGGACATCAAGGGACGCCAATGTCCCCTCAAACCCCACAGGGACACGAGGGACAATCCCGCCCTTCCCACCCTATCCCGATCTTCCCATCCCAATTCTCCCCATTTCCAGACCTGGCCAAGCGTCTCTGGTGACACCGCCACCCCCTCGTCGCCGTCGCCAAGCCCTCTGTCACCTCCCCTCCGCCTTGGGGACAACATCCCCGCGCTCCCCGTGACGCAACCGCGGGGACGCGGAGGAAACGAAACCGAGCCCGGCGCTGCCACCAGCGTCCCCTCCCCGCCCCCTCGGTGTCCCCGCGTGTCCCCTCGGCGCCACCACCCCCCCGGTGCCACCTCCTGTCGCCTCCTGGCACCGCGGAAGTCCCCGCGGGGCCCGGGGCCACCTCCCCGCACCAGGAAGTCGCCACCGGCGCCTCTCGGGGAAGTTCGGCTCCGTCCCCGCCCGGTGTCGCCTCCCCGGTCGGGGCGGTGTCGCCAAGCCCCGGGTGGCACCTCGGCGGCACCTCGGTGACAAGTTTGAGGTGTCGGTGTCCCCTCCCACGCCCCGGGTCCCCAAATTCCCCCGTGGGGGATTCTCCGGGATGAGTTGTCCCGGGATCCGCCCTCCGCCAGGTGAGCGAGGGGCGGCTCCTCCCGGTGCGCGGGATTCCCGGGATGCCGAATTCCCGGGATACCGAATTCCCGGGATACCGAATTCCCGGGATGCCAGCGGCACTTACGGAGCGGTGGCCGCGCTGTCGCCGCTGTCGCCGCCGGGGTGGCCCCGGTGTCACCCGCGCTGGTGTCGCCGCGCGGAGCGAGCGAGAGCCGCCGGCGGCGCTTCCTGCTGTGAGCGACTCGGGTGCGCAGGGGAGGGACCGGAACAGGTACCGGGACACGGGACAGGTACCGGGACACGGGGCACGGGACAGGCACCGGGACCGGGACACGGGACAGGCACCGGGACACGGGACAGGCACCGGGACACAGGACAGGCACCGGGACACGGGACAGGTACCGGGACACGGGACAGGCACCGGGGCACGGGACAGGCACCGGGACACGGGACACGGGACAGGCACCGGGACACGGGACAGGCACCGGGACATGGGACAGGCACCGGGACACGGGACAGGCACCGGGACACGGGGCACGGGACAGGCACCAGGACACGGGGCACGGGACAGGCACCAGGACACGGGACAGGCACCGGGACACGGGACAGGTACCGGGGCACGGGACAGGCACCAGGACACGGGGCACGGGACAGGCACCGGGACACGGGACAGGCACCGGGACACAGGACAGGCACCGGGACACGGGACCAGGACCGGGACCAGGACCTGAGCGAGCACCGGCGGCGCTTCCTGCTGTGACCGACTCGAGTGAGCAGAGGAGGGACTGGAACCGGCACCAAGACAGGGGACCGGCACCGGGACACAGAACTCAGTACCCGACAGTGGCACCGGGACCGGGACACGGAACCGGCACCGGGACACAGAACTCAGTACCCAACAGTGACACTGGGACCAGCGGCGGCACCGGGACACGGAACCGGCACCGGGAGACAGAGCACAGCACCCGACAGTGGCACCAGGATGGGCACTGGGACCAGGAGCCGGTACCGGGACTGGCACCTGACGCCAAACAGCAGCAGGCACCAGAACCGGCACCGGGACTGGCACCAGGACCCAGAAGCCAGCACCCGACAGCAGCCCAGAACCGGCACCGGGATCCAGAACCCAGCACCCGACAGCGGCACCGGAGCCTGCACTGGGACCAGGACCCGACAGCGGGACCTGGTGCTGGGACTGGCACCGGGTCCAGCACCCGGCTCCCAACAGCAGCAGCAGGACCTGGCACTGGGACCTGGCATCAGCACCTGGATCTAGAACTCAGCGCCTGACTGCAGCACCGGAACCAGCACCAGACCCGGGACCGGGTACCAGAACCAGCCCCAGAACGCGGAACTGGCACCTGGACCCAGAACCCAGCAGCAGGCAGCGGCACCGAGACCAGCACCTGGCGCCCGGTACTGGGACCAGCGTGGGACCCAGCACTGGCACCTGTAGTGACACCGGGACCAGAACAGGCAGCAGGACCTGGCACCCGACACCAGAACCAGCACCGGGACCAGCACTGGGACCCAGAGCACAACACCTGACAGTGGCACTGGAACACAGAGCCAGCACTTGGACTGAGACTTGGTACCAGAAGTGGCACTGGCACCGGCAGCGGGACCCAGAACCCAGCACCTCACAGCAGCACTGGGACCTGGCACCGGCACCGGGACACGGAACTGACACCAGGACCAGTGCTGGGACAGGCAGCAGGACCTGGCACCTGGCACCGGAACTGGGACCCAGAACACAGCACCCGGCACCTGACACCGGAACTGGGACCCAGAACACAGCACCCAGCACCTGGCACTGGAACCGGCACCAGGATCCAGAACCCAGCACCCAACAGTGGCACTAGAACCGGGACCAGCACCGGGACCCTGAACTGGCACTGGGACCCAGAACCCAGCACCCGGACCGGGACCAAGGGCGGGACCTGGCACCTGACACCAAGGGTGGCACCAACACCAACACCAGGACTGGCAGTGTAAGCTGGCACCTGACACTGGGACTGGCAGTGGGCACCAGAACCGGGTCCCACAGAACACAGCAGCCTACATCCAACAGCGGCACCGGGACCCAGCACTTGGCATTGGAACCGGCACCAGGACCAGCACCCAACAGTGGCACCGGGACCAACAGCGGGACCCAGAACACGGCATCTGACACCAGAACCAGCACTGGGACCCAGAACACAGCACCCAATAGCGGCACCGGAACCAGGACAGGCACCGGGACCTGGCACTCGACACCCAGCAGCAGCACTGGAACCAGCACTGGGACCCAGAACCCAGCACTGGGACCGGCAGTGGGACTGGGTACCTGACACCGGGACCGGCAGTGGGCACCAGAACCCAGACCCAGAACCCAGCACTGGGACAGGCAGTGGGACCTGGTACCTGACACCGGGACCGGCAGTGGGCACCAGAACCCAGACCCAGAACCCAGCACTGGGACCGGCAGTGGGACCTGGTACCTGACACTGGGACCGGCAGTGGGCACCAGAACCCAGACCCAGAACCCAGCACTGGGACTCGCAGTGGGCACCAGAACCCAGACCCAGAACCCAGCACTGGGACAGGCAGTGGGACCTGGTACCTGACACCGGGACCGGCAGTGGGCACCAGAACCCAGACCCAGAACCCAGCACCCAACACCCAACAGTGGCACCGGGACCCAGAACCTGACACCAGAACTGGCATCGGGACCCAGAACCCAGCACCCAACAGCGGCACCAGGACCAGCACCGGGACCTGGGACCGGGACCCTGAATCTGCACCAGGATGTGCACCAGCACCCAAGAGCAGCACTGGAACCAGCACTGGGACCCAGAACCCAGCACTGGGACTGGCAGTGGGCACCAGAACCCAGACCCAGAACACAGCACCCAACACCCAACAGTGGCACCGGGACCCAGAACCCAGCACCCGGCACCAGAACCAGGGGTGGGACCTGGTAGCTGACACTGGGACTGGCAGCGGGACCAGCAGTGGACACCAGAACCGCGTCTCAGAACACGACACCCAACGGCAGCAGTAGGACTGGCACCGGGACCCAGAACGCAGCACTTGACACCAGAACCAGCATCGGGACCCAGAACCCAGCACCCGATAGCGGCACCAGAACCGGGACCCGGAACCGGCACTGGGACCCAGAACACAGCACCCAACACCCAGCAGTGGCACCGGGACCCGGCACTCAGGATCGGAACTGGCACCAGAACCAGCACCCAACAGCGGCACCAGGATCCAGAACCCAGCATCTGACACTGGAACCAGCACCAGGACCCAGAACCCAACAGCGGCACCAGAACCAGGACCGGCAATGGGACCCAGCACTGGGACCCTGAATCGGCACCAGGACCCGGCACTTGACACCCAGCAGCAGCACTGGAACCGGCACTGGGACCCAGAACCCAGCACCGGGACTGGCAGTGGGACCTGGTACCTGACACCGGGACCGGCAGTGGGCACCAGAACCCAGACCCAGAACACAGCACCCAACACCCAACAGTGGCACTGGGACCCAGAACCCAGCATCCCATGCTGGTGTTGGGACCAGAACGGGGACCAAGAACCGGCACCCTGCACCCAACACTGGTATCGGGACCAGAACCAGGAATCGGGACCAGGACCCAGCACCCAACAATGGCATCAGGACCGGAACCGGGACCCAGAACCCTTGGACACTGCCAGGGATTCTCTGGGAATCCCAGCCCAGCCAGGAATCCCTTCCCAAGATCCCACCATCCCAAGCTCCCCTTTCCCACTGGAAGCCATTCCCTGCCTCCTGCCCCTCCAGCCCTTGCCCAATTCCAGCTCTCCTTTCCCTCTGGGAAAGGCCCCAAGGATTCCCTGGATCCTTCAGCTGCACATTCCCAGCTCTGCCAGCCTGGCATTGGATCCAGCCCGATCCCCCCCTCTCCTGGGGGATCCCAAAATTCCTTCCCATTCCAAGGAAATCCCCAAGGCAGCCAGAAACATTCCCAGGATTTCCTGGGTCCTGTGGAGTTCCTGCCCATCCCACCCCCATCATGCTCTGGGGTTATTCCCCGCTCCCAGCTGTCATTCCAACTTCTCCAGAGAGGGAAAACTCTGGAGTGTGTGGGGTTGGGGTCAAGGCTGGGCAGAGACGCCATCCCAAACCCCAAATCCCAAATCCCAAATCCCACTTTCCCCGCTTCCCATCACTTCCCACATCCCAATTTCCAACACCTCAAATCCCCCAAATCCCAAATTACCTGTACCTCATTGCTTCCCACATTCCAACTTCCCAAATCCCAACTTCCCTGTATCCCATCACTTGCAAAATCCCACTTTCCCTGTATCCCATTGCTTCCCACATTCCATCTCCTCTTTCATCCCATTTTTTCCTGTTTCCCATCTCTCCCTGCTTCCCAGCTCCACCTGCATTCCATTTTCCCTGCGTTCCATCACCACCTGTGTCCCATTTTCCCCGTTTCCCATCTCCCCCTGCATCCCATTTTCCCTCCTTCCCATTTCCACCTGTATCCCACTTTCCCCTGCATCCCATCTCCTCCAGCTCCCCACTTTTCCCTGCATCCCATTTTCCCTGTTTCCCACCTCCTCTCCTTCCCAGCTCCAGCTCCATCCCATCTCCTTGTGCTCCCCATTTTTCCCTGCATCCCATTTTTCTTGTATCCCATTTTCCCTGCATCCCATTTCCACCAGTATCCCATTTTCCCTGTATCCCATCTCTGTTGTATCTCATCTCCTCTGCTTCCCATTTCCCCTCCATCCCATCTGCTCCAGCTCCTCACTTTTCCATGCATCCCATTTTCCCTGCTTCACATTTCCTTGCTTCCCATCTCTCCCTGCTTCCCATTTCCACCTCTATCCCATTTTCCCTGCATTCCACCACCACCACCTGTATCCCATTTTCCCTGCATCCCCTCCATCCCATCCCCTCCAGCCCCCCACTTTTCCCTGCATCCCATTTTCCCTTTCCCATCTCCTCCCCTTCCCAGCTCCACCTGCATCCCATTTTCCCTGTATCCCATCTCTTTTTGCTCTGATTTTCCCCGCTTCGCATTTTTTCTGCGTCCCATTTTCCCCGCTCCCCATCTTTCCCTGCTTCCCATCTCCTCCTGCATCCCATCTCCTCCAGCTCCCTGTTTCTCCATGCGTCCCATTTTCCCTGCTCCCCATCTCTCCCTGCTTCCCATTTCCACCTGTATCCCATCTTCCCCTGTATCCCAAGTCTTCCAGCTCCCTGTTTTGCTCTGTTTTTCCCTGCTTCCCATTTTCCCATCTTCCCCTTCACCCCATCTCCTCCAGCTCCCCACTTTTTCCTGCGTCCCATTTTCCCCGTTTCCTATCTCCCCCTGCATCCTGTTTTCCTGTGCTCCTCATCTCCTCTTTCATCCCATTTTCCCTCTTTCCCATCTCTCCGTGCTTCCCATTTCCACCTGTATCCGATTTTCCCTGTTTCCCATCTCCTCTTCCATCCCATTTTCTCTCCATCCCATCTCCTCCAGCTCCCCACTTTTCCCTGCATCCCATTTTTCCCTGTATCCCATGTCCCCTGCATCCCATCTCCTCCTGAATCCCATTTTCCCTGCTTCCCATTTTCCCATTTTTCCAGCATCTAATCTCTTCCAGCTCCCCACTTTTCCCTGCATCCCATCTCTCTTGAATCCCATTTTACCGGCATCCCATCTCCTTTTGCCCTCTGCTTTTCCCTGCTTCCCATTTTTTCTGCATCCCATTTTCCCTGCTCCCCATTTTCCCCTGCTTCCCATTTCCACCTGCATCCCATTTTCCCTGCATCCCCTGTATCCCATCTCCTCCAGCTCCCCGTTTTTCCGTGCATCCCATTTTCTCTGCTTCCCAATTTTCCTGTGCTTCCATCTCCTCTTCCATCCCATTTTCCCTGCATCCCATCTCCTCCAGCTCCCTGTTTTTCTAAGCATCCCATTTTTTCTGCGTCCCATTTTCCCTGCTCCCCATCTCTCCCTGCTTCCCATTTCCACCTGTATCCCAACTTCCCCTGTATCCCAAGTCTTCCAGCTCCCTGTTTCGCTCTGTTTTTCCCTGCTTCCCATTTTCCCTGCTTCCCCTTCACCCCATCTCCTCCAGCTCCCCACTTTTCCCTGCATCCCATCTCTCTTGAATCCCATTTTACCCGCATCCCATCTCCTTTTGCCCTCTGTTTTTCCCTGCTTCCCATTTTTTCTGCATCCCATTTTCCCTGCTCCCCATTTTCCCCTGCTTCCCATTTCCACCTGCATCCCATTTTCCCTGCATTCCCTGTATCCCATCTCCTCCAGCTCCCCGTTTTTCTGTGCATCCCATTTTCTCTGCTTCCCATTTTCCTGTGCTTCCATCTCCTCCTGAATCCCATTTTCCCTGCATCCCATCTCCTCCAGCCCCCCACTTTTCCCTGCATCCCATTTCCCCTCTATCCCATCTCTCTTGTATCCCATTTTCCCTGCATCCCATCTCCTCCAGCTCCCTGTTTTTCCACGCATCCCATTTTTTTCTGCGTCCCATTTTCCCTGCTCCCCATCTCTCCCTGCTTCCCATTTCCTCCTGTATTCCATTTTCCCTGCGTTCCACCAGCACCTGCATCACATCCCCTCCTGAATCCCATTTTCCCTGCTTCCCGTTTTATCTGCATCCCATCTCCTCTGCTTCCCATTTCTACCTGTATCCCATTTTCCCTGTTTCCCATCTCCTCCAGCTCTCCATTTTCCCTCCACCCCATTTTCCCATTTTCCCATCTTCCCCTGCATCCCATCTCCTTGTGCTCCCCATTTTTCCCTGCTTCCCATTTCTACCTGAATCCCATTTTCCCATTTTCCCTGTATTCCATCTCCTTGTGCTCCCCATTTTTCCCTGCATCCCATTTTCTCTGCATCCCATTTTCCCTGTTTCCCATCTCCTCTCCTCCTCAGCTCCACCTGCATCCCATCTCCTTGTGCTCCCCATTTTTCCCTGCATCCAATTTCCTCCTGAATCCCATTTTCCCTGCTTCCCATTTTCCCAATTTCCCATTTCCCCTGCATCCCATCTCCTCCTGAATCCCATTTTCCCTCCATCCCATTTTCCCATTTTCCCATTTTCCCTGTATTCCATCTCCTCCAGCTTCCCACTTTTCCCTGCATCCCATTTTCCTGTGCTCCCATCTCCTCTTTCATCCCATTTGCCCTGTTTCCCATCTCCTCCAGCTCCCCAGTTTTCCATGCATCCCATTTTCTCTGCTTCCCATTTTTCCTGTTCTCCATCTCCCCCTGCATCCCATCTCCTCCAGCTCCCCACTTTTTCATGCATCCCATTTTCCTGCGCTCCCACCCCCTCCTGAATCCCATTTTCCCTGCATCCCATCTCTCTCACATCCCATTTTCTCCACACTTCCCATTTCCCTTGTATCCCATCTCTCTTGGATCCCATTTTCCCTGCTTCCCCTGTATCCCATTTTCTCCAGCGTTCCATTTTTTCCGTGCATCCCATTTTCTCTGCATCCCATTTTCCCTGCATCCCATCTCCTCCTGAATCCCATTTTCCCAATTTCCCACTTTCCCATCTTCCCCTGCATCCCATCTCCTCCAGCTCCTCAATCTTTTATCCCATCTTCCCTATTTCCTATCTCCCCCTGCATCCCATCTTCCCTGCATCCCATCTCCTCCTGAACCCCATTTTCCCAATTTCCCACTTTCCCATTTTCCCTGCATCCCATCTCCTCCTGAACCCCATTTTCCCAATTTCTCACTTTCCCATTTTCCCTGCATCCCATCTCCTCCTGAATCCCATTTTCCCCATTTCCCACTTTCCCATTTTCCCTGCATCCCATCTCCTCCTGAATCCCCTTTTCCCTCCATCTCATTTTCCCAATTTCCCATTTCCCCTCCATCCCATCTCCCCCAGCTCCCCAATTTTCCCTGCATCCCGTTTTCCCCCCTTTCCCTTCTTTCCCCTCATCCCCTCGGGGTCTTCCAGCAACCTGACCTTTTCCCGGGAATCCAACCTTTTCCCAAGAATCCATCCCCCTTTTCCCAGGCATCCAACCCCTTCCCGTGCATCCGACCTTTTCCCGGGAATCCGCCCCCGGCTGCCGGGAGCGCTGCCGTGCATCCCACGCACGGGAATGACTCAGGATCGGGGAGAACAGGGAAGGAACTCTGCGTTCCCGATATTCCTGATCCAAACCCGGCCATCTGGCAGGGAAAAGCTCTCCAGACCTCCTGGAATTTTGGGATGGAAGATTCCAGGAGAATCCTCAATCCCACTTTTTTTTGGATGTTGGGATCGTGATTCCCGATCCACAGAACCTCTGGAATTCTGTCTGTGTGATCCCAGCCCTGTCATCCCCAGCCCTGCAGCCAATCCCAGGAATTCCATGGGATCCCAGGCATTCCATGGGATTGAAGGGGGGGGTTGTCCCAATTTTTAGGGAATTTTTCCCAGTTTTCCAAATTATTCCTTCTAATCCCCATCCCGATGGATATTTTGCCTGTTCCAGCCAGGAGCGATCCCAAGAAAAGGCATCCCAAAGCATCCCCAGGCTTTGGAAAATCCCAAATCCCAAATTTTTCCCGGCCAGAAAAGAAGGAATTCCCACTTGTTCCCTGCCTAAAAATGATCCTGGAAAAGTTTGGGAATTAATTTTCCAGCCTGTGCTGACCCGGAGATTGAGATCCCATGGCTCTGTCAAATTCCCAAATCATGGATGATCCATTCCCATATTTCTATCATTCCCACGTGTCCATCATTCCCATATTCCCATCACTCCTACAGTCCCGTAGTTCCCAGGTATCCATTATTCCAAATGTCCCATCATTCCCAGGTATTAATGTTTCCCATCATTCCCAAATTCCCATCATTCCCAGATATCCATAATTACCACATTCCCACCATTCCCATGTGTCCACCATTCCCATCATTCCCAGATATCCCTCATCCTGAAACATCCGTAATTCCTATTTTCCCATCATTCTCAGATATCTATAATTCCCATCATTTTCAGATATCCATAATTCCCATATTCCCATCACCCCCATATTCCCATCATTCCCACATTCCCATCATTCCCACATATCCATAATTTCAGAGTGCCCATAATTCCCATAGATCTCTCATTCCCATATTCCCATCATTCCCACATTCCCATCATTCCCATAGATCTCTCATTCCCACATTCCCATCATTCCTGTGTATCCCTCATTCCCACATATCCCTCTTTTCCAGGTGCTCAACATTCCCGTGGACCCTCATTCAGAAATATCCATCATTCCCATATTCACATTGTTCCCATTTTCCCCTCATTCCCACATTCCTATCATTCTCACATTCCCATAATTCCCAGATATCTCTCATTGCCACATTTCTGTCATTCCCATTTTCCCATCATTCCCATGGATCCCTTGTTCAGAAATACCCATCATTCCCATGTATCCATCACTCCCATATTCCCAGAATTCCTGTCATATCCATCATTCCCATTTTCCCATCATTCCCATGGATCCCATCATTCCCATTTTCCCATCATTCCCAGTTATTCATCATTCCCATATTCCCACACTATATGCCCATCATTCCCACATTCCCATCATTCCCAGGTGTCCATTGTTCCCACATTCCCATCATTCCCGTCTATCCCTCATTCCCACACATCCCTCTTTTCCATGTGCCCATCATTCCCATGGATCCCTCATTGAGAAATATCCATCATTCCCATTTCCCCATCATTCCCATTTTCCCATTATTCCCATATTCCCATAATTTTCAAATTCCCATCATTCTACATTCCCATCATTCCCAGATACCTGTCATTGCCACTTATCCATCATTCCCATTTTTCCATCATTCCCATGGATCCATCATTCCCATGGATCCCTCATTCTGAAGTATCCATCATTCCCATATTCCTATCATTACCACATTCCCATCATCCCCGTCTATCCCTCATTCCCATGTTCCTATCATTCCCAGGTATTAATCATTCCCATCATTCCCACGTTCCCATAATTCCCAGATATCCATCATTCCCACGTGTCCACCACTCCCATTTTCTCATCATTCTCACATTCCCGTCTTTCCCAGGTATCAATCATTCCCATCATTCCCATATTCCCATCATTTCCATTTTCCCACTGTTCTCATAGTCCCATCATTCCATCATTCCCAGATATCCATAGTTCCCACATTCCCATCATTCCCGTCTGTCCCTCGTTCCCACATATCCCTCATTCCCACGTGTCCATCATTCCCGTGGATCACAGCATTCAGAAATATCCATCGTTCCCATTTTCTCATTTTTCCCACATTCCCATAAATTCCATTTTCCAATAATTCCCACATTCTCGTCATTCCCATGTATCCATCACTCCCACCTGTTCATCATTCCCATCATTCCCATATTCCCATCACTCCTATATTTCCAGAGATCCATTATTCCCATATTCCCATCATTCCCATGTCTCCATATTTCCCATTTTTCCATCATTCCCATTTTCCCATCATTCCCATATTCCCATCATTCCTGTCTGTCCCTCATTCCCACATAACCCTCATTCCCACGTGTCCACCATACCCATATTCCCATCATTCCCACATGTCCATCATTCCAAGATATTCATCATTCCCGTGTTCCCATCATTCCCATTTTCCCCTCCTTCCCAGATGTCCATCATTCCCACATGTCCATCATTCCCATTTTCCCATCATTCCCATATTCCCATCATTCCCAGGTATCAATCATTCCCATCATTCCCATATTCCCATCATTTCCATTTTCCCACTGTTCTCATAGTCCCATCATTCCATCATTCCCAGATATCCATAGTTCCCACATTCCCATCATTCCCGTCTGTCCCTCATTCCCACATATCCCTCATTCCCACGTGCCCGTCATTCCCGTGGATCACAGCATTCAGAAATATCCATCATTCCCATTTTCCCATTTTTCCCACATTCCCATAAATTCCATTTTCCAATAATTCCCACATTCTCGTCATTCCCATGTATCCATCACTCCCACCTGTTCATCATTCCCATCATTCCCATATTCCCATCACTCCTATATTTCCAGAGATCCATTATTCCCATATTCCCATCATTCCCATGTGTCCATATTTCCCGTTTTTCCATCATTCCTATTTTCCCATCATTCCCATATTCCCATCATTCCTGTGTATCCCTCATTCCCACATATCCCTCGTTCCCACGTGTCCATCATACCCATATTCCCACCATTCCCACATCCCCCTCATTCCCAGATATCCATCATTCCCGTGTTCCCATCATTCCCATATTGCCATCCTTCCCAGATAGCCATCATTCCCAGATATTTCTCATTCCCAGATATCCATCATTCCCATATTCCCATTGTTCCCATATTCCCATCATTCCCACATAACCATGATTCCCATGGATCCCTCGTTCCCATTTTCCCATCGTTCCCATTTTCCCATCATTCCCATTTTCCCATCATTCCCATTTTCCCCTCATTTCCCATTTTCCCATCATTCCCAGGTATTCATCATTCCCATCATTCCCATCATTCCCATATTCCCATCGTTCCCACATATCCATCATTCCCAGATATCCCTCATTCTGAAATATCCATCATTCCTATAATTCCCATATTCCCATAATTCCCATTTTCCCATCACTCCCACATTCCCATCGTTCCCACATATCCATCATTCCCACGAGTCTGTCATTCCCCTATTCCCATCGTTCCCACTTTCCCATCATTCCCACATTTCCATAATTCCCACACATCCCTCATTTCCATCATTCCCACATGACCATCATTCCCATGGATCCATTATTCCCATCATTCCCATGGATCCCTCATTCCCATGTATCCATTATTCCCATCCTATCCATCATTCCCATTTTCCCATAATTCCCATTTTCCCACCACTCCCACATTCCCATCATACCCACCTGTCCATAATTTCCATGTATCCATCATTCCCAGATATTTCTCATTCCCATTTTCCCATAATTTCCAGGTATCCATCATTCCCATATTCCCATTATTCCCACATATCCCTCATTCTGAAATATCCATTATTCCCATTTTCCCACCATTCCCATCATTCCCATTTTCCCACCATTCCCACACATCCCCCATATCAACCCCTTAAACCCCAAATCCCCTTTTTTCCCTAAAATCCCATTCCCACTTTTTCCCGGGAACCTTTCCCAGCCCATTCCCCGCTTGGAATGATCCCAAATCTAACAACTCCCTACATTTACATCGACATTCCCCGCTTTTCCAGCCTCAATCCCGAGCTGGAAAATGCTGGATTGCACCTGGAGACCCCCAAAGCTGGGATTGGGATCCCGCCAGGATAATTTGGATCCTGGGAATTTTCCATGGAATCCACCGCCCTGGGAATCCTTTCCCTGTTTTCCTGGCATGTAACAGCTCCACCCCTCCAAATATCCCGGTTTTCCCAGGAATCCTGGAATTCCAGCACTTCCTTCCCTCTGGAGCCATCCCAGCCCCATCCAAGGCTCCTTCCTGGGGCTTCCCACTTTTCCTGGGAAGTTGCATCTGGGATTTCCCTGTCAGATCCTGGGATTTTCCCATCATATCCTGGAATTTCCCTGTCAGATCCTGAGGTTTTCCCTTCAGATCCTGGGATTTTCCAATCAGATCCCAGAATTTTCCTGTCTGATCCTGGAATTTTCCCATCAAATCCCAGGATTTCCCCCCATTGGATCCCTGGATTTCCCTGTCAGATAATGGGATTTTCTTGTCAGATCCCAGGATTTTCCTGTCAGATCCCAGGATTTTCCTGACAGATCCCAAGATTTTCCCATCAGATCCCAGGATTTACCTGTTGAATCTCAAGATTTCCCTGTCAGATCCCAGGATTTACCTGTTGAATCCTGGGATTTTCCTGTCAGATCCTGGGATTTTGCCTTCAGATCCCAGGATTACCCCCCATCAGATCCCAGGATTTCCCCCCATCAGATCCCAGGATTTTCCCACTGGATCTCAGGATTTTCCCATCAGATCCAGGGATATTCCTGTTAAATCCCAGGATTTTCCCCCATCAGATCCCAGGATTTACCCATCTGATCCCAGGATTTTTCCCATCAGATCCCAGGATCATCTAATCAGATCCCAGGAATTTCCCCCATCAGATCCTGGGATTTTCCCTGTCAGATCCTGGGATTTCCCTGTCAGATATCAGGATTTTCCTACCAGATCCCAGGATTTTCCTGTCAAATCCCAAGATTTTCCCCCCGTCAGATCCTGGGATTTTCCTACCAGATCCCAGGATTTTTACTGTCTGATTCCAGGATTTCCCTGTCAAATCCCAGGGTTTCTCATCATATCCCAGGATTTTTCTGTCAGATCCTGGGATTTTCCCATTAGATCCTGGGAATTTCCCTTCAGATCCTGGGATTTTCCTGTCAGATCCCAGGATTTCCTGTCAGATCCTGGGATTTTAATGTCTGATCCTTGGCTTTTCCTGTCAGATCCAGGAATTTCCCTGTCTGATCCCAGGATTTTCCCATCATATCCTGGGGTTTTCCTGTAGATCCCAGGATTTTCCCATCAAATCCCAAGATTTCCCTGTCAGATCCCAGGATTTTCCCTTCAGATCCTGGGATTTTCCCTTCAGATCCTGGGATTTTCCTGTCACATCCTGGGATTTTCCTGTCTGAATCCAGGATTTTACTTGTCTGATTCCAGGATTCTCTCTGACAGATCTTGGGATTTTCCAATCAGATCCCACAATTTTCCTGTCAGATCCTGGGATTTTCCAATCAGATCCCACAATTTTCCTGTCAGATCCTGGGATTTTCCTATCTGATTCTGGGATTTACCTGTCAGATCCTGCGATTTTCCCATCAGATTCTGGGATTTTCCCATCAGATCCCAGGATTTCCCTGTCAGATCCTGGGATTTCCCTGTCAAATCCCAGGATTTTCTCATCAGATTCTGGGATTTTCCAATCAGATCCCAGGATTTCCCTGTCAGATCCCAGGATTTTCCAATCAAATCCCGTGATTTTCCCGTCAGATCCAGGGGTTTACCCATCAGATCCTGGGATTTTCCTGTTAAATCCCAGGACTTCCCCCCATCAGATCCCAGGATTTACCTGTCTGATTCCAGGATTTTCCCATCAGATCCCGGGATTTTGAGGGAAGGGATTTTTGGGGCCGTTCCTGGCCCCATTTCCGGAGCTCTCCGAGGTTCCCCGGGGGCTGTCGGGAGCTTCGGCCTCTTCCTGTTCCCTTTTTCTGCCGCTTCCTCAAACTCGGCCTCGACGTCATCCCAGAGTTCCTGTCCCCGCCGGGATCATTCCAGGGATCCATCCCCGTAATTCCTGGGATCCATCCCAGTCGTTTCCAGGATCCTTGCCCTGATCCTTCCTGGGATTCTTCCAGGAATCCATCTCCATAATTCCTGGGATCCTTCCTGGGATCTGTCCCTGTCCTTCCTGGGATTCATTCCTGGGATTGATCCCCATAATTCCTGGGATCCATCCCCATAATTCCTGGGATTCATTCCTGTCCTTCCTGGGATTCTTCCTGGGATCCTTCCTGGGACTGATCTCCATAATTCCTGGGATTGATCCCCATAATTCCTGAGATTCATCCCTGTCCTTCCTGGGATCCTTCCTGGGATCCATCCCTGTAATTCCTGGGACTGATCTCCATAATTCCTGGGATTGATCCCCATAATTCCTGAGATCCATCCCTGTCCTTCCTGGGATCCTTCCTGGGATCCAGCCCTGTAATTCCTGGGATTGATCCCCATAATTCCTGGGATTGATCCCCATAATTCCTGGGATCCATCCCAGTCCTTCCTGGGATCCTTCCTTGTCCTTACTGAGATTCTTTCTGGGATTCTTCCCAGGATCCTTCCCGGGATCCATTCCTGTCCTTCCAGGGATCCTTCCTGGGATCGATTCCCGTAATTCCTAGGATTCCTCCCAGGATCCTTCCCAGGATCCATTCCCATCCTTTCTGGGATCCTTCCTGGCATCCATCCCCATAACTCCTGGGATTCATCCTGATAATTCCTGGGATTGATCCCATAATTCCTGGGATCCATCCCTGTCCTTCCTGGGATCCATCTCCTTCCTTCTCCAGGATCCATTCCCATCCTTTCTGGGATGCTTCCCCATTCTTCTCAGGATCCATCCCAGTCCTTCCCCGGATCCATCCCTGCAATTCCCAGGATCCATTCCCATCTTTCCTGGGATCCTTTCTGGAACCCTTCCAAGGATCCATTCCCATCCTTCCCAGGATCCATCCCTGCCCTTTCTGAGATCCTTCCTGGGATCTTTCCCAAGATCCATCCCAGTCCTTCCCAGGATCCATCCCAGGATCCATCCCGAGGGCAAACGCAGCCAAACCCGTGGGATTTCCCATGGGAAAACCTCCTTTTATTCCCTGTGGGATTTTTCCTGCTGCTTATCCCAGGTTTTACCCTTTCCTCGCCGGAGGAACCGCGGATATCCCACCTGGAAAATCCCCAGATTTCCAGCTCCATCCACCAGGAAAAAAACCCCAAAGGATTCCAACGCTGCATTCCCAGCCCTTGGAAAAGCTCAGGGCTGGATTTTCTGGATTTTCTGGATTTGCATCCTGCTCCTGGAATTTCTCAGCTCCGAGATTCCCGAATCCTTCCCCATTCCAGGTGAGATAATCCCTGGATCTTCCCTTTCCTTGGGACATTCCAACACCCCCAGGATCTTCCCTGATTGGGATCCCCATCCCAGTGATCCAGCAGTGGGATCATCCCCACAAATCCCGAGGGAATCACAGAATCCCTGGATCCACCAAATCCCAACAAAAAAAAAAAAAAAAAAATCCACAACATTCCCAATTCCTTCTTCCAGAACCGCCAGGAAAACCTTGATTCCAGCAAATCCCATGGAATTCCTGACCCTCGGCTCTCATATTCCCAAATTCCTGAGTCTCCACCTCCACCTTCCTCCCCGTTGCCACCAGGAGCTCATCCCAGTTTTCCCAGAATGTTGGGAATGGGATGGAGAGAGCCCTTCCCCACTCCTGTTCCCATTCCCTCGGCTCTTCCCAGTGTTTCCCAAATTTGGAAAGCAGCTCTCACCTTCCCACGGGATTCCTGTGTCCCGGTGGCTCCCTGTGGGATCGGATCCTGACTCAGGAATCCCGAATCCCAAATCCCGAATCCTGAATCTCAAATCCCGGATCCCAAATCCCGAATCCCAAATCCCGAATCCCGAATCCCGAATCTCGAATCCCGAATCTCAAATCCCGGATCCCAAATCCCAAATCCCAAATCTCAGCTCCTGGTGGGATCGGATCCTGAATCCCGAATCCCAAATCCTGGCTCCCAGTGGGATCGGATTCCAAATCCTGAATCTTGGTGGGAATCCAATCCCAAATCCCAAATCCAAATCCCAAATCCTGAATCCCGGTTCCTGGCAGGATTGAATCCTGAATGCTAAATCCTGAATCCCGAATCCCAGCTCCCAGTGGGAATCGGATCTCAAATCCCGAAGCCTGGTGGGAATCGGATCCCAAATCCCAAATCCCGAATCCCGGTTCCTGGTGGGATCGGATCCCGAATCCCAAACCCCAGTGGCTCCTGGTGGGAATCAGATCCCAAACCCCAAATCCTGGTAGGACCTAATCCCAAATCCCGGTTCCTGGTGGGATTGGAATCTGAATCCCAAATCCCAAATCCCAGATCCTGAATCTCGGCTCCCAGTGGGAATTGGATCCCAAATCCCAAATCCCGTGGGACCGAATCCTGGATCCCAAATCCCAAGTCCCAGTTCCCGGTGGGAATCGGATCCCAAATCCCGAATCCAAAATCCCGGACCCAAATCCCGAATCCCGGCTCCCGGCGGGATCAGATCCCGAATCCCGAATCCCAAATCCCGGCTCCCGGCAGGATCGGATCCCGAATCCTGAACCCCGAATCCCAAATCCCAGCTCCCGGTGGGAATCGGATCCCGAATCCCGAATCCCAAATCCCGGCTCCCGGTGGGAATCGGATCCCGAATCCCGGTGGGATCGGATCCCCCGGGAATCGCCGCAATCACCTCCAGGCAGCGCTTCCCATGAAGCCGGGATGGAAAATTGGGAAAGCCGCAAAACTCCGGGATCCCCTCACCTGCACGGCGGCGGAGCTTTGGGAACCCGCCGGGAATTCCGGGCGCGGATTCCCGGGAATCCTCCCCGCTCCTCTGCCGGCGCCGGGGGGGGGGGGGGGGGGATTCCAGGATTTCCCCAGGATCCCGGGAAAAGCCGGAGCCGCTCCCGGGGCGCGGGAGGAGCCGGGGCAGGAAGGGGGAAGGAAGGAGCGGGAGGCGGTGCCGGGGCGCCGCCACTCCCCCGGGAAGCGGCGGCACCTTCCCGGTGCCGGGATCCATCCCCGGGATCCAGGGAATTCCGCCCGCAGGACGAGGCCCGAGTCCCGAATCCCGAGTCCCGAGTCCCGAGTCCCCATCCCAGAGCGGTTTAAAATTATGGGAATGCCAGGGGGAAAACCGGGAAGTCTTGGGGTGGCTGCGGTCCCGGGATGAGCTGGGAATTCCCACTGGGAATGGGGAAGTGAAGGGTGGTGAGCGCTTCCTGAAATTCCCGGTGGGAATTCCTGTGGAGCTGCAGCCCCTTTCCTGGTGCAGAGGAATCGTTCCCACTCCTGGGATTCCCAGGATCCTGGGAATTCTGCCCTGAGGATCCTGCACTGAGGAGGAATCCCAATCCTGATCCCAATCCCAATCCCAATCCCAGAGCGGTTTAAAATTATGGGAATGCCAGGGGAAAAACGGGAAGTTTGGGGGTGGCTGCCATCCCGGGATGAGCTGGGCATTCCCACTGGGAATGGGGAAGCGGAGGGGGGAATTCCCGAAATTCCAGGTGGGAATTCCTGCGGAGCTGCAGCCCCTGCCGGGATTCTTCTCCCAGTTCATTCCTGAAGCAGAGGATCCTTTCCAGTCCTGGGATCCCTGGGATTCCAGGAATTCTGCCCCGAGGATCCTTCACTGAGGAGGAATCTGATCCTCATCCCGATCCCAATCCTGATCCCAATCCCAATTCCGATCCCAGAGTGGTTTAAAATTATGGGAATCCAGGAGGAAAAATGGGAAGAGGCGCAATGGGGTGTCCCTGATCCCACAGCTGTGATCCCGGGATGTGCTGGGAATTCCCAGTGGGAATGGGGAAGTGAAGGGCGAATTCCCGAAATTCCAGGTGGGAATTCCTGCAGAGCTGCAGCCCCGTTCCTGGTGCAGAGGATCCTTCCCACTCCTGGGATCCCCAGGATCCTGAGAATGCTGCCCTAAGGATCTTTCACAGAGGAGGAATCCTGATCCCAATCCCAGTCCCAATCCTGATCCCAATCCCAATCCTGATCCCAGAGCAGTTTAAATTTATGGGAATGCCAGGAGGAAAAACGGGAAAGGGAAGGGAGCAATGGAGTGCCCCTGATCCCACAGTTTGGGGGTGGCTGCGGTCCCGGGATGTGCTGGGAATTCCCACTGGGAATGGGGAAGTGAAGGGTGGTGAGCGTTTCCCGAAATTCCAGGTGGGAATTCCTGTGGAGCTGCAGCCCCCTTCCTGGTCCAGAGGATCCTTCCCACTCCTAAGATCCCCAGGATCCTGAGAATTCTGCCCCGAGGATCCTTCACCGAGGAGGAATCCCAATCCCAATCCCAATCCCAATCCCAATCCCAATCCCAATCCCAATCCATCCTGATCCTGATCCCAATCCCATTCCCATTCCCAATCCCATTCCCATCACCATTCCAATTCCCATTCCCATTCCCATTCCCAATCCCATTCCCAATCCCATTCCCATTCCCTTCCCAATCCCATTCCCATTCCCATTCCCATTCCCAATCCCATTCCCATCCCCCATCTCCTTCTCCTTCCCTGCAGCTCCCAAATTTTCCCTGATCCAGGTGGTCCCACCTGTCCACAACCCCAAAATTCGGGAATGAACCCCCCCTGGAACGTGGGGCTCCCCCATTCCCCAACCCCCTCCCCGGGAATTCCTCCATCCCCTTCTCTGGAATTCCACATCCCATAAAATCTACCTCGATTTCCCTTTTAGGGAGCCCAAATCCCGGGATTTGGGCAGATCCCTCCTTCCCTGGATCCCAAAGATTCCCATCCCCGGCTGTTCCCGAGCTCTCCCACGCACGCGGAGCTGCGCAATTCCCACACTCCCGGCTGGAATCCTGGATCCTCAGGGCCGGCCGGGAATCTCCCCGGACCTCAAATACCCAAAATTTCCCTCTGGGAATCTCCCCAGATCTCAAATCCCCAAAAATTCCCTCTGAGAATCCCCCCGGATCTCGGATCCCCAAAAATTCCCTCCAGGAATCTCCCCGGACCTCGGATCCCCAAAAATTCCCTCCAGAAATCCCCCCGGATCTCGGATCCCCAAAAAATTCCCTCCAGGAATCTCCCCGCACCTCGGATCCCCAAAAAATTCCCTCCGGGAATCTCCACGGATGAGTTCCGAGCAGGAACCATCCCGCTCCTCCTCGTCCTTTCCCCGTCCCATCCCACCTCAAATCCCGCACGATTTTAGGGTTGGAAAACGTTTCCCCAAATTCCCGAATTTTTCCCGAATGATTCCCGATGATCCCAAAAATCCCGAATAATTCCCGAATAATTCCCGAATATCCCGAAAATCCCGGCGGGTTTCAGAGGACTCACTCAGGAGGCGGCTGAGCCATCCCATGCTCCCTTTTTTCCCCTTTTTTTTCCCTTTTTTCCCCTTTTTTCCAAAGGCGATCCCTTTGGAATCGTCGCTCCGGGAACGGTTCCCGGGAAACCGCTGCTCCCTCCCCCTTTTCCTTCCACTTCCCAATTTTCCCCTTTTTCCATTGGCACGGAGAGCTGGGAATCAAAACCCGCCTGGATTTTTATTTTTTTTTTTTTTCCCCTTTTCCCCATCGCTAGGGAGCGACGCTTTGGAATTGCGGGGGGGAAAAAAAACAAAATTAATTTTTTTTTTTTTAATTAGGAATTCACTCACTTTTTTTTTTTTTTTCCAAGCAGGGAATGAGCTCCGGAGGGTCCGGCCGGGATTTGGGAGCGGGAGAAGTTGGAGCCGCTTCCAGAGGGTTTGGATGGAGCCGTTCCCAAGGCCGGGAATGCCGCGGGTGCTTGCTGCCATCTTCTGGAGCCGGGGAAAAAAATTCCCCAACCCTTCCCCTCCTCCTCATTCCAGCATTCCCAGGAATTCGGGGCTTCCCGGCCCTCCAAACCTCGATAATTCCATGGTTTACGTGGATAATTCCACTTTTTAAATGAGTTTTAAGGGTTTTTTTTTCCAGAAAAAAATGGTGGAAAAGAGCGGGAATGGGGGTGGGTGGATGGGGTCAGGTTGTGGGGTCGTCCCATTTTTCCTCATCTTTTGGGATTCAGGGTTGGGAAAGGGATGGATCAGGCTGAAATTCCAGGATTTTTCCCATCTCAGCGTTCCTGGAGGGAATCATTTGGATCGCTGCATCCTGGAGCAATCTGAAAGGAATCAGGAAATCCCAAAAATCTGGGATTTTCCATAAATCATCCCATGGAATATTCCCACTCCTTTACCCCCAGATCAGCCCCATCAGGGCTGCGAAATTCCCTGGAAAAGGAAAATTCCATGAAGGGGAAAAAAAAGCAGGAATTGGGGGAAGGAGAGGTGGAAATTTTTCCCCAAAAAATTTTGGGCCCATCCCGGGAATCCTGGCAGGGCCTCACCCTCCCCTCCCCCTCCATCCCATCCCATCCCATTCCCAACCTCCCCCGATTTCCATGGAAACTGCGGATCCCAATTCCATGGCAACCAACCCCCCATGGCAACAGGCGGCTCCCACATCCCCGAGGAGGAGGAGGAGGAGGAACCGGGAATGCTGAGCCTGGAGGGTTCTGTGCCATGGAATTCATGGAATTCATGGAATTCCCAGAAATGCTGGAGATCGCCCGTGAGGGAGGATGGAAAAGAAAATTCCAGGGATTTGGGAGTGGAGTCCTTGTCCTGGGACACTGCCAGGGATTCTCTGGGAATTCCAGCCCAGCCAGGAATCCCTTCCCAAGATCCCACCATCCCAAGCTCCCCTTTCCCACTGGGAGCCATTCCCTGCCTCCTGCCCCTCCATCCTTCATCCCAAATCCCAAATCCCGGCTCTGGAATCACAAATTTCCCTCTGGAAAAGGCTCCAAGGATTCCCTGGATCCTTCCCTGATGCAGCTGCACATTCCCAGCTCTCCCAGCCTGGCACTGGATCCATCCGCAGCCTGATCCTCCTTGAGAAGGAATTTTGGGATCCAGGGGCTTCCCTGGGAATTCAGGACTCCAGGAAGGGTCTCCCTTCCCTTTTCCATCCCTGAATTCCATAAAAATCCCTCGGGATGGATCCTGAGTGTCCTTGATCCCGGAATCCCAGAATGGTTTGGGATGGGATCCCTGGACCTTCAATCCCATCCCAGGGACACTTCCCACCATCCCAGGGTGATCCAAATCCACCCCTGGACACTGCCAGGGATTCTCTGGGAATTCCAGCCCAGCCAGGAATCCCTTCCCAAGATCCCAGAATCCCAAGCTCCCCTTTCCCAGGGAATTCCCTCCATTCCCAGCTGCCCCAATCCCAGGCTCAGGATCCATTCCCATCAGACTCTTCCTCGAGAAGGAATTTTGGGATCCAGGGGTTTCACTGGGAATTCGGGACTCCAGGAAGGGTCTCCCTTCCCTTTTCCATCCCCGAATTTCATAAAAATCCCTCGGGATGGATCCTGAGTGTCCTTGGTCCCAGAATCCTGGAATTTTTTTGAATGGATCCATGGACTTTTAATCTCATCCCTTTCCCACCCCAATCCCGGAGTGCTCCAACCTTTCCTGGGACATTCCCAAGAATTCTCTGGGAATTCCATCCCGTCCCCTCCCCTCATTCCAACCCCGTTCCCATCTTCCGGATCCCGGCGGGAAGGAGCGGGAGGATCTCCCCCGGTGCCTTTTGCCCGCTGCTTCCCACGGAAAATTTGGAAAATTTGGGAGCGGAGGGGGGAGGGGGCCATGATGCTCCCGCCGTTGCCAAGCAACGGGAAGGGTCACCGCGCATGCGCGGCAGCGCGCAGGTGATGACACACCCGTTGCTTGGCAACCCGGGACGCTCAGTGTGCGCGCATGCGCAGTGAGCGCAGCGCATCAACCGTTGCCGGGGTAACGGGAGCCGCGCATGCGCGGTAACGGACGCGCACCTGCGCCCAGGTGTGCTCATGGAGCCGGGGGCGGACGGGGCGGGCCCAGGCCCGAGCGTGGAGCCCGCGCAGCCCGAACCGGAGCCTCAGCTCGATCCTAAAATCCGTCCCGAGCCGGATCCCGGTGCTGATCCTGGTACCGATCCCGGTACCGATCCCGGTGCCCCTCCCGCTCCCGGTGCCGGTCCCGGTCCCGCTCCCGCTCCCGGTGCCGGTCCCAGTCCCGGTCCCGTTCCCGATGCCGTTCCCGATGCCGGTACCGATGCCGGTACCGATGCCGTTCCCGATGCCGATGCCGGTATCGGTCCCGGTTCCCGTGCCGGTTCCAGAGCGGATTGGCAGCTGCAGCAGCGAATCGCCGCCCGCCGGAACCGCATCGATGCCCGGCGCCGGTGAGGAACGCGGCAAGGCCGGGCCCCATTCCCGGTTTTCCAGAGGGAAGGGGGTGGTGGGGGGTTCCCGCCCCAAACTGGGCCGGAGATCAGGAGCTGACCCCAAATCTGGGTCTCAAAATCGGAACCGGGGCTCGGGATCCGTCCCAAACCCATCCAAGGGGATCAGGAACATTGCCAGAACTCAGGACCCATCCAAAACCCAACCCCAGCCTCAGGATCCATCCTAAAGGCTCAGGATCCATCCCAAATCCATCCCCAGTGCTCAGGACCGTTCTCGGGGCTCCAAACCCATCCCAAACGCAATCCCAGGCTCAGGATCCATCCCAGAGGCTCAGAGTCCATCCCAAACCCAATCCCAGGCTCTGGATCCATCCCAAACGCAATCCCAGGGTCCGGATCCATCCCAATCCTTGGCTCAGGATCCACCCCAAAGTCTCTGGATCAATCCCAGTTCCAATCCCAGAGCTCAGGATACATCCCAAATGCTCAGAATCCATCCCAAATCCATCCCCAGGGCTCAGAACCATTCCCAGGGCTCAGGACCCATCTCAAACCCAATCCCAAAGGTTCAGGATCCATCCCAATCACAATCCCAGGCTCAGGATCCATCCCAGACCCAATCCCAAAGGCTCAGAATCCATCTCAAACCCAATCCCAGGCTCACGATCCATCCCAGAGGCTCAGGATCCATCCCAAATCCATCCCCAGTGCTCAGGACCATTCCCGGGGCTCCAAAACCATCCCAAATCCATTCCCAGGGCTCAGGATCCATCCCAGAGGCTCAGGATCCATCCCAATCCCAGGCTCAGGATCCATCCCAAATCCATTTCCTGGCTCAAGATCCACTCCAAAGGCTCAGGCTTCATCCCAGACCTAATCCCAGGCTCAGGATCAATCCCAAAGGCTCAGGATCCATCCCAAATCCCAAACCCAATCCCAGGCTCAGGATCAATCCCAAAGGCTCAGGATCCATCCCAAACCCAATCGAGGCTCACGATCCATCCCAAACCCAGTCTCAGGCTCAGGATCCATCCCAGACCAAATTCCAAAGGCTCAGGATCCATCCTAGACCAAATCCCAGATTCAGGATCTGTCTCAAACCCAACCCCAGGCTCAGGATCGATCCCAAAGGCTCAGGATCCATCCTAGACCAAATCCCAGATTCAGGATCTGTCTCAAACCCAACCCCAGGCTCAGGATCGATCCCAAAGGCTCAGGATCCATCCCAAACCCAATCCCAGGCTCAGGATCCAAAACGAGGGCTCAGAACCATCCCAAACCTATCCCCAGGGCTCAGGACCATTCCCAGGGCTCCAAACCTATCCCAAGTCCATTCATATAAAAGTTTATAATAATTAAATTTATATATATATATAAAATTATATATTATGTATATAATATATATAATATATATATAATTCTATATATAATATAATATAATACTATATTATATTATATTATATTATATTATATTATATTATATTATATTATATTATATTATATTATATTATATTATATTATATTATATTATATTATATTATATCATATCATATTATATCATATTATATTATATTATATTATATTATATTATATTATATTATATTTATTATAGATAAATTTTATATATTTATATTAATTGAAGTAAATTTTTATTAATATATAAAATTATTATTAGTAGTAGTATTACTATTACTATTACTATTACTATTACTATTACTATTACTATTACTATTACTATTACTATTATTACTATTATTACTATTATTACTATTATTACTATTATTACTATTATTACAATATTCCAAACTTTTCCCCGTTTTCCTGCCAGGGAAGCGCTTGGAGAGAAGGTGGAGCAGGACAAGGAGGAGGAGCAGGAGGAGGAGAAGGGGAGGAGCCTGAAGCTGGTCAAGGAGACCGAGAGGGTGAGGAGGGATTGGGAATCTCCTCCTGGATCCCTCCTTATCCCGGGATTTCCTCCTTTGTGGACCAAAAACCGGCAGGGAAACTCTCCAGGAGTGGGATTTGGGATCCAATTGGGATCTCCTCTTGGATCCCTCTTTATCCCAGGATTTCCTCCTTTATGGACCAAAAACCGGGAGAGAAACTCCCCAGGAGTGGGATTTGGGATCCAATTGGGATCTCCTCTTGGATCCCTCCTTATCCCGGGATTTCCTCCTTTGTGGACCAAAAACCGGCAGAGAAACTCTCCAGGAGTGGGATTTGGGATCCAATTGGAATCTCCTCTTGGATCCCTCCTTATCCCGGGATTTCCTCCTTTATGGACCAAAAACTGGGAGAGAAACTCCACAGTGGGAATTTGGGCCAGATCCTTGAGATCCAGTGGGAATCTCCTCTTGGATCCTTCCTTATCCCTTGTTTTTCTCCTTTTTGTGCCAAAAACCGGGAGAGATGAGACAAAAAAACTGGGAGAAGAGCACTTTAGGACCAGGATTTGGGATCTAATGGGAATCTCCTCTTGGATCCATCCTTGTTCCATGTTTTCTTTCTTGGTGTCCCCTTTGATGGGACAAAAAAAATGGAACAGAAACTCCCCAGGACTGGGATTTGGGATCCAATGGGAAATCTCCTCTTGGATCCATCCTTGTTCCCTGTTTTCCTTCTTGGTGTTCCCTTGGTGGGACAAAAATCCAGGAGAAATTGCTGGTGTGGGATTGGGGCTGGACCCTTGGTGCTGGGAATGGTTGGATTCCGTGGGATTTTCCAGCCTCAGATGGGGATTGGGTTGGGTTGGGATTATGGGATTATGAATTCCATCCCTCAGATCTGGGATGGGATTGGGTTCCAGGGTGGGATTATGGGATTGTGAAGTGGGATTCTGGGATGGAACAATGGAATGGGATTATGGATGGGATGGGATTCTGGGATGGGATTCCAGGTTTAGAGTCTGGGATGGGATTATGGGATTTGGGGATTATGGGATTTTGGGATGGGATTCTGGGATGGGATTATGGGATGGAATTATGGGATTCTGGGATGGGATTATGGGATGGGGATTATGGGATGGGATTATGGGGTGGGATTCTGGGATGGGATTCCAGGATAGGACTATGGGATTCTGGGATGGCATTCCAGGATGGGATTCTGGGATGGGATTATGGGATAGGATGGGATTCTGAGATGGGATTCTGGGGTGGGATTCTGGGATTTTGGGATGGGATTCCGGGATGGGATTATGGGATGGAATTACAGGATTCTGGGATGGGATTATGGGATGGGATTATGAGGTGGGATTCTGGGGTGGGATTCTAGAATGGGATTATGGGATTATGGGATTATGGGATGGGATTCCGGGATGGGATTATGGAATTATGGGATTATGGGATGGGATTCCAGGATGGGATTCTGAGATGGGATTATGGGATAGGATGGGATTCTGGGATTATGGGATAGGATGGGATTCTGAGATGGGATTATGGGGTGGGATTCTGGGATGGGATTCCATGATGGGACTATGTCATGGGATTATGGGATGGGATGCTGGGGTGGGATTTCAGGATGGAATTTTGGGATGGGATTATTGGATGGGATGGGATTCTGAGATTCTGGGATGGGATTCCAGGATGGGATTCTGGGATAGGATTATGGGATTCTGGGATGGGATTATGGGATGGGATGGGATTATGGGATGTAATTCCGGGAAGGGATTATGGGATGGGATTCTGCTATGGGATTAAGGGATGGGATTCCAGGAAGGGATTCCAGGATGAGATTATGGGATGGGATTATGGGATTCTGGGATGGAATTATGGAACTATGGAACGGGAGTCCATGATGGGGTTATGGGAAGGGATTCTGGGATTCTGGGATGGGATGGGATTCCAGGATGGAATTCTGGGATGGGATTCCAGGATGGGATTCTGGGATGGGATTCTGGGATGGAATTATGGGGTGGGATTAAGGGATGGAATTCCAGAAAGAGATTCCGGCATGGGATTATGGGATTATGGGATTATGGGATTATGGGATGGGATTCTGGGGTGGGATTCTGGGATTGGATTATGGGGTGGGATTATGGGATGGAATTCCAGGATGGGATTATGGGATGGGATTCCGGGATGGGATTCCGGGATGGGATTCCAGGATAGGATTACGGGATAGGATTACGGGATGGGATTATGGGATGGGATGGGATTATGGGATGGAATTATGAGATGAGATTCCAGGATGAGATTCTGGGATGGGATTCCAGGATGGGATTGTGGGATAGGATTATGAGATTATGGGATGGAATTCCAGTATGGGATTATGGGATGGCATTTCAGGATGGAATTCCGGGAGGGGATATCAGATGGGATTTCAGGATGGGATGGGATGGGATTCAGGGAAGGGATTTAGGCAAAGAAAGGGATTTCTGGATCCTTGAGGGATTGGGATTTGACCGGGATCCTTGGGCTTGGATTCCCACCCATCCTACAGACGGGAAGGATCTGGGATTGGTGCATTCCAAGCCCAAATTCCCGGGATGTCCCTTGCCCGGCAGGCCCTGGCCAAGCTGCTCTTCCACGGGACGCAGCTGCTGACCAACGTCCAGGTGGAATCCGACCTCCGGGAATCGCAGCGGCGGGAAAAGGACAGGCAGGACAAGCGCAGGAGGTGACCTTGGGATTTGGGAATTCTGCCGGATTCCCATGGAAAATTCCGGCCCATGAACGAGATCCCAAATCCCACCTGGCCCAGGTGGTTTGGGGGAGTTTTCTGGAGGTTTCCAGGAGAGCTGGAGGTGGATTTGGGAATGGGATGGAGGGGCAGGAGGCAGGGAATGGCTTCCAGTGGGAGAGGGGAGCTTGGGATGGTGGGATCTTGGGGAGGGATTCCTGGCTGGGCTGGAATTCCCAGAGAATCCCTGGGAGCATCCATGGAAAGGTTGGATCACCCTGGGATGGTGGCGTGGAAATGGGATGGGATTGAAGGTCCATGGATCCCATCCCAAACCATCCCGGGATTCTGGGATCAAGGACACTCAGGATCCATCCCAAGGGATTTTTATGGAATTTGGGGATGGAAAAGGGAAGGGAGACCCTTCCTGGAGTCCTGAGATTCCCAGGGAAGCCCCTGGATCCCAAAATTCCTTCTCATGGAGGAATCGGGATGGGGATGGATCCAATGGCAGGCTGGGAGAGCTGGGAATGTGCGGCTGGATCAGGGAAGGATCCAGGGAATCCTTGGAGCCTTTTCCAGAGGGAAATTTGTGATTCCAGAGCTGGAATTTGGAATTTGGGATGAAGGATGGGGGGACAGGAGGCAGGGAATGACTTCCAGTGGGAAAGGGGAGCTTGGGATGGTGGGATCTTGGGAAGGGATTCCCGGCTGGGCTGGAATTCCCGGAGAATCCCTGGCAGTGTCCAAGGAAAGTTTGGATGACCCTGGGATCGTTGGGTTGGAATGGGATAGGATTGAATGTCCACAAATCCCATCCAAGCCACCCTGGAATTCCTGCTTGGAATTCCTCCGCGCATTCCTGGAAAGGCCCTGCCCGTCTTGCTCTGGCAGTGGAATTTTTCCTGCTTTGGGGTTTTCCAAAGGTTTTTCCACCCTCTGGCATTCCCTGATCCCCACCAGGATCGTTCCTGGGTGGTCCCATCCTGCTTTTCCATCAGGAAACACCAAATCCGTGCTCCCGGGGTTTAGGGAAGGAAGTGGATTTTAGGGAAGGGATTCAGGGAAGGGATTCAGGGAAGGAGAGGAATTCAGGAAAGGAAGGAGATTCGGGAAATGGATTTAGGGAAGGAAAGGGATTTAGGGAAAGGGTTTAGGGAATGGATTTAGGGAAGGGATTCGGGGAAGGGGATTTAGGGAAAGGATTTGGGGAATGGATTTGGGGAAGGGATTCAGGGAAGGGATTTAGGGAAGGGATTCAGGGAAGGGGATTTAGGGAAAGGATTTGGGGAATGGAATCAGGAAAGGGATTTAGGGAAGGAAAGAGTTTTAGGGAATGGGTTTAGGGAATGGATTTCAGGAAGGGATTCAGGGGAGGAATTCATGGAAGAGATTCAGGGAATGGATTCATGGAAAGGATTTAGGGAAGAGATTTAGAGAAGGGATTTAGGGAAGGGATTTTAGGGAAAGGATTCATGGATGGGATTCCGGGAAGGGATTTTGGGGAAGGGATTTAGGGAAGGGATTCAGGGAGGGGATTTAGGGAATGGAACAAGGGAAGGAATTTAGGGAAGGAATTTCATGGAAGGCATTTAGGGAATAGATTTTGGAAGGGGTTTTAGGGAAGGGATTTAGGGAAAGAATTCAGGGAAGGGATTTAGGGAATGGATTTAGGGAAGGGATTTTAGGGAGAGGATCTAGGGAAGGGATTTTAGGGAATGGAATCAGGAAAGGGATTTAGGGAAGGAAAGAGATTCAGGGAAGGGATTTAGGGAAGTGATTTAAGAAAAGGATTTTAGGGAGGGGATTTAGGAAAGGGAAGGGATTCAGGGAAGGGATTTAGGGAGGGGATTCAAGGAAGGGATTAAAGAAAGGGATTTAGTGAAGGAAAGGAGTTTTAGGGAGGGGATTTAGGAAAGGGATTCAGGGACAGGATTTATGGAATGGATTTAGGGAAGGGATTCAGGGAGGGAATTTGGAGTAGGAAAGGGATTTTAGGTAAGGGATTCAGGGAAGGGATTCATGGAAAGGATTTAGGGAATGGATTTAGGAAAGGGATTCAGGGAGGGATTTATAGAAGGAAAGGGATTTAGGAAATGAATTTTGGGAAGGGATTTAGGGAGGGGATTTTGGGAAGGGTTTTAGGGAAGGGATTTCGGGAAATGGATTTAAGGTAGGAGAGGGATTTTAGGGAACAGATTTAGGGAAGGGATTCATGGAAGGGATTCGGGGAATGGATTTAGGGAAGGGATTTAGGGAATGGATTTACGGAAGAGATTTAGGGAAGGGAGTTTAGGGAGGGGATTTAGAGAAGGGAATGATTTTAGGGAGGGGATTTAGGGAAGGGATTCAGGAAGGGGATTTAGGGAAAGGATTTTAGGGAAGGAAAGGGATTCAGGGAAGGGATTTTGGGAATGGATTTAGGAAAGAGGTTCAGGGAGGGGATTTAGAGAAGGGATTTCAGGAAGAGATTTAGGGAAGGAAAAGAAATTTAGGGAAGGAAGAGGATAAAGGGAAGGGATTTTAGGGAAGGAAAGTGATTTAGGGAACAGATTTAAGGAAGGAAAGGGATTTTAGGGAACTGATTTAGGGAAGGGATTCAGGGAAGGGATTCATGGAAGGGATTTAGGGAAGATATTTAGGGAGAGGAGTTTAGGGAAGGGAATGATTTTAGGGGGGGATTTAGGGAAGGTATTCAGGGAATGGATTTAGAGATGGGATTTAGGGAAGAGATTCAGGGAAGGAAACGGATTCAGGTAATGGATTCACTTAAGGGATTTAGGGAAGGGATTCAGGAAAGGCATTCAGGGAGAAGATGAAGGGAAGGGAAGGGAAGGGAAGGGAAGGGAAGGGAAGGGAAGGGAAGGGAAGGGAAGGGAAGGGAAGGGAAGGGAAGGGAAGGGAAGGGAAGGGAAGGGAAGGGAAGGGAAGGGAAGGGAAGGGAAGGGAAGGGAAGGGAAGGGAAAGGAAGGGAATTCAGGGAAGTGATTTAGGGAATGGATTTAGGAAAGGGATTCAGGCAAGAGATTAATGGAAGGGATTTAGGGAAGGAAGGGGATTCAGAGAAGGAAAGGGATTCAGGGATGAGAAGGGATTCATGGAAGGGATTCAGGGAAGAGAAGAACCCCATGTCGGGAGCAATTCCAGCCCTGTCCCATCTCCCCGACTCCCTGTGTTCCCTCAGGCTGGAAAAGCTGGAGGCGGACGCCAAGCACGGCACGCAGAAGCTGGTGGAGATCAACTCCAAGTGGGGCCTGGCCGGGGACCTGAAGGTGCCGCAGGAGCTGTGGGAGCTGCTGGAGCAGCAGCGCCAGGAGTGCGAGCAGCTCCTGGCCAGGAAGAACCAGCTCATCCAGGAGCTCCAGGAGGTACCCTGGGAACTCTGGGAGCAGGGTGGGAATCCGGGCTGGGAGAGCTGGGAATGGGCAGCTGGGTCAGGGGAGGATCCAGGGAATCCCAAAGGGGCTCCAGGAGAGCTGGGATTTGGGCAAGGGCTGGAGGGGCAGGAGGCAGGAATGGCTTCCAGTGGGAAAGGGGAGCTTGGGATGGTGGGATCTTGGGAAGGGATTCCTGGCTGGGCTGGGATTCCCAGAGAATCCCTGGGAGCATCCAAGGGTGGATTTGGAGCACCCTGGGATGGTGGGATTGGGATAGAAGGTCCATGGATCCCATCCCAAACCATTCCGGCATTCTGGGATCAAGGACACTCAGGATCTAGGGATTTTTATGCAATTCAGGGATGGAAAAGGGAAGGGATACCCTTCCTGGAGTCCCCAGTTTCCAGTGAAACCCCTGGATCCCAAGATTCCTTCCTGGAGAGGAGCTGGGATTGGGCTGGATCCAATGGCAGGCTGGGAGAGCTGGGAATGTGCAGCTGCATCAGGGAAGGATCCAGGGGATCCTTGGAGCCTTTTCCAGAGGGAAAGGAGAGCTGGGATTTGGGCAAGGGCTGGAGGGGCAGGAGGCAGGGAATGGCTTCCAGTGGGAAAGGAGAGCTTGGGATGGTGGGATCTTGGGAAGGGATTCCCAGAGAACCCCTGGGAGCGTCCAAGGAAAGTTTGGATCACCCTGTGATCGCGAGGTTGGAATTGGATGATCCTTGAATTCCCTTCCCACCCAGTCCACGATAATTCCACGTCCTGCCCTTCCCCCGAGCGTTCCCTGAGCGTTCCCGCTAATTCCAGGCTCCTTTCCCGTGTTTTTGCCAGGAGCTGAAGGCCAGGGACGAGCTGTACGAGCAGACCCTGCGGGAGCAGGCCGAGGCCACCCAGGTGCTCCTGGAGAGGATGGAGGAGCAAACGCGCTCCATGCTCAAATCCTACCGGCACCACCTGCGGCACATCGAGGTACCCCCGTCCCGGGAAAAACGGGAAAAGGGGGGAAAATTGATTTGGGGTCTGGATTTTTAGGAAAATTTGTCCACAAACACCAGAGGTTTATGTTCAAATAGGAGTCAGGAGTCTCCTTTTTGCTTTATTCTTTTATATTTTTTATATATCTATCTATCTATCTAAAAAATCTTATATATTTTTATATATTTTTATATATATATTCTTTTATATATTTTATAGATTTGCTTTATATGTATATATAAATTTTTATATGTTTTATGGATTTTACTTTAAATATGAATATCAATTCTTTTATATATTTTGTGTATTTGCTGTACATATACATAAATTTTTATATATTTTATAGATTTGCTTTATATATATAAATTCTTTTATATATTTTATATATTTCCTTTATATATTTAAACACATGCTTTTATTTTTTTTATAGATTTGATTTATATATATATATATAAATCTTTTTACATATTTTATAGGTTTACTTTATATATATTCTTTTCTATATTTTATATATTTACTTTAAATATATATAGAAATACTTTTAAATATTTTATAGATTTCCTTTATATATATATAAATTCTTTTATATATTTTATAGATTTGTTTTATATGTATAAATTCCTTCCTATATTTTATAGATTTGCTTTATATATATATAAAATTTTTTAATACATTCTATAGTTTTGCTTTATATATATATATATGAATTCTTTTATAGATTTTATATATATATAGTAATTATTTTAATTTTCAATTCTGATGGAATTTAGGATATTTTTCCCATTTCTGAGGTACCTGAGAGGTTCAGACTTCCAAATCTCCTGATCCCAAAGATTCCCCTCTAATGTACAACCCTCCCTTTTAATTTTCAATTCTTATGGAATTTAGGATTTTTTTCCCCATTTCTGAGGTACTTGAGAGGTTCAGACTTCCCAGAACTCCTGAGATTTTCCCTTTAATGTACAACCCTCCCTTTAATTTTTATTTTTTTACTGAATTTAGGATGTTTTCCCATTTCTGAGGTGCTTGAGAGGTTCAGACTTCCCAGACCTCCTGAGATTTTCCCTCTAATTTATAACTTTTCCTTTTAATTTTTAATTCTTATGGAATTTAGGAGTTTCCCCATTGGTTGAGGTTCAGACTTCCCAAAACTCCTGATACCAAAAATCCCCTCTAATGTACAAGCCTCCCTTTTAATTTTGAATTTTTACTGAATTTAGGATTTTTTCCCATTTCTGAGGTGCTTGAGAGGTTCAGACTTCCCAAAACTCCTGAGATTTTCCCTTTAATGTACAACCCTCCCTTTAATTTTTAATTTTTACTGAATTTAGGATGTTTTCCCATTTCTGAGGTACTTGAGAGGTTCAGACTTCCCAGAACTCCTGAGATTTTTCCTCTAATTTATAACTTTTCCTTTTAATTTTTAATTCTTATGGAATTTAGGAGTTTCCCCATTGGTTGAGGTTCAGACTTCCCAAAACTCCTGAGATTTTCCCTTTAATGTACAACCCTCCCTTTAATTTTTAATTTTTACTGAATTTAGGATGTTTTCCCATTTCTGAGGTGCTTGAGAGGTTCAGACTTCCCAAAACCCCCGATCCCAAAGATTCCCCTCTAATGTACAACCCTCCCTCTAAGTTTTAATTTTTATCGAATTTAGGGGTTTTTCCCCCATTATTTCTTTCATCTTTCAATGTCTAATTTCATTTATCAGCAAACCCGAAGTTTATTTGTAAAATCAAATATCATTTTCCATCCATCAATCAATGGAATCCTTCCCATTTTTTCTTTTATCTCCCAGTGCTGGTTTTATCTCCCAGCGGATCCAGAGTTTGTTTGGAAAGACAAATCCGTTCTTTTCAGGGCTTTTTGGGAAAAATCCTTGGAGTTTTGGGTGAAATTTGGGTGGGTGAGGTTGGAATCCGGAGCTCTGAGGGGTTGGGAATGACCTTGGGAGCGACCCCGGAGTGTTGTTCCCATTCCCTGGGATCCCGGTGTGGAATTCCTGGAATTCCCAAATTCTCCTGCAGAAAACGTTTGAGGAGGAGCGGCGGGAGATGCTGACGAGCAACAGGAACAGGTGGAACGAGGCCATGAGGGTGCACAACGAGCAGGAGGTGAATCCCGTGGGAGATTTGGGAATCGCTGAGGGTGGGAAAAGTCCTTTGGGATTGATGACTGGATGAGGTGGGAAGAGGCTGGAGGAGGTGGGATGGGGTTGGATGGGATTGGATGGGATTGGATGGGATTGGATGAGATTGGATGGGATTGGATGGGATTGGATGGGATTGGATGGGATTGGAGGAGGTTGGAGGAGGTTGGAGGATGAGGTGGGATGAGATTGGATGGGATTGGAGAAGGTTGGATGGGATTGGATGAGGTTGGAGGAGGTTGGATGAGATTGGATTGGGATGGATGAGATTGGGATGGGATTGGAGGAGGTGGGACGAGCGGGGATGAGGATGGATTGGGATGGATGGGGTTGGATGGGATTGGATGGGGTTGGATGGGATTGGATGGGATTGGATGGGATTGGATGAGGATGGATTGGGATGGATGAGGTGGGATTGACTTGGAGGAGGTTGGAAGATGTTGGATGAGGTTGGAGGAGGTTGGATGGGATTGGATGGGATTGGATGGGATTGGAGAAGGTTGGATGGGATTGGATGAGGTTGTAGGAGGTTGGATGAGATTGGATTGGGATGGATGAGATTGGGATGGGATTGGAGGAGGTGGGACGAGCGGGGATGAGGATGGATTGGGATGGATGGGGTTGGATGGGATTGGATGGGGTTGGATGGGATTGGATGAGGATGGATTGGGATGGATGAGGTGGGATTGACTTGGAAGAGGTTGGAAGATGTTGGATGAGGTTGGAGGAGGCTGGATGAGATTGGATTGGGATGGATGAGGTTGGAAGAGGCTGGATGGGGTTGGATGGGTTTGGAGGAGGTGGGATGAGGTTGGGTGGCATTGGATGAGATTGGATGGGATTGGATGGGGTTGGACAAGATTGGATGGGATTGGATGGGATTGGATGAGGATGGATGGGATTGGATGAGGTTGGACAAGATTAGATGGGATTGGATGAGGTTGGATGGCATTGGATGGGATTGGATGAGGATGGATAGGGATGGACAAGGTGGGATTGAGTTGGAGGAGGTTGGAAGATGTTGGATGAGGTTGGTTGAGGTTGGACGAGGTTGGATGAGATTGGATGGGATTGGATGGGGTTGGAAGAGGCTGGATGGGGTTGGATGGGATTGGATGGGATTGGATGAGGATGGATTGGAATGGATGGGGTTAGATGAGGTTGGAGGAGGTTGGATGAGGTGGGATGGGATTGGAGGAGGTGGGATGAGGTTGGGTGGCATTGGATGGCATTGGATGAGATTGGATGTGATTGGATGAGGATGGATTGGGATGGATGAGACTGGATGAGATTGGGATGGGATTGGAGGAGGTGGGATGAGCTGGGATGAGGTTGGATGGGGTGGGATGAGGTTGGACAGGGTGGGATGGGGTGGGAGAGGTGGGATGAGAATGGATTGGGATGGACGGAGTTGGATGGGGTGGGATGAGGGTGGGTAGAGATTGGATGAGAATGGATGGGGATGATGAGGTTGGAGGAGGTTGGAAGAGTTTGGATGAGGTTGGAGGAAGTTGGAGAAGGTTGGAGGACATGGGAGGAGGTTGGAAGATGTTGGATGGGGCTGGATGAGGTTGGAAGAGATGGTAGGAGGTGGGAGGAGGTTGGAGGAGTTTGAGGAGGTTGGAGGAGGTTGGATGAGGTGGGATGAGGTGGGAGGAGATTGGAGGAGGTTGGAGGAGGTTGGAGGAGGTTGGAGGAGGTTGAATGAGGTGGGAAGAGGTGGGATGGGGTTGGATGAGGCTGGATGAGATGGCATGAGGTTGGATGACGTGGGATAAGGTAGGAGGAGGTGGGATGAGGTTGGAAGAGGTTGGATGAGCTGGAATGAGATTGGATGAGGTTGGATGAGGTTGGATGAGACAGAATGAGGTTGGATGAGGTGGAATAAAGGTTTGGAGGAGTTTGGATGAGGTTGGAGGAGGTGGGATGAGCTGCAGTGACCTGGGAGGAGGTGGGATGAGGTTGGAGGAGGTTTGAGGAAGTTGGAGGAAGTTGGATGAGGTTGGAGCAGGCTGGGTGAGGTTAGAGGACGTGGGATGAGGTTGGAGGAGGTGGAATAAGGTTGGATGAGCTGGAATGAGGTTGGATGAGTTTGGATGTGGTTGGAGGAGGTTTGAGGAAGTTGGAGGAGGTTGGAAGAGGTTGGAGGAGGTTGGAGGAGGTTGGACGGGCTGGAATGAGGTTGGATGGGGTTGGATGTGGTGGGAGGAGGTGGGATGAGGTTGGGATGAGGTTAGACGATATGGGATGAGGTGGAATGAGGTGGAATGAGGTGGGAGGAGGTTGGAGGAAGTTGGATGAGGTTGGATGAGCTGGAATGAGGTTGGATGAGGTCGGAGGAGGTTGGATGGGGTCGGATGAGGTTCTCCTTGTTGCCACAGCTGGAGTTCCTGCGGAGGAAGGTGGACCAGGCTCTGGATTTCGAGCAGCAGCTGAACGAGCTGCAGGACGCAAGCACAGAAACCCACGACGGCCTGAAATGGCAGCTGGAAGAGGACGTGGAGGTACCGAGAGAGGCCCCGGATCAGGGAATCACCTCTGGGAATGCTGGAATGCTTTGGGTGGGAAGGGAGCCCAAATCCCACCCCATTCCAGCCCCGACACCCCCACTATCCCAAGGTGATCCAAACTTTCCTTGGACACTGCCAGGGATTCTCTGGGAATTCCAGCCCAGCCAGGAATCCCTTCCCAAGATCCCACCATCCCAAGCTCCCCTTTCCCACTGGAAGCCTTTCTCTGGCTCCTGCCCCTCCATCCTTCATCCCAAATTCCAAATCCGAAATCCCAGCTCTCCCTTCCTTCTGGAAAAGGCTCCAAGGATTCCCTGGATCCTTCCCTGATGCAGCTGCACATTCCCAGCTCTCCCAGCCTGGCATTGGATCCAGCCCCATCCTGATTCCTCCTTGAGAAGGAATTTCGGGATCCAGGGGCTTCCCTGGGAATTCAGGATGCCAGGAAGGGTCTCCCTTCCCTTTTCCATCCCCAAATTCCATGAAAATCCCTTGAGATGGATCCTGAGTGTCCTTGATCCCAGAATCCCGGAATGGTTTGGGATGGGATCCATGGGCTCCTTCAATCCCATCCCAGGGACACTTCCCACCATCCCAGGGTGCTCCAAATCCACCCTGGGACACTGCCAGGGATTCTCTGGGAATTCCAGCCCAGCCAGGAATCCCTTCCCAAGATCCCACCATCCCAAGCTCCCCTTTCCCACTGGAAGCCTTTCCCTGCCTCCTGCCCCTCCATCCTTCATCCCAAATTCCAAGTCCGAAATCCCAGCTCTCCCTTCCTTCTGGAAAAGGCTCCAAGGATTCCCTGGATCCTTCCCTGATCCAGCTGCACATTCCCAGCTCTCCCAGCCTGGCATTGGATCCAGCCCCATCCTGATTCCTCCTTGAGAAGGAATTTTGGGATCCAGGAGCTTCCCTGGGAATTCAGGACTCCGGGAAGGGTCTCCCTTCCCTCAATTCCATAAAAATCCCTCCGTGCGGGTCCTAGATCCCGGAATCCCTGAGTGGTTTGGGATGGGATCCATGGACCTTCAATCCCAATTCCCATCATTCCAGGGTGCTCCAAATCCACCCTGGGACACTCCCAGGGATTCTCTGGGAATTCCAGCCCAGCCAGGAATCCCTCCCCAAGATCCCACCATCCCAAGCTCCCCTTTCCCACTGGAAGCCATTCCCTGCCTCCTGCCCCTCCATCCTTCATCCCAAATCCCAAATCCCAGCTCTCTCTTCCTTCTGGAAAAGGCTCCAGGGATTCCCTGGATCCTGCCCTGATGCAGCTGCACGTTCCCAGCCCTGCAGCATTCCCTGGCCTCGCTCCAGCAGCTTCTCTCCCTCAGATCCTGATAATTCGGGGGCGTGGGACGTTCCCGGAATGTTTTGGGATGGAAACAGCTCCGTGCTGGAGCTCAGCATTCCCAGAGAATTCCGTGCAGCCGTTGGAAAGACGGGAAAACATCGGCGGAAAAACAACCTTGAGCTGTTCCTGGGCAGGGCTCCAGAGATAATTTTGTGTCGCACAACTTTATCCTGGTGTTTGGAGCAGCCTTGGGAACAGGGATAACAACGGAAAAAATCCCTCAGGTTGTTGCAGGGAAAGTTTTCCACAGGATTTTAGGAATATTTTCTTCCCCAAATAGGTGTAAAATATCCCAATATTTTTTTCCCTAAATAAGTGTAAAATATCCCAATAAAAGTGTAAAAATAGTCCCAAGAAATACAGGATTTTAGGAATATTTTCTTCCACAAATAAATGTAAAATATCCCAATATTTTTACCCCAAATAAGTGCAAAATATCCCAATATTTTCTTCCTCAAATAAATGTAAAATATCCCAATATTTTCTTCCCCAAATAAGTGTAAATTATCCCAATATTTTCTTCCCTAAAAAAGTGTAAAATATCCCAATAAAAGTGTAAAAATAGTCCCAACAAATACAGGATTTTAGGAATATTTTCTTCCCCAAATTAGTGTAAAATATCCCAATATTTTCTTCCCCAAATAAATGTAAAATATCCCAATATTTTCTTCCCCAAATAAGTATAAAATATCCCAATATTTTCTTCCCCAAATAAATGTAAAATATCCCAATATTTTCTTCCCCAAATAGGTGTAAAATATCCCAATATTTTCTTCCCTAAATAAGTGTAAAATATCCCAATAAAAGTGTAAAAATAGTCCCAACAAATACAGGATTTTAGGAATATTTTCTTCCCTAAATAAATGTAAAATATCCCAATATTTTCTTCCCCAAATAAGTGTAAAATATCCCAATATTTTCTTCCCCAAATAAGTATAAAATATCCCAATATTTTCTTCCCCAAATAAATGTAAAATATCCCAATATTTTCTTCCCCAAATAAGTGTAAAGTATCCCAATATTTTCTTCCCTAAATAAGTGTAAAATATCCCAATAAAAGTGTAAAAATAGTCCCAACAAATACAGGATTTTAGGAATATTTTCTTCCCCAAGTCAGTGTAAATTATCCCAATATTTTCTTCCCCAAATAAATGTAAATTATCCCAATATTTTCTTCCCTAAATAAGCGTAAAATATCCCAATAAAAGTGTAAAAATAGTCCCAACAAATACAGGATTTTAGGAATATTTTCTTCCCCAAATTAGTGTAAAATATCCCAATATTTTCTTCCCCAAATAAATGTAAATTATCCCAATATTTTCTTCCCTAAATAAGTGTAAAATATCCCAATAAAAGTGTAAAAATAGTCCCAACAAATACAGGATTTTAGGAATATTTTCTTCCCCAAGTCAGTGTAAATTATCCCAATATTTTCTTCCCCAAATAAATGTAAATTATCCCAATATTTTCTTCCCTAAATAAGCGTAAAATATCCCAATAAAAGTGTAAAAATAGTCCCAACAAATACAGGATTTTAGGAATATTTTCTTCCCCAAATTAGTGTAAAATATCCCAATATTTTCTTCCCCAAATAAATGTAAATTATCCCAATATTTTCTTCCCTAAATAAGTGTAAAATATCCCAATAAAAGTGTAAAAATAGTCCCAACAAATACAGGATTTTAGGAATATTTTCTTCCCCAAATAAGTATAAAATATCCCAATATTTTTACCCCAAATAATTGTAAAATATCCCAATATTTTCACCCCAAATAAATGCAAAATATCCCAATAAAAGTGTAAAAATAATCCGAACAAATACAGAATTCCCTAAGGAATAAGGGCAGGAATTCTCTCTGTTCACTGCGGGTGGAAAAATAAAACAAAAATACCTGGAAGCAAAACTTGAAGCTGGGACTGGGATTAAGGGTGGGAAGGAATTCCCTGATGGATTTTTGGGATTTTTGCCTTTGGGTTTCTGCCTCAGCGGGGATTTTTGGGATTTTTGCCTTTGGGTTTCTGCCTCAGCGGGGATTTTTGGGAATTAAATCCTGGATTGTGGCTTTTCCCCATCCTCTGGAAAGGGAAAAAAAATCTCTTGGCCCTGCTGGGATTTAATTCCAGATTTTGTTTTTTTGTTTTTTTTTCCTGGGGAATCCAAACCCTTCTGGGAATTTCCAAAAGTTTTTCCTAAACTCCGGGCTTGTCTTTGTGGGGTTTTTCCCTTGGAATTTCCATGGGATAATTTGTGGGGTTTTCCCCATGGAAATCCATGGAATTCCCATGGAAGTCTTTGGGATTTTTTTTTCCCCATGGAAATCCATGGAATTCCCATGGAATTCTTTTTGGGGTTTTTTCTGTGGAATTTCCATGGAATTCTTTGTGGGGTTTTTTCCCCCATGGAATTTCCATGGAATTATTTGGGATTTCCCCCCCCCCCCCCCCATGGAATTTCCATGGAATTCTTTTTCCCCATGTAATATCCATGGAATTATTTGGGATTTTTTTCCCCCCCCCGTGGAATTTCCATGGAATTCTTTCTGATTTTTTTATTTCTTCCCCATGGAATTCCAGCTCCTGGAGAGGAAACTCCATCAGATGAAGGGGTTGTTTTTGTGGGTTGGTCTTTGTGGGGTTTTCCCATAGAATTCCCATGGAATTCTTTCTGTGTTTTTTCCCATGGAATTCCCATGGAATTCTTTGTGAATTTTTTTTTTTTCCCCAGTACCTGAAGAGGAAACTCCATCAGATGAAGGGGTTGTTTTTGTGGGTTTGTCCTTGTGGGGTTTTTTCCGATGGAATTCCCATGGAATTTTTTGTGATTTTTTTTTCTCATGGAAATCCATGGAATGCCCATGGAATTCTTTGTGAATTTTTTATTTTTCCCCCCTCCATGGAATTCCAGCGCCTGGAGAGGAAGCTCTGCCAGATGAAGGGATTGTTTTTGTGGGTTTGTCTTTGTGGGATTTTCTCCCATGAAATTTCATGGAATTCCTTGGGATTTTCTTTTTTCCCCCCTTGGAATTCCAGCGCCTGGAGAGGAAGCTCCGCCAGATGAAGGGGATGTACCACCTGAACCAGGTGAAGCTGGACTACAACCTGGACGTGCTCCGGCAGCTGGACATCGAAAATTCCACTCTGCGATCCCTGCAGAAACGGAAAATCAACCGGTAAAAACCCATCCCGAGGGGAAATCCCATCCCATCCCATTCCATTCCAAAGCTTTTCCCACATCCCAAAATCCGGGCTCTCCGTCCCTTCCCAGGTTCAGGACCACCCTGGAGCTGCTGAAGGACAAAATGGCCAAGCAGGAGGTGAAGTTCCAGGAGGAGAAGCAGAGCCTGGAGCTGGAGCTGGAGCGCGTGGTGGCGCAGTTCCAGGAGACGCGGGACAGGATGAGGTGGGGAACGCTCGGAATTCCGAGCCTGTGGGGATTCCTGCCTGTGGGAAATGTGCGGTTTGATTTGGGCTTTTTGTGATTATTGATATGGAATAATATGAATGATAGGAAATATTAAAATTAATTTTTAATTAAGTAATTAATTAACACATATTATATTATATTATATTATATTATATCATATTATATTATATTATATTATATTATATTATATTATATTATATTATATTATATTATATTATATTATATTATATTATATTATATTATATTATATTATATTATATTTATATTATATTGTATTGTATTATATTATATTATATTATATTATATTATATTATATTATATTATATTATATTATATTGTATTATATTATAATATTTTATATTATATTATACGTGTTATGTTAGACAGTTGTGCTGTATTAATTTTTAGGTAATGGGTTAAATATATATAAATGTATAATATTATAATAAATATATTATAATACATATTGTATATTAAATATTAAATATTATATATTATATATGATATATTATATATTATATATACCAAATATATAAATATATATTATATATAAATATTATATATAGGACATATTATATAAATATATAAAATATTTTACATTTTTTATATTTTATAATATGTAATCTCGATAATATAATATATATAATATAATATAATATAATATAATATAATATAATATAATATAATATAACATAACATAACATAACATAACATAACATAACATAACATAACATAACATAATATAATATAATATAATATAATATAATATAATATAATATAACATAGTATAATATAATAACATACTCATACTATAATATAATATAATATAATATAATATAATATAATATAATATAATATAATATAACATAACATAGTATAATATAATAATATACTAATACTATACTATACTATAATATATATTATTATATGTATATATTTTAAAATATATTTTATATATATTCAATATACATTATATATTATATATACAAAATATATAAATCTATATTATATATAAATATTATATATATATGACATATTATATAAATATATAAAAATATTTTATATTTTTATATTTTATAATATATAATTAATATAATATAATATAATATAATATAATATAATATAATATAATATAATATAATATAATATAATATAATATAATATAATATAATATAATATAATATAATATAATATAATATAATACAATATAATATATAAATATATAATGTTAAAATTGAAACTTTGTATGTGAAACTTTGCATTTTTTAAGAAAGTAATGAGGCATTCTCACAGCCACAGGACACCTAAATCTTTCAGAGAAAATGAATTTATTGCTCTTTCGGAGGAAAATAAATTATGTAATTATATATTAATTACAATATAAATGATATTATTATAGAAATTAGTATAGAAATTATGTAGTTATTATCTAAAATGTTATATAATTTATATATAGATATTATATAGATATAGATATAGATATAGATATAGATATAGATATAGATATAGATATAGATAGATAGATAGATAGATAGATAGACAGATAGACAGATAGATATAGATAGATAGATAGATAGATAGATAGATAGATAGATAGATAGATATAGATAGATAGATATAAAAAAATAAATTCTTCTGATATTTGAGTTATAGGGAGAAACGAATTTCTTCCCACTTCACTCAGCCCTGAAGATGCTGAAGAGGAAGAAGTTGACCATGACCAGACAAAATCCTTTGTTTAACTTAAATTTATGCATAATTTATGAGCTGCATGAATATTCAACAGGTTATTGTTTTTAAGGGTTAATCCTCCGTTAACCTGGCTCCTTTTTTGGGCTTATTTGCCATTAAAAGTTACTCGGCCCATCCATAACTCTTTGTTTTTATTGTCTCAAATTGTCCTAAATCCTACTTGTCCAGATTTTTATTACTGTAATTTCATAATTTATTTTTACAATTTTATTACCCTAAATCCTAACCATCCAAATTTTTAGTACTCTGATTATATTATTTATTTTTACTATTTGTTTCCAATTTTATTATCCTAAATCATAATTCTCCAGATTTTTATTACTCTAATTTTTGTATTTATTTTTACAATTTTATTACCCTAAATCCTAACCGTCCAAATTTTTATTACTGTAATTTTATTACTATTTTTACAATTCTATACCAATTTTATTATCCTAAATCTGAATTGTCCCGATTTTTATCACTCTAATTTTATTACGTATTTTTATAATTTTATTACAATTTTATTACTCTAAATCCCAGTGGTCCAGATTTTTATGACTCCGATTTTATTCTTAATTTCTACAATTTTATTACAATTAAAATTTTAAAATTTTAAAAACAGAACAATTGGAATTTTTTCCATATTTTTCCAGGCACCTGGCGTGCAGCCGCGTCGATCGCTTCCGGCAGGTTTGGATGGTGAATGAGGAATTTTGTTACCCTAAACCCTAATGATCCAAATTTTTATGACTCCAAATATATTTTTTATTTTTTCACTTTTATTGCAATTAAACTTTTAAAATTTTAAAAAAGGAGCAATTGGAATTTTTTCCATATTTTTCCAGGCACCTGGCGCTCAGCAGCGCTGATCGCTTCCGGCAGGTTTGGATCGTGAATGAGGAATTTTATTACAATTTTATTACCCTAAACCCTAATGATCCAAATTTTTATGACTCCAATTATATTATTTATTTTTTCACTTTTATTGCAATTAAACTTCTAAAATTTAAAAAAAAGAACAATTGGAATTTTTTCTATATTTTTCCAGGCACCTGGCACTCAGCAGCGCCGAGCGGTTCTGGCAGGTTTGGATGGTGAACGAGGAATTTTATTTCAATTTTATTATCCCAAATCTGAATTATCCACATTTTTATTTCTCTAACTTTATGACTATTTTTACAATTTTATTACAACTTCTAAAATTTAAACAGAAGAACAATTGGAATTTTTTCCATGTTTTTCCAGGCACCTGGCGCGCAGCCGCACCGATCGCTTCCGGCAGGTTTGGATGGTGAACGAGGAATTTTATTACAATTTTATTATCCCAAATCTGAATTATCCACATTTTTATTTCTCTAACTTTATGACTATTTTTACAATTTTATTACAATTAAACTCTTACTCTGTTTAAAAAAGAACAATTGGAATTTTTTCCATATTTTTCCAGGCACCTGGCGTGCAGCAGCGCCGATCGCTTCCGGCAGGTTTGGATCGTGAATGAGGAATTTTATTACAATTTTATTACCCTAAACCCTAATGATCCAAATTTTTATGTCTCCAATTATATTATTTATTTTTTCACTTTTATTGCAATTAAACTTCTAAAATTTTAAAAAAAGAACAATTGGAATTTTTTCCATATTTTTCCAGGCACCTGGCGCTCAGCAGCGCCAAGCGGTTCTGGCAGGTTTGGATCATGAACGAGGAATTTTATTTCAATTTTATTATCCCAAATCTGAATTATCCACATTTTTATTTCTCTAACTTTATGACTATTTTTACAATTTTATTACAACTTCTAAAATTTAAACAGAAGAACAATTGGAATTTTTTCCATGTTTTTCCAGGCACCTGGCGCTCAGCAGCGCCGATCACTTCCGGCAGGTTTGGATTGTGAATGAGGAATTTTATTACAATTTTATTATCCTAAATCCTAATTATCCACATTTTTATTTCTCTAACTTTATGACTATTTTTACAATTTTATTACAACTTCTAAAATTTAAACAGAAGAACGATTGGAATTTTTTCCATATTTTTCCAGGCACCTGGCGCGCAGCCGCGTCGATCGCTTCCGGCAGGTTTGGATGGTGAACGAGGAGGAGGCCAAGGCGTTGATCCGGGAGGTTCTGGACGCCGATCGCATCATCCACGTGCAGCAGCTGGGAATGCCGTGGGAAGAGCCCCAGTTCTGGTTCATGGACAACGTGGGACCCCTGGGAGACGTCCAGGAGAAGAGGGAGGCCATGGAGCTGGCCACCAAGCTCCTGGAAGGTGGCAATCCCTGAATCCCTTGGGAATTTCCCGCCTTGGGAAGGTTCTCGTGTCCCGCCAATCCTTGGGATCTTCCAGTTGGGATTTTCCTGGACTTGCCAGCCATGAGTTGGCTCATTCTAAGGGATATTCCCGCTGGGTTGTTCCCAGTTTTCCCAATTCTAAGAAGCAGCTGTGATCCCAGGAGCTTTGTTTTCCAGGGATTCCCACAGTTTGGGATCTTGCCCCTCTTGGGATCTTCCAGGAGTCATCCTCTCTGAGCTGGCTCATTCCAAGGGATATTCCCACGGGGTTTTTCCCAGTTTTCCCCATTTCCAAGAAGCAGCTGTGATCCCAAGAGCTTTGTTTTCCAGGGATTCCCACGGTTGGGGATCTTGCTCCAGGTGGGATTTTCCTGGAGTTGCCATCCCTGAGTTTGCTCATTCCAATGTTTTTTCCCCGTTTTCCCAGTTCCAAGAAGCGGCTCCCATCCCAGGAGCTTCGTTTCCCAGGGATTCCCACGGTTTGAGGTCTCCCAGGAGTTGCCAGTCCTGAATTGCCTCATTCCAAGGGATATTCCTGCTGTGTTTTTTCCCAGTTTTCCCAGGAGTTTTGTTTTCCAGGGATTCCCTGGAATATTTCCCAGGGATATTTCTGCTGTGATTTTTCCTGGTTTTCCCAGGAAGCAGCTGTGATCCCAGGAGCTTTGTTTTCCAGGGATTCTCACGGTTTGGGATCTTGCTCCCGTTGGGATTTTCCAGGAGTCTCCATCCCTGAGTTGGCTCATTCCAAGGGATATTCCTGCCATGATTCTTCCCAGTTTTCCCAGGATTTAGCTCTCATCCCAGGAGCTTTGTTTTCCAAGGATTCCCACAGTTTGGGATCTCGCTCCAGTTGGGATTTTCCAGGAGTCGCCATCCCTGAGCTGGCTCATTCCCAGGGATATTCCCATGGGGTTTTTCCTGGTTTTCCCAGGATTTAGCTCTCATCCCAGGAGCTTTGATTTCCAGGGATTCTCACGGTTTGGGACCTTGCTCCCGTTGGGATTTGTCAGGAGTTGCCAGCCTTGAGTTGACTCATTCCAAAGGATATTCCTGCCATGATTTTTCCCAGTTTTCCCAGGATTTAGCTCTCATCCCAGGAGCTTTGATTTCCAGGGATTCCCACGGTTTGGGATCTTGTTCCTGTTGGGATTTTTCAGGAGTTGCCAGCCCTGAGCTGGCTCATTCCAAGGGATATTCCTGCCATGATTTTTCCCCGCCTGATTTTCAGGGAACAAGCCTGGAAAAGCGGAGCAGGAAGGGAGGAGGAGTGGGAAGAAAGGAGCCCAGAGCGCCGAGGGAGGGAAGGAAAACCAGGAAAAGAGGGATGACAGAATCACATCCCGACCCGGGAATTCCCAGCAAAACCCTCCGGAGAATCCTGGAGGTCATGAGCGAGGAATCGGTGAGCAGTGTCGGATCTCGGGATCCAGGATCAGCCCCAAAACCTGATTTTATTTATTTTTTTTTTTTGTGGATCCCTTTGGAATGAGGGCTGGGAATTCTCACCCTGCCGCCTCTTCCCGGCGTTTTTCCTAAGACGTTCCTGCTGGAGAACAAACTCCTGAAGCCGCTGAGGGAGGTGGTGGGACCCAAGAATGACGTCCAGCAGCTCCGAAACATCTTTGAGGTGGGTTGGGGTGGGATCTTCTGGGATTGGGATTGGGATTGGGATTGGGATGTTGAGAAGCAGGAGGAGGTGGGGATGGGAATGTGGAGCTGGATCAGGGAAGGCTCCAGGGAATCCCTCGAGGGGCTCCAGGAGAGCTGGAGCTTGGGAAAGGGATGGAGGGAGCCAGGGAATGGCTTCCAGTGGGAAAGGGGAGCTTGGGATGGTGGGATCTTGGGAAGGGATTCCTGGCTGGGCTGGAATTCCCAGAGAATCCCTGGCAGTGTCCCAGGGTGGGTTTGGAGCACCCTGGGATGGTGGAAGTGTCCCTGGAATCATGGGATTGAAGGTCCATGGATTCCATCCCAAACCATTCCGGGATTCTGGGATCAAGGACACTCAGGATCCATCCCGAGGGATTTTTTATGGAATCTGGGGATGGAAAAGGGAAGGGAGACCCTCCCTGGAGTCCCAGATTCCCAGAGAATCCCTGGATCCCAAAATTCCTTCTCATGGAGGAATCGGGATGGGGCTGGATCCAATACCAGGCTGGGAGAGCTGGGAATGTGCAGCTGGATCAGGGAAGGATCCAGGGAATCCTTGGAGCCGCTTCCCCATCCCAAAGGGGCTCCAGGAGAGCTGGAATTTGGGCAAGGGCTGGAGGGGCAGGAGGCAGGGAATGGCTTCCAGTGGGAAAGGGGAGCTTGGGATGGTGGGATCTTGGGAAGGAATTCCCGGCTGGGCTGGGATTCCCAGAGAATCCCTGGTTTCCTGGCAGTGCCCCAAGATTTGGGGTCATGGAAGGTGTCTCTGCCCATGGAACGGGATGAGCTGTGAGGTCCCTTCCCAACCAGAACACTCCATGATTCCTGAATTCCCATCTCCAGCCCATCCCAACTTTTTAAATACCTCCAGCCTCTTCCCAGACTTTCCC
>JAKDEW010000118.1:202639-255096 GCA_021963965.1 Artemisiospiza belli
CCGGTCCGCCAGGTGAGACCCCCCAGGCCAGCCCTGTGACAGCCCCCGGTACGCCGGGGAACCCCCCGGAACCGGCACCGGGAAGGGCCGGGAGGGACCGGGATAGCGCCACGTGGAGCGGGAGTGGGGTGAGGGGACAGAGCGGGACCGGGATCGGGCACCGGGATCGGGCACCGGGATTGGGGTACGGGCACCGGAGTGGTCCCGGGATGGGGGACCGGGGGTTGGGAACCGCGATCGGGCACCGAGGCGGCCCCGGGTTTAGGGGACCGGGAGCGGGCACCGGGATTGGGGGACCGGGAACTGGAGTGGCCCCGGGATGGTGGACCGGGGCTGTTCCGTGGTTGGGGGAGCGGGACCGGGCCCTGGGATTGGGGCACCGGGATTGGCGTTCGGACCACCGGAATGGCCTCGGGATGGGGGACCGGGGCAGTTCCGGGTTTGGGGGACGGGGACCGGGCACCGGGATTGGGGTACGGGCACCGGAGTGGCCCCGGGATGGGGGACCGGGGGTTGGGAACCGCGATCAGGCACCGGGATTGGGGTACGGGCACCGGAGTGGCCCCGGGATGGGGGACCGGGACCATTTCGGGTTTAGGGGACCGGGAGCGGGCACCGGGACTGGGGGACCGGGAACTGGAGTGGCCCCGGGATGGGGGACCGGGGCTGTTCCGTGGTTGGGGGGAGCGGGACCGGGCCCTGGGATTGGGGCACGGGGATTGGCGTTCGGACCACCGGAATGGCCTCGGGATGGGGGACCGGGGCAGTTCCGGGTTTGGAGGACCCCGACCGGGCACCGGGATTGGGGTACGGGACACCGGAGTGGCTCCGGGATGGTGGACCGGGGTTTAGGAACCGGGATCGGGCACCGGGATTGGGGGTACGGGCACCGGAGTGGCCCCGGGATGGGGGACCGGGGCCGTTCCGAGGTTAGGGGAGCGGGACCGGGCACCGGGATAGGGGTACGGGGCACCGAAGTAGCATCGGGATGGGGGACCGAGACCGTTCCAGGTTTGGGGAACCGGGACCGGGCACCGGAGTGGCCCCAGGATTGGGGGACCGGGGGTGGGGGAGCGGGAAGGAGCACCAGGATTGGGGGACCCGGCAGCGGAGTGACCCCGGAATGGGACCGGGCACCGAGATTGAGGACCGGGCACCGGAGTGGCCCCGGGATGGGAGACCGGAGGTTGGGGACCGGGACCAGGCACCGGGATTGGGGTACGGGACACCGGAGTAGTCCCGGGATGGGGGACCGGGGGTTGGGAACCGGGACCAGGCACCGGAGTGGTCCCGGGATGGGGGACCGGGGCTGGGCCAGGGGTTGGGGACCGGGACCGGGCACCGGGATTGGGGTACGGAGCACCGGAGTGGTCCCGGGATTGGGGCACCGGCGGTTGGGAACCGGGATTGGGGTACGGGCCACTGGAGTGGCTCCGGGACGGGGGACCGAGGCCGTCCCGGGTTTGGGGGACCGGGACCGGGCACCGAAATGGCTCCGAGATGAGGGACCCGGGGGTGGGGGAGCGGGAAGGAGCACGGGGAGTGGGGGACCGAGCGAGTGGCCCCGGAATGGGGACCGGACACCGAGATTGAGGGACGGAGCACCGGATTGGCCCCGGGATGGGAGACCGGGGGCTGGGGACCGGGACCGGGCACCGGGTTTGGGGGACCGGGAACTGGAGTGCCCCGGGATGGGGGACAGGGACCGTTCCAGGGGTGGGGTACCGGGACCAGGCACCGGGATTGGGGTACGGAGCACCGGAGTGGTCCCGGGATTGGGGCACCGGGGGTTGGGAACCGGGACCGGGCACCGGAATAGTCTCGGGATGGGGGCAGGGGTCTGTTCCGGGGGTTGGGGACCGGGACCGGGCACCGGAGCGGCCCCGGAGTTGGGGGTCCCGGGAAAGGAGGGGGTCCCGGCAGAGGAGCAGCCCCGGGATTGGAGGTCTGGACACCCGAGGCTGGTGAGTTCGGGGGACACCGGTCCGGTTCCGAGTTTGGGGAACCGGGGCTGCCCCGGGGCCCGGGAACCGAGGGGAACCCCGGGGTGAGGGTCCAAATCCGGGTTGGGGACAGACGGTCCAGCTCCGGACACCGGGGCTGTGCTGGGGAGGAACGGGAGGGATCCGGGCGCGGGAGCAGCCCCGGAGGTGCGAGCCGGGTCCGGGATATGTGGACCGGGACGTGAGGGCCGGAACCGGGCACCGGAGCTGCCTCGGGAGAGGGTGGGGGAGCCGGACCCGGGCACCGGGGGAACCCTGAGTTTGGGGGACCGAGACGGGGACCTGGGGACCCAGACCCGGGACCGGGGGAGCCCCGAGTTTGGGGGGACCGAGACCGGGACCTGGGGACCCAGACCCGGGCACTGGAGCAGCCCCGAGTTTGGGGGACCGAGACCGGGACCTGGGGACCCAGAACCAGCCACCGGGGCTGCCCCGAGTTTGGGGGACCGGGGCAGCCCTGGGGTGGGGTTCGAGAACCGGAGCAGCTCCAAGTTTGGGGCGCCGGGACCGGGACCTGGGGACCCAGAACCGGGCACCGGGGCAGCCCCGAGTTTGGGGGACCGGGACCTGAGGACTCAGATCCGGGCACCGGAGTAGCCCCGAGTTTGGGGCACCGGGACCTGGGGACCCAGGACCGGGCACTGGGGCTGTCCTGAGTTTGGGGGACCGGAGCAGCCCCGGGTTTGGGGGGCCGGAGCAGCCCCGATTTTGGGGGACTGGGATCTGAGGATCGAGAACAGGGCACTGGGTCTGCCCCGAGTTTGGGGGACTGAAACCGGGACCTGGGGACTCAGAACCGGGCAATGGAACAACCCCGAGTTTGGGGGACCGGGGTAGCCCCGGGGTGGGGTTCGAGCACCGGAGCAACCCCGGAGGTGGGTCCGGGACCTGGGGATACAAAACCGAGCTCCGGATTTTGGGGGACCGGGACCTGGGGATCCCGAACCGGGCACCGGAGCAGCCCTGGAGTTTGGAGCGGGACCGGGACCTGGGGATCCCGAACCGGGCACCGGAGCTGCCCCGGGCGTGCCCGGTGCTCGGGTCTCGGTCCAACCGCGGGGCTGGGAGGGGTCCCGTCCGCTTTTTTTTGCCGCCGTCCCCGCGGTGCGGAACCCCCTCGGCCGCGGCCCCGGGGCGTTGTCAGCGGGCGGGAGGGAGCGCGGCTGAGTCACCGGCAGGAAACCGGAGCGGTTGCATCAGAAAGCGGAGCCGTTTGTCCGGTCGGGGCAGCTTGGGAAAGAAAAAAAAAAAAAAAAAATTAAATCTCACTCCTAAAAATCCCGCAGCATGGAAAACAGAGGCGATCATCCCTTCCCCAGCAGCTGCAGCAGCTCGGCAGCTCCACCGTCCAGCACGCCGGGCCTGAGGGAGGAATTGCAGTGCCCCGTGTGCTACGAGCCGTTCCGGGAGGCCGTGACGCTGCCGTGCGGCCACAACTTCTGCAAGGGCTGCATCAGCCGCTCGTGGGAGCAGCGGCGGCCGGAGTGCCCCCTGTGCAAGGAGAGGTCCTCGCTGGAGCAGCTCCGCGTCAACCACACGCTGAGGAACCTGGTGGAGCTGGTGCTGAAGGAGGAAGGGCAGCGGCAGGGCCGAGGCATGGCGCTGTGCCCCGCGCACCAGGAGGAGCCCAAGTTCTTCTGCATGGAGGACAAGGAGCTGGCGTGCTTCTCGTGCCAGAGCTCCAAGGAGCACCAGGGGCACAAGATGAGGCCGGTGCAGGAGGCGGCGGCGGATTTTAGGGTGAGGGGTGGGGAGGGAGAGAGGGATGGATCATAGGCATGATGGATGGAGGGATGGATGGATCCATGGATGGATGGGTGGATGGATGGATCCATGGATCCATGGATCCATGGATCCATGGATCCATGGATGGATGTGGGTGAATGGATCCATGCATGGATCCATGAATGAGTGGAGGGATGGATCCATGGATGAACAGGGATGGATGGAGGGATTGATCCACAGAAGTATCCATGGATGGAGGGATGAATGTGGATGAATCCATAGATGGATGGATGGATGGATGGATGGATGGATGGATGGATGGATGGATAATGGAGGGATGGATGGATGGATGGATGGATGGATGGATGGATGGATGGATGGATAATGGAGGGATGGATCCATGAATGGATGGATGGATGGATGGATCCATGGATGGAGGGATGAATGTGGATGGATCCATAGATGGATGGGTGTGGATGGACGGACGGATGGATGGATGATGGATGGATGGATGGATGGATGGCTGGATGGATGGATGGATCCATGGATGTGGATGGATCCATGGATGGATGGAGGGATGGACAGATGGATTCATGGAAGGATGGATCCATGGATGAACAGGGATGGTTCCATGGATGGATGGATGGATGGATGGATGGATTCCATGGAAGGATGGATTCCATGGATGGATCTATGGATGCAGGACGAATCCATGGATGGAGGGATGGATGTGGATGGTGGATGGATGGATGGATGGATGGATGGATGGATGGATGGATGGATGGATGGATGGATGGATCTATGGATGGATCTATGGATGAATGGACGAATGGATGGATCCATGCATGGATGTAGATGGATGGAGGAATGGACGGATGGATGGAGGGATGGATCCATAGATGGAATCCATGGATGGATGGATGGAGGGATGGATGAATCTAAGAATGGAGGGAGGGAGCAATGGATCCATGGATAAATGGATCCATGGATGAACAGAGATGGATCCATGGATGGATGGATGTGGATAGATTCATGGATGGATCCATAGATGGATACAGGGATGAATCCATGGATGAACAGAGATGGATGGATGGATGCATGGATGCATCCATGGAAGGATGACAAAGAGAGGCACCCCTAAAACCTGGAGCTGTCCCAGATTTCCCAGGGTTTGGGATGAGGCTGCCACGCTTCCCTGCGGGCGTGTGGCGACTGCTGGATGCTCTGCTGCCCTTTAATTATCCAGCGCCATCCCGGATAATGATCCCGCAGGAAAGGGCAGCGGGATGGTTATTCCCGGTGATACCCTTGATCCCAACTCGGATCCAGCCACGCCGGTTATTCCAGGCTTTGGGAGCGGGGTTGGGACTTGGGAGTTGCTCAATTCCAGCAGAAAGGAGGAGGAGGAGGAGGAGGGGATGGGATGCAGCCAGGAGCTGGGAATGCTGCCAGGACATGCTGGAAAACAGCCGGCACCGCCCTGACTCATCCCGATGGATTTCAAATGTGGCGGGAAAAGCTTGGCTGGGGTTCCTGGGAATGGGAATGGGAACGGGAAGGGGATTGGGAGTGGGAATGGGAATGGGAATGGGAATGGGAGTGGGAATGGGAGTGGGAATGGGAATGGGAGTAGGAGTGGGAATGGGAATGGGAATGGGAATGGGAGTGGGAATGGGAGTGGGAATGGGAGTGGGAGTGGGAGTGGGAGTGGGAATGGGAATGGGAATGGGAATGGGAATGGGAGTGGGAGTGGGAATGGGAACGGGAATGGGATTGGGATTGGGGGTGGGAACGGGAATGGGAGTGGGAATGGGAATGGGAGTGGGAATGGGAATGGGAATGGGAGTGGGAATGGGGCTGCCAACAGCACCAGGATGAGCAGGGATGGGATATCCCTAAAAACTAGGGAGAAAGATTCCCTATGGATCAAAGCTCCTCTTCCTCCCGGCTGCCTGAGGAGAGCAGTTGGATGGAGCAAGGATCCGGCTCTGGGAGTGTTTGTCCTGGAAAAATCCCGGAAAATCCCAGGAATGGGGGAGTCCTGAGGGTGTCTCCTCCCCGCAGGCCAAGCTGGCGAACATGGAGTCTTCCCTGCGGGAGAAAGCCAAGGATTTCGGGGCCGTGCGGAGATCCTACGAATGCATCGCCCGGCACAACGAGGTGCGTGTTCCCTCTTGAGGCGGGATTGATCCCAATCCTGGTCCGGTTCTGGATCCCGATCCCAATCCTGATCCCGATCCCAGTCCTGATCCGGATCCTGATCCCAGTCCTGCATGTTCAATGGGGTGGAGCACTGATCCCATCTGGGAAAGGAGAGCAGTGGGGATTTGGGAAGTGTGGATGGGAATTTGGAAAGGACAGCGTGATCCCAGTGATCCTTGAGCTCTGGGAAGGGGAATCCAGGGAATTTGGGTGCTCCAGAGCTGGGATTGATCCCAATCCCAATCCTGCACATGCAGTTTGAGTGAAGCCCTGATTCCATCCTGGAAAAGGAGAGCGGTGGGAATTTGGGAAGTGAGGAGGGGAATTCAGGAGGGGCAGCGTGATCCCAGGGAATCCCTGAGCTCTGGGAAGGGCGATCCAGGGAATTTGGGTGCTCCAGAGGTGGATTGATCCTGATCCCAAACCAGCACATGCAGCAGGGGTGGAGCATTGATCCCATCTGGAAAATGAGAGTGATGGGGATTTGAGAAGCAGGGTTGGGAATTCGGGAGGGGCAGCGTGATCCCAGGGAATCCCTGAGCTCTGGGAAGGGGGATCCAGGGAATTTGGGTGCTCCAGAGGTGGATTGATCCCAGTCCTGACTGAGAATGAAGCTGGAGTGAAGCTCTGATACCAACCTGGAAAAGGAGAGCAGTGGGGTTTGGGAAGAGGGGATGGGAATTTGGGAAAGGCAGCGTGATCCCAGTGATCTCAGGGAATCCCTGAGCTCTGGGAATGGAGAATCCAGGGAATTCTGGTGCTCCAGAGGTGGGATTGATCCCAATCCCAATCCTGCACATGCAGCTATGATGGAGCACTTATCCTATCTGGAAAAGGGGAGTGATGGGGATTTGGGAAGTGGGGATGGGAATTTGGGGAAGCCAGCATGATCCCAGTGACCCCAGGGAATCCCTGAGCTGTGGAAAGGGGAAATCCAAGGAATTTGGGTGCTCCAGAGGTGGAATTGATCCCAATCCCAAACCTGCACCGATCCCATCCTAGGAGGGGAGAGTGCCGGGGATCTGGGAAGGGCAGCGTGATCCCAGTGATCCCTGAGCGCTGGGAAGGGGGAATTCAGGGAATTTGGGTGCTCCAGAGGTGGGATTGATCCTGATCCCGGTCCTGCATGTTCAATGGGGTGGAGCACTGATCCCATCCTGGGAAAGGAGATCGGTGGGGATTTGGGAAATGGGGATGGCAATATGGGAAGCGCAGCGTGATCCCAGTGATCCCTGAGCTCTGGGAAGGGGGAATTCAGGGAATTTGGGTGATCCAGATGTGGGATTGATCCCGATCCCAATCCTGCATATGCGGCTGGTGTGGAGCACTGATCCCATCCTGGAAAATGAGAGCGGCGGGGATTTGAGAAGCAGGGATGGAAATTTGGGAAGAGCAGCGTGATCCCAGAGAATCCATGAGCTCTGGGAAGGGGGAATCCAGGGAATTCTGGTGCTCCAGGGGTGGGATTTGATCTCAATCCCAAACCTGACTGGGAATGCAGCTGGGGTGGAGCACTGATTCCATCTGGAAAAGGGGAGTGATGGGGATTTGGGAGGTAGGGATGGGAATTTGGGAAGGGCAGCGTTATCCCAGTGATCCCTGAGCTCTGGGAAGGGGGAATCCAGGGAATTTGGGTGCTCCAGAGGTGGGATTGATCGTGATCCTGATCCTGCACATGCAGCCGGGGCTGGAGCATTGATTCCATCCTGGGAAAGGAGAGCAGGGTAGGGATTTGGGAAGTGGGAATGGGAATACGGGGAGACCAGCATGATCCCAGGGAATCCCTGAGCTCTGGGAAAGAGAAATCCAGGGAATTCGGGCGCGTCCACCGTTCCCACCTGGAGCGAGGCACCGACATTCATTCCCAGGAGGAATCGGAGCGTCTGGAGTGTCAGGTGAAGTGGGAATTCGAGAAGCTGCACAAGTTCCTGTGGGACGAGGAGCAGGCCGTGCTGGCGCAGATCCGGGAGGAGATGGACCGGAAGCAGGATCTGATCCAGGGAAAGATGGAGGAGCTGAGCAAGGCCAGCCAGGTCCTGCTCAACGAGGCCGCGCGGCTCCAGGCTGACTGCCAGCGGGACGACCTCACCTTCCTGATGGTAATTCCCACATTCCCCGTGGTAATTCCTACATTCCCGGTGGTAATTCCGGCATTCCCCATGGTAATTCCTACATTCCTGGTGGTAATTCCGGCATTCCCCATGGTAATTCCCACATTCCCCATGGTAATTCCCACATTCTCCCTGGTAATTCCCACATTCTCAGTGGAAATTTCCACATTCCCCAATGGTAATTCCCACATTCCCCTTGGTAATTCCCACATTCCCCTTGGTAATTCCCACATTCCCCATGCTAATTCCCACATTCCCATGGTACTTCCCACATTCCTGGTGGTAATTCCCACATTTCCAATGGTAATTTCCACACTCCCCATAGTAATTCCCACATTCGTGGTGGTAATTCCCACATTCCTGGTGGTAATTCCCACATTCCCGATGGTAATTCCCACATTTCCAATGGTAATTCCCACATTCCCGGTGGTAATTCCCACATTCCTGGTGGTAATTCCCACATTCCCGATGGTAATTCCCACATTTCCCACTGTAATTCCCACCGGGATCCTTCTCCCATCTCCCCCGTGTAATCCTTGGAATTCCAGCGGCATCCAGGATCTGATCCCTCTTTATCTTTTCTTTTCCAGACCCACAAGAACCGCAAGCGGAGGTAGGTCCTGATCCCGTCATATATTCCCAAATCCATGGAATTCCCAAATCCATGGGAATTTGGGGATGGCTGAGCCCATCCCGCTGGCTGGATGGGGTCTCCTAAAGTTCCTGCTCCAAGAAAATTCCAGCGTCTCCTGGGTGTTCCAGGCAGTATGGCGGGGACACAAAGCAGAACTTTCAGGGTTTGTGGGAAGCGTTAAATCCCAGATTTTGTGGGAATTGAGGGATGAAAAGTTTGGGAAATACCGGGTTCCTCATCCCAATCCTTTCTCCACGGTCATTCCTTGCTCCAGGATCGCCTGCACGGCCGAGGAGCCGGAGGCTGTTTCCTCGGGATTGCTCCTGGACGTGGCCAAATACCTGGGATCGCTGCAGTACAACGTGTGGAAGAAGATGTTGGACACCATCACCACCGGTGAGGAGCCGGGAATGTCGGGAATGGCGTTTTCCAGGGGGTGGAAAAATGGGAAATCCATTCCCAATGGAGACAGATTTTTCCTTAAAATGGTGGTGGTGGGGCCTGGAAAGATGGGAAGTGTGGAGATGGATTCATCCCTAAAAATGGTGGTGATGGGATCTGGAAAGATGGGAAATGTGGAGGTGGATTCTTCTCTAAAAATGGTGGTGGTGAGGTCAGGAAAGACGGGAAATGTGGAGAGGGATTCATCCCTGAAAATGGTGATGGGATCTGGAAAGATGGGAAATGTGGAGATGGATTCATCCCTAAAAATGGTGGTGGTGGTGGGGTCTGGAAAAAATGGGAAATGTGGAGATGGATTCTTCCCTGAAAAAGGTGGTGGTGGGATCTGGAAAAATGGGAAATGCAGTGGTGGGGTCTGGAAAGATGGGAAATGTGGAGAGGGATTCTTCCCTAAAAATGGTGGTGGTGGGAAATGTCGAAATGGAATCATCCTTAAAAATGGTGTCGATGGGTTTGGAAAGATGGGAAATGTGGAAATGGATTCATCCCAAAAAATTGTGGTGGTGGGGTCTGGAAAGATGGGAAATGTGGAAGTGGATTCATCCCTAAAAATGGTGGTGATGGGAAATGTGGAGAGTGATTCATCCCTAAAAATGATGAAGAAATCTGGAAAGATGGGAAATGTGGAGATGGATTCATCCCTAAAAATGGTGGGGTTTGGAAAGATGGGAAATGTGGAGATGGATTCTTCCCTAAAAATGGTGGGGTCTGGAAATGTGGAGATGGATTCATACCTAAAAATGGTGGTGATGGGAAATGTGGACATGGATTCTTCCCTAAAAATGATGGTGGTGGGGTCTGGAAAGATGGGAAATGTGGAGATGGGATTGGGGATTGGGGAAGTGAAGGGACGGGCTTGTTCCTCAAAAAGGGAAACTTGGGAATGTGCGTTTGCCAGGGACAAATCCATGGATAGGCATGGGTGTAGGATGAATCCGTGGATGGATGGATGGATGGATGGATGGATGGATGGATGGATGGATGGATGGATGGATGGATCCAGGCATTAATGGTAGATCCATGGATGGATGGATGGATGGACCCATGGAGGGATCCATGGATGGATGGAGGGATGGATCTATGAAAGGATCCATAGATAGATGGATCCATGGATGGAGGGAGGGAGGGATGGATGGATGGATGGATCCATGGATGGATGGATCCATGGATGGATCCATGGATGAAGCCATGGATGGATGGATGGTTGGATCCTTGGAGGCTTCCATGGATGGAGGGACAGATGGACAGATACACTGAAAGATCCATGGATGGATGGAGGGAGCAATCCATGGATGGAGGGACAGATTGATGGGTCCATTGAAGGATCCATGGATGGATGGATGGATCCATGGACGGAAGGGACAGACTGATGTATCCATGGAAGGATCCATGGATGGATGGAAGGTGGGAGGGATCCATGGATGAATCCATGGAAGGATCCATGGATGGAGGGAGGGATCCATGGATGGATGGATGGGCAGATGGATGGATCCATGGATGGAGGGACAGATGGATGTATCCATGAAAGGATCCATGGCTGGATGGAGGGATGGAGGGATCCATGGATGAATGCATGGAAGGATCCAAGTAGAGATGGAAGGATCCATGTGTGAATGGATCCATGGGTGGCTCCACGGAGCAAACTTCCCATAAAACCTTCCCCTTCCCCGCAGTCCCCTTCAGCCTGGACCCCAACTCGGCCGCGGGCTGGCTCTCTGTCTCCGAGGACCTCGCCAGCGTCACCCTGTGCAGCTACAAAGGCTCCGTGGAGAACCCGGAGCGCTTCACCTCCGCCCCCTGCGTCCTGGGCTCCCGCGGCTTCTCCAAAGGCTTCCACACCTGGGAGGTGGACCTGGGCGGCCTTGACAACTGGCGGGTGGGCGTCTCGCGGCCCCACGGAGGCTCCCCCTGGAGTTACCACCACGACACCCGCTCCGGCTTCTGGTACATCTACCACCTGCAGGGCAAGGACGAGTGCCGGGCGTCCAACACCATACGCTCGCAGACGGGGCTGGGCAACATCCGGCGCGTCCGCGTGGAGCTGGACTGCACCGAGGGCGAGCTCTCCTTCTACGACGCCGACCGCCAGAGCCACATCTACACGTTCCACGAGAAGTTCGGCTGCGCCGTCTTCCCCTATTTCTACGTGGGCAACACCCAGGGCGATTCCAACGCCAAGACGCTCCGGATCTGCCCGCTCCGGGTCCGCGTCCTTGAGGATGTCCCGACCTAGAACGTCTCCTTGCCTCCTGGTGGGGCTTTTCAGCTGCTTTTACAGGAAAAACAGAAAAGGAAAAATACGCAGGGATAAAAAATGTTTGTATTATCTCAGGTTTTTATTGTTATTAAATATTAATAAACATTAGAAATATTATCAATATATCTCTCCCCCCCGTGTGGTTCTGTGCCCAAATCCCAAATTTTCCTGAAGCTCTCTGTGGTGGATCCAAGCTGGGAATGCTTTGGGAGGAAGGGATTTCTCTGACAAATAAGGAATTAAAGGATTTAGGGGTTTTTTCTGCAGTTTTCAGGGATTCAGGAATCCCTGCTGTGATCCTTATCCCAGTTCTTGGAATGGGAAAATCCCACGGGATTTGGCTGGATGAGGATTCTCCCTGTTCAGGACAGCACAAAAAGGCAGCCACCAGCCGAACTCCCATCCTTTGACCCTGTATTTCTTGAATTTTATTAATAATTTACTAAATTTATTAGACTATTTTATTAAAAAATAAAATAATTTAATAAATCCATTTTTATCAAATCCCTGAGAATGGGAAGGAAAGCAAAGCTGCCCTGCCAAGTCTCCATATGGAAAACCATCAATGGGAGCATTCCTGGGAATATCCCATCTCCTCCATCCTTTTCCCCACAGCTTTATCCCTCCGAGGGTTTTCTCCCTGAAATTCCCAGCTCTGGGAATCCGATGAAGATGCGTCATTGGTGTTGGGAAAAGGAGGAAGTTTGGAGTTTTTACCCGGAGTTAATCCCACCCAATTTTTTTTTCCAAATCCAGGTGAGTCCTTGGGATTTCAGGTGATTCCAGAGGGGAAGGGAAGGGGCCTGGGTGGCCCATCCTGCCCTTTTTCTGCCTTTTTCCTGCTTTTTTCCTGCCCAGATTCCGACGGGAGCGGGTGGTTTCCATGGTTTCCCAGCATTTGCTCGGGAAGCTCCTTGGAAACAAGAGAGGGAGGAGGGAGAACAAAAGGGAGAGGCTGGAGCTGGGGGCGACCCCGGGATCCTCCCACAGCGTATCTCTGGATACGGCAAAGGAGGGAAAAAAGGGTTTGAAGCATCCCAAATCCCTGCATCCCGTCTCCATCCATTTCTCCATTCCATCCCATCCCATCCCATCCCATCCCATCCCATCCCATTCCATCCCATCCTATTCCATCCCATCCCATCCCATTATTCCATCCCATCCCATCCCATCCCATCCCACCCATCCCATCCCATCCCATCCCATCCCATCCCATTCCATTCCATTCCATTCCATCCCAGTCCCAGTCCCAGTCCCAATCCCAATCCAGCTCCATCCCAACCCCAATCCCATCCCACCATAATCCTGCACAGCCATCCCAATCCCAATCCTGACCCAATCCCAATCCAATCCAATCCCAATCCCAATCCCAATCCCAATCCCAATCCCAATCATGCTCCATTCCAATCCTTCATTCCATCCCATTGCACCCCAATCCTGCATTCCCACCCAATCCCAATCCTGCTCCATCCCAATACCAATCCCAACCCCATGCCATCGCACCCCAATCTTCCATTCCCATTCCCAACCCATCCCATCCCAGTCCCAATCCCATTCCTAATCCCAATCTCAATCCTATCCCATCCCAATCCCATTCCAATCCCATCCCACCCCAATCCTGCATTCTGATCTGAATCCCACCCCAATCCCAATCCCAATCCCAATCCCACCCCAATCCAAATCCTCTCTCCATCCCTATCCCATCCCATCTCCATTTTCATCCACATCAGATTTCAACTCCAATCCCAATTCCAATCCTAACCCATCCCATCCCACCCAAATCCTGCACTGCCATCCCAATCCTTATCCCTATGCCAATCCTAACCCCAATCTCATCCCATCCCCACCCATCTCCATCCCATCCCTTCCAATCCCAATCCCACCCCATTCCCATCTCCATCCCTTCTCTCCATCCCCTCCCACCCCAATCCCATCCCAATTCCAACCTCAATCCCAATCCCATTCCTAATTCCAATCCCAATCATATTCCATCCTATCCCATCCCAATCCTGCATTCTGATCCCAATCCCACCCCTACCCCAATCCTGCTCCATCCCAACCCCAACCCCAATCCCAATCCCAATCCCAATCCCAATCCCAATCCAAATCCAGCTCTATCCCAACCCCAATCACATCCCACCCCAGTCCTGCATTTCAATCCCAGTCCTGCTCCATCCTAATCCCAATCCCTTCTCATCTCATCTCATCTCATCTCATCTCATCTCATCTCATCTCATCTCGTAATCTTGTCTCATCTCATCTCATCTCCATCCTGTCCTATCCCATCCTGTTCCCATCTCCATCCCAACCCATCCCATCTTCATTTTCATCCCATCCTGATGGCATGCCACCCCAATCCTGCATTCCCATCCCATCCAAATCCCAATATCCCATCCCCATTCCATCTCCATCCATCTCCATCCCTTCTCTCCATCCCATCCCTTCCCCCAATCCTAATCCCAATCCCAATTCTACAATCCCAATCCCAATCCCAATCCCATCCCATTATGCCATCCACTTATTCCATCCCATCCCAATTCCAACCGCAATCCCAATCCTGCTCCATCCCAATCCCAATTCCAACCCCAACCCCAATCCCAACCCCAATCCCAATCCCAATCCCAACCCCAATCCCAATCCCAATCCCAATCCCATCCCATTATCCCATTATCCCATTCCTCTGCCCCATCCCAATCCCGCTCCCTGTCCCATATCCCGACATTTCCCATTACCCCAAAATCCCGGCGCTTGCCAAAATTCTGAGCACCCCAACCCCAATTTTGGCACATTTGGGATGTGTTTGGCAACATGAGGCCTGGGATTTTTCCCTTTTTTTCTGGGAATTTTTAACGATAAATGTGGGGGAAACACTGGGGGGGTCGAGGGGTTCCTCTGCACCTTTTCCATCCCAAAATTTAGGATGGAATTCCTGGAATTCCACCTGGGAAAAAGAGGATTCTTGCTTGGAAGGGTCTCACTGATTTTATTTTTATCTTTATCTTTATCATCTTTGTTTTATTTTTATTTTTATTCTTATTTTTATTTTTATTCTTATTTTATTCTTATTCTTAATTTTTTTTAAATTTTTAATTGGTTGTAAATTTATTTTTTTAAATTTTGTTTGTATTTTTTAGGTTTTAATTTCTTTTGGTTTTAGGTTTTAATTTCTAATTTTTTTTCTTTCTTAGTGGGTTTTAAAAATTTTTAATTAATTTTAATTTTTCTGCTCTAGTCTTTTATTTCAACTTTAACATTAAAATCATTCCATTTCTAAAATGGTAAAAATAATTTTTATATTTATTGACTGTTATTTTCAGTCTTATTTTAAACTGTTTTTTTCCCTTTTAAATTTTTTTTAGACTTTCATTCTATCTTTTAATTTGATATTTTTATTCCTATTTTTATATTTACCTTCATTATTTTTTTATGTTTACCTTACTTTTAAATTTTTAATTAATTTCTGTTTAAATAAAGTATTTACTTCTCTTTTTATATTTATTTTATATATTAATTTCCATTTTATATTTTATAGAATTATTTCATATCTATTCAATCATAACTATTTATTTAACACATTTTTTTTATTTATTTTGAATTTATTTTCTATTTTTTGGAGGTGTTGTATTTATTTTTATATTTCTTTTATATCACATTTATAGGGGTTTAGGTTTCTATTTATTTTATATTCATTCTCCATTTTTAAAATTTTTTTAATTTATTTTTGCAATTATTTTAAACTTATTCCATATATATTATTGCATTTATTTTAAATTAATTTCATATTTGTTTTTGCGTTTATTTTAAATGTATTTTCTATTTTAGCATATATTTTAAAAATTATTACACATTCATTTTTATTAATTTCCCCTGTATTTTTCCCACATTTCTCCCATCCCATTCTCCCATTTTTATCCCAATTCCCAACAAAAATCTCGTCACTTTTTTCCCATTTTTCCCACAATTCCCGCCCCATTCCCGGGATCCCCCCGGACCCACCCAGGATTTGGGGCGGGGCCTCCACCGCCGGCTGCTCATCGATGATGTCATTTCTGACCAATCAGCGCCCGACACCGCGCCTTTGCATCGCCCCTCCCCTCCCTGCCGGTACCCGGAGCATCCCAAGGTTTTGGGGGATTTGGGGGATTTTTGGGTGGATTTGGGGGATTTTGGGGGGACGCGGGAGCCTCCCGGGGAGGTTCTCCGGGAATCCTGGGAGCCGATGGAATTCCCAGGGACAGGAATCCTGGAAAGGGAATGGTTTGGGTGGGAAAGGAGCTCAAATCCCACCCATTCCAACCCCAACACCTCCCGCCACAATCCCAGGGTGCTCCAGCCTTTCCTTGGACACTGCCAGGGATTCTCTGGGAATTCCAGCCCAGCCAGGAATCCCTTCCCAAAATCCCACCATCCCAAGCTCCCCTTTCCCACTGGAAGCCATTCCCTGCCTCCTGCCCCTCCAGCCCTTGCCCAAATTCCAGCTCTCCTGGAGCCCCTTTGGGATGGGGAAGCGGCTCCAAGGATTCCCTGGATCCTTCCCTGATCCAGCTGCACATTCCCAGCTCTCCCAGCCTACCATTGGATGCATCCCCATCCCGACTCCTCCTGGAGAAGGAATTTCAGGATCCAGGGGCTTCACTGGGAACTGGGCACTCCAGGGAGGGTCTCTCTTCCCTTTTCCATCCCCAAATTCCATAAATGTCCCTCGGGATGGATCCTGAGTGTCCTTGATCCCAGAATGCCGGAATGGTTTGGGATGGGATCCATGGACCTCCAAGCCCATCCCAGGGACACTTCCCACCATCCCAGGGTGATCCAAAGCCCCATCCAACCTTTCCTTGGACCCTGCCAGGGATCCAGGGACTGTCTGGGAATTCCAGCCCAGCCCTAAAAAAGCCACTCCTGAAATCGGGGACAGGAGACTCCTCCGAGGGTGACCCTCCCAGTGTCATTCCGGGCTCCAGGATTTGACCCCAAAATCCATCCCTGAAAAAACCACACCTGAAATGGGGGACATGTGACCTTCCCCGTGCTCCCAGAGCCATTCCAGGCTCCAGGATTCGATCCCAAAATCCATCCCTAAAAAAGCCACTCCTGAAACAGGGGACAGGGGTCGCTTCCAGGTGGGACTGTCCCAGAGCCATTCCCAGCTCCAGGTTTGGACCCTAAATTCCATCCATGAAAAAGTCACTCCTGAAATCATGGAGCCACCTCTAGGTGTGACCTTCTCAGCCATTCCCAGCTCCAGGATTTGATCCCAAAATCCATCCCTAAAAAAGCCACACCTGAAATGGGGACATGTGACCCTCCCTGTGCTCCCAGAGCCATTGCAGGCTCCAGGATTCGATCCCAAAATCCCTCCCTGAAAAAGCCACACCTGAAATCAGGGACATGGAGCTACCTCCAGGTGTGACCCTCCCAGTTCTCCCAGTGTCATTCCCGCCTCCAGGATCTGATCCACGGCCACCAAGGCCACCAGGAAGGGGGTGCTGCCCAGAGCTGGGATCCCGGGAAGGGGCTGAATCCTAGGAATCTCAAAGGAGCCGCCGGTGCCAGGCACGGCCGGGCCGTGCCCAGAGCCACTCAAGGGCTCTTTGTCCCCAACTTGGCCACTGGGATTTGACCCTTTCCTGGCCTTTGTCCCTCTGGAATGTGCTCCAGCAAAATTCCCATGGGAATCCCAAATTCTGCCTGCTTGGAACCTGGGGGGGGAAAGGATTGGAAATTTGGGAATTTCAGTGGGATGTCCCTGCCATGGAATTGTTGGATCATGGAAGGGTTTGGGTGGGGATGGTCCTTAAATCCCACCCCAAGGATGCCTTCTGCAATCCCATATTTCTCCAATCCCCATCCAACCTGGATTGAACATTCCAGAGCTGGAATGTCCAAAAAAAATCAACAAAGAGGTGGATTTGAGGAAGGAGAGCCAGAACACCCCAATTCACCCCAAAATTCCAACAGGGCCATCCCGTCCTTGCCGATATCCTTCCCTACCAAACCCACCCTAAATCCTTTTTCCAGAGCGATCCACATCCCCAAAACGTGACGGAAAAATCCAGAACCTAAAAATACCAGGATGACTCCCACAGGTGCCAGTGGGAAACAGGATGGGATGAGGCGGATTTGGGGAAGGAGAGCCGGAATACCCAATTCCTCCCCAAATTCAAATGGGGCCATCCCGTCCTTCCCGATATCCTGCCCCACCAAACCCCACCCTAAATCCCTTTTCCAGAGCAATCCATGTCCCCAAAAGGTGATGGAGAAATCCAGATGCTAAAAATACCGGGATGATTCCCAGAGGTGCCCAAAATGTGACCGATGGAAAATAGGCCGGGATGAGGTGGATTTGGGGAAGGAGATCTGGAATATCCCAATTCACCCCAAAAATTCCAACAGGGCCATCCCGTCCTTGCCGAGATCCTGCCCCACCAAACCCCACCCTAAATCCCTTTTCCAGAGCGATCCATGTCCCCAAAACGTGACGGAGAAATCCAGATCCTAAAAGTACCAGGATGATTCCCTGAGATGAACGGTGGAAAATGGGCCAGGATGAGGCGGATTTGGGGAAGGAGAGCCAGAATAACCAATTCACCCCAAAATTCCAAAGGGGCCATCCCGTCCTTCCCGATATCCTGCCCCTAAAACCCCACCCTAAATCCCTTTTCCAGAGCGATCCGTGTTCCCAAAAACTGAGAAATCCGGATCCTAAAAATACCGGGATGATTCCCAGAGGTGACCAGTGGGAAATAGGCTGGGATGAGGTGGATTTGAGGAAGGAGAGCTGGAATACCCCAATTCACCCCAAAAATTCCAACGGGGCCACCTCGGCCTTCCTGATATCCTGCCTACCCTAAATCCTTTTTCCAGAGTGTCCCCAAAACGTGACAGAGACATCCAGAACCTAAAAATACCGGGATGATTCCCAGAGGTCCCGGCAGAAAATAGGCCGGATGAAGCGGATTTGGACAAGGAGAGCCGGAATAACCAATTCCTCCCCACATCCCAACGGGGCCATCCCATTCTTCCCGATATCCTGTCCCCCAAAACCCACCCTAAATCCCTTTTCCAGACCCACCCGTGTCCCCAAAAAGTGACGGAGAAATCCAGAACCTAAAAACACCGGGATGATTCCCAGAGGTGCCCAAAACGTGACCAATGGAAAATAGGCCAGGATGAGGTGGATTTGGGCAAGGAGAGTCGGAATTTGGGATGGACTCGGCACTCCGGAGGTGCCCTCGTTCCTCACGGATTCCTTGGAGATTCCACTCGCCCCAAAATAGTTTTGGGATCTGGGGCTCGGCCTCTCCGTGTCCCCAAATTGGGGACGGAGGAGGACGAGTGCCAGTGGGAATGTAGGGCTGGGAATGGTGGGACAGGGTGGGATTGGGACTGGGACGTGGGCTAGGGACAGGCCAGGATGGAGGGGACACCCCATTGCCCCCAAATCTTGGAGAGGTCACCCCATTGTTCCTCAGGAGAGAGGGGACACCCCATTGTCCCCTGGGATGGACAGGACACCCCATTGTCCCCAAATCTTGGAGATGTCACCCCAAATCCTGGAGGATTCACCCCATTATCTTGGACATGACACCTAATTGTCCCTCAGGATGGAGCGGACACCCCATTGTCCCCAAATCTCAGAGATGTCACCCCATTATCCCCAAATCTTGGAGATGTCACCCCATTGTCCCTCAGCATGGAGGGGGCACCCCATTGTCCCCACACCTTGGAGATGTCACCCTATTGTGCCCCCATATTTATGTCACCCCACTGTCCCCCATATCGATGTCACCCTATTGTCCCGCACCCTGGAAATGTCACCCCATTCTCCCCCCATATCAATATCCCCCCATTGTCCCCCATATTGATGTCATCCTGTTGTCCCCCCATATCGATGTCACCCCATTGCCCTCCCCATATTGATGTCACGCCATTGTCCCTCCCTTCCTATATCGATGTCACCCTATTGTCCCCCCATATCGATGTCACCCCATTGTCCCCATATCGGTGTCAACCCATATCACTGTCACCCCATTGTCCCCCCATACTGCTGTCACCCCACTGCCCCCCCCATCGACGACACCCCATTGCCCCCACCCTGGAAATGTCACCCCACTGTCCCCCCCCATATTGATGTCACCTCATTGTCCTCCCATTGTCCCCCCATATCGATGTCACCCTATTGCTCCCCCCCATATCGATGTCACCCCACTGTCCCCCACCCTGGAAATGTCACCCCGTTGTCCCGTTCCCCCCCATATCGATGTCACCCCATTGTCCCCTATATCGATGTCACCTCATTGTCACCCCCAAATTCAGGGGACACCCCAATGTCCCCGCGATGTGACAAGCAGGGACCGGGGACACCTCACCCCCCTTGCGACGCCCCGAACCCCTCCGTGTCCCTTTGTCATTTTGTCCCCCCCCATCTCCGCCCCACTCCGCATCCCCCCTTCCAATCCACCCCCAAAATCCCCATTTTTCACCCCAAAACCCCTTTTTTTAAAAAAAACCCCAATTTTTGCACCCATCCCTTTTTTCCCCATTTTTTCCCTTTTCCCTGCTCCAACCCCAAAATAGCTGCGGGCTGTGACGTCACCGGGCGGGGCCCTCAGTCGCACGGGGCTCTCGACCAATCAGAGGGCCGGGCGATGATGTCATGGGGGGCGCTGGGGACCCCCCGCCCGGGATCTTCCAAAGCCGCGTTAAAGGAGCCAGGAGAGCGCCGGGAGCAGCGCGACCACCGCCGTGGGGTGAGTCCGGCAGCCCCCCATGGAATTTTTGGGAATTTTTGGGGAATTTTGGCCGGTTCCGTTCACGCCAGGAGGGTTTGGATGGATTTGGGGCTGTAGGGGGGGTTCAAGTATTTCAGATTTTGAGGGGGGCGTAAAGGATGTGGGGAGAGAATCGGCGCGACCACCGCCGTGGGGTGAATCCGGTGGGATTTTTTGGGATTTTTTTGGGGACATTTTTGGGAATTTTTTTGGAATTTTACCCGGTTCCGTTCAGGGCAGGAGGGTTTGAATGGATTTGGGGTGGGGGGCTTTGATGTATGGAAATTATTTTTGGGGAAAAAAATGGTTTAGGGAGAGGAGCCCCGCGACCACCGCCGTGGGGTGAGTCCGGCAGCCCCCGCTGGATTTTTTTGGGAATTTTTTGGGGCATTTTTGGGGAATTTTTTGAGAATTTCAGCTGGTTCCATTCATGGCAGAAGGATTTGGGTGAATTTGGGGTGGAGGGCGTTGATGTATGGCAATCTTTGGGGGGGAAAAAAAGGATTTGGGGAGAGGAGCCCCGCGACCACCGCCGTGGGGGGAGTCCGGCAGCTGGAATTTTATGGGAATTTTTGGGGCATTTTGGGGCATTTTTTTGGGAATTTTTGCCGGTTCTGTTCAGGGCAGGAGGGTTAGTATGGATTTGGGGTGGAGGGCGTTGATGTATGGCAATTTTTGGGGCGGGGGGCGTAAAGGATGTGGGGAGAGGAGCCCCGCGACCACCGCCGTGGGGTGAGTCCGGCAGCTGGAATTTTATGGGAATTTTTGGGGGCATTTTGGGGGATTTTAGCCGGTTCCGTTCACGCCAGGAGGGTTTGGATGGATTTGGGGGTGTGTGTGGGGGGGGTTTCAAGTATTTCAGATTTTGGGGGGGCGTAAAGGATGTGGGGAGAGGAGCAGCGCGACCACCGCCGTGGGGTGAGTCCGGCAGACCCCGATTGAATTTTTGGGAAATTTTTGTGAATTTTCTGGGGAATTTTTCGGGCATGTTTTGGTGAATTTTGAGGATTTTTTTGGCATTTTTTGAGAATTTTAGGGGGCATTTTTTGGGATTATTTTGTGAATTTTTGGGGGATTTTTTTTTTGGGAATTTTAGCCGGTTCCATTCAGGGCAGGAGGGTTCGAATGGATTTGGGGGTGTGGGGGGAGTTAAAGTATGGCAGATTTTTTTGGGGCGGGGTGCGTTTTCCAGCAGTCTGGGATTCCTTATCCCGTTCCTTTTTGAGATTTCCCCCACCACCCCCCGCCTCATCCTCATCCTCATCCTCATCCTCATCCTCATCCTCATCCTCATCCTCGGCTGCCGCCCCCCAGTTTGGGCTTGGGGGGGATCAGTGTCTGCACCCCCAGAATTCCCGAGGGATTCTGCACCCCTAGAATTCCCAGAATTCCCAGAATTCCCGGGGATCCGCAGAATCCCCCCACCCCCAAAATCCTTTAGGGGACCTCCCCGCTTTCCCGGGATCCTCGGGGACCCCCATTCCAGCATCCCCCAAAATCCCGGGGTTCTGCACCCTCAAAATCTTTGCAGAACCAAAACCCCCAAAAATCCTGGGATTCTGCACCTTCAAAATCCTCAGGGGACTGGAATCCCCCAAAATCCTGGGACTTCGTCCCCCCCCCCCAGTATTCTCGAGGGACCAAACCCCCCCAAAATCCCGGGATTCTGCAACCTCAAAATCCTTGGGGGACCAAAATCGCCCCAAAATCCCAGGATTTTGTGCCCTAAAAATTCTCGGGGGACCAAAAACCCCCAAAATCCTGAGATTCTGCACCATGAAAATCCTCGGGGGACCCGATCCCCCCCAAAATCCCGAGATTCTGCGCCCTCAAAATCCTCGGGGGGACCAGAACCCCCCTAAAATCCTGGAATTCTGCACCCTCAAAATCTTTGGGGGACCCGAAACCCCCCCCACAAAATCCTGGGATTCTGCACACCCCATCATATTCAAGGGACCAAACCCCTCCCCAAAATCCCGGGATTCTGCACCCTCAAAATCCTCGGGGAGACCAGAACCCCCCTAAAATCCTGGGATTCTTCACCCTCAAAATCCTCGGGGGACCAAAACACCCCAAAATCCCAGGATTCTGCACCCTCCAAATCTTCGGGGGACCCAGACCCCCCAAAATCCCGGAATTTTGCCCCCCCAGCATCCTCAGGGGACCAAACCCCCCCCAAAATCCTGGAATTTCACACCCCCAGCATCCTCGGAATCCCAAATTCCCGGGGCGGACCCCACTCCCTCTGCATTCCTGGAATCCCCCCATCCTGCCCCGAATTTTTGGGAGCCCCTCACCCTGTTATCCTGGGAGGATCCTCTTCAGCATTCCCAGGATTTAGCACCCCCCACCCCTCGGGGGCTGCGCTGGCCCCACCCAGACCCCTCCCAAAATATGGAATTCCTGCTGGTGGAAGCAGCCGCTGGAATTTTTATTCCCAGGAAATGGAAAAAGGGATGCAGGGCAGAGGGAAAAGGAGCTGCCATCCCATTTTTCCCCCTCTGGAGCTTCCCAATTTTCCACAGGCAGGGAATGGGGAGCCACCCCCCACAAATCCCTTTCCCATTCCTTCATCCATGGGTGGATGATTTTTCCAGGGAAAAAGATGGGAGAGGGGAGATGGGAGATGGGAGGGTCCTTCCCGTGGAATTCAGGGTGGGAAAAGGGAAAAGGCAGCCCTGAGGAGGGTGGGTCCCACGGGATCCCTCACACTGCCACGTGCGGATGGTTGGGAATGGGATGGCGTGGTTGGGAATGGAATCCCGTGGCTGGGAATGGGATTGCATGGTTGGAAATGGGGTTTTGTGGCTGGGAATGGGATTGTGCAGCCAGGAATAGGATGGTGTGGTTTGGAATGGGATCAGGGGGCCAGGAATGGGATTGTATAGTTGAGAATGGGATCCCGTGGCTGGGAATGGGATTTTGTGGCTGGGAATGGAATTGTGTGGCTGGGAATGGGATCACATGGTTGGGAATGGGATCCTGTGGCTGAGAATGGGATCCCATGGTTGGGAATGGAATTGTGTGGCTGGGAATGGGATCACATGGTTGGGAATGGGATCCTGTGGCTGAGAATGGGATCCCATGGTTGGGAATGGGATTGTGTGGTCAGGAATGGGATTTTGTGGCCAGGAATGGGTTTGCATGGCCAGGAATAGGATGGTGTGGTTTGGAATGGGATCACATGGTTGGGAGTGGGATCGAGTGGGTGGGAATGGGATGGCGTGGTTAGGAATGGGAGTGTGTGGTTGGGAATGGGATGGAGTGGTTGGGAATGGGATGCGATGGCCGGGAATGGGATTGTGTGGCTGGGAATGGGATTGAGTGGTTTGGAACGGGATTGTGTGGTCAGGAATGGGATCACCTGGCCGGGAATGGTATTTTGTGGTTGGGAATGGGATCACATGTTTGGGAATAGGATCAAGTAGTCAGGAATGGGATGGCATGGCTGGGAATGGGATGGAGTGGTTTGGAATGGGATCATGTTGTTGGGAATGGGTTTGCCTTCCTGAGAATGGGATTTTGTGGCTGGGAATGGGATCCCATGGTTGGGAATGGGATTGTGTGGTTTGGAATGGGTTTGAGTGGGCGGGAATGAGATTGTGTGGCTGGGAATGGAATCATGTGGCCAGGAATAGGATGGCGCGGTTTGGGAATGGGATTGTGTGGCCAGGAATAGGATGGCGTGGTCAGGAATGGGATCATGTGCTCGGGAATGGGATCACTTGGCTGGGAATGGGATTGTGTGGTTAGGAATGGGACTGTGTAGCCAGGAATTGGATGGTGCAGTTGGGAATGGGATCACCTGGTCAGGAATGGGATCGCCTGTCTGGGAATAGGATTGTGTGGTCAGGGATGGGATTGAGTGGTTGGGAATGGGATGGCATGGTTTGGAATGGGATGGGCATGGTCAAGAATGGGATTGTGGCCAGGAATAGCATGACGTGGTTTGGAATGGGATCATGTGGTTGGGAATGGGATTTCATGGTTTGGAATGAGATCACATGGTCGGGAGTGGGATTTCATGGTTGGGAATGGGATCAAGTGGTTTGGAATGGGGTCACCTGCCTGGGAAGGGGATAGCATGTTTGGGAATGGGATTTTGTGGCTGGGAATGGGATCCCATGGTTGGGAATGGGATTGTGTGGTTTGGAATGGGATCGTGTGGTTGGGAATGGGTTTGAGTGGGCGGGAATGAGATTGTGTGGCTGGGAATGGGACGGTGCAGTTGGGAATGGGATCATCTGGTCAGGAATGGGATTGCCTGTCTGGGAATGGGATCATTTGCTTGGGAATGGGATTTAGTGGCTGGGAATGAGATCGTGTGTCCAGGAGTAGGATGGAGTGGTTTGGAATGGGATCACGTGATTGGGAATGGGATTGTGTGGCCAGGAATAGGATGGTGTGGTCAGAAATGGGATTGTGCTGCCAGGAATGGGATCACCTGGTCAGGAATGTGGTTGTGCAGCCAGGAATAGGATGACGTGATCGGGAACGGGATCATCCCATCCACACCGGGATTTTGGGGTGACACCAGCAGATCCCCTACCACATCCCTCTCCCACTGGGAACAGGTCAGGGAAGGAATTCCCTCCTCCAAACCCCTGGAAAATCATCTCCATCCTGGCAGGAACGGGGCTGAGCTCCTCCCCTCCCATCCAGCCGTATCCATAGGGATGGATCCCGTTTCCGGCCCTGGTGGGCGATCCCCACGTTCCATCCCGTGGGAACGCCACGTGAGGGCTGGATCCCAGGGAAAAGCTGGATTTGGGGTGGGAATGCCGGAGCCAGGGAATGGCTTCCAGCCGAGTTATCCATGGATAACCGGAATCCAGGAATCCAGGAATCCATCCCTGCCCAAGCCCCACCATCCCTTCTTGGAAAACTGGATCCCAGCCAGATATTCCCAGATTTTCTCCCTGTTCCCACCCCCCAGCAGCCTCTGGAAGCTGCGGCCGGGTTATTTTTGGGATTTCTGGTGCAGATCTCAGGGAAAAGCTGGATTTGGGGTGGGAATGCCAGAGACAGGGAATGGCTTCCAGCCGAGTTATCCATGGATAACCGGAATCCAGGAATCCATCCCCACCCCATTCCCACCAACCCTGCCTGGAAAACTGGATCCCAGACAGATATTCCCAGATTTTCTCCCTGTTCCCACCCCCCAGCAGCCTCTGGAAGCTGTGGCTGGGTTATTTTTGGGATTTCCAAGGCAGATCCCAGGGAAAAGCTGGATTTGGGGTGGGAATGCCGGAGCCAGGGAGGCAGGAGCCAGGGAATGGCTTCCAGCTGGGTTATCCATGGATAACCGGAATCCAGGAATCCATCCCCACCCCATCCCCACCATCCCTGCCTGGAAAAGTGGATCCCAACCGGATATTCCCAGATTTTCTCCCTGTTCCCACCCCCCCAGCAGCCTCTGGAAGCTGCGGCCGGGTTATTTTTGGGATTTCCAGCAGGATTTCAGGATGAGGGCTGGGATTTTATCAGCATGGGTGGGGCGTGGCGCAGCCCTGGAATGCTCATTCCAGGATTTAAGGATCCCTGTTTTGCAGGAGGGATTTAGGGATAAAAAAATGGGAATAATCCCCAAATCCCACCTCGTTCCGTGCTTTGGAAGGGCGTTTCCACATTTCCACACCCAAAACCCCCAGGAATGGGGAACAGCCTGGATTATCCTGGTTTTCAGCATTCCCAATTCCCATTCCAAGCCCTGGGGATGGGTGGGGGTCCTGGAGATCCTGGGAATGATCCCAGTGGGATGCGGGAGAGGATCCTGGAGCATCGGGAACGGGGAGCTGAGGACTGGGAATATCGTGACACGAGCAGGGGGAATTTGGGAGGGGTCCAGGCGTGTCCAGGCGTGTCCAGGTGTGTCCAGGTGGGTCCATGTGTGGCTCCCGGCATGTGTCCTCACACGTGTGGGTTGGGAATGTGGAGCTGGGAAGGGCGGAGTGTGCCAGGAATATCCCACGGGATGTCTCCGTCATTGTGGCGTGTGCGCGTCCCATCGCATCACTCCGGTGTGTTCCTGTCTCATTATCCCATCCCATCCCAAATCATCCCATCCCATCCCATCCCATCCCATCCCATCCCATCCCATCCCATCCCATCCCATGATCCCGTCCCATCCATCCCGTCATCCCATCACTCCGGTGTGTTCCTGTCCCATTATCCCATCACATTCCATCCCATCCCAAATCATCCATCCCATCCCATTCTCATCCCATTATCCATCCCATTATCCCAGTGCATTCCCATCCCAAATAATCTCATCCCACCCCATTATCACAGTGCATTCCCATCCCATTATCCCATCCCATCCTAATATCCCATCCCCTCTCATTATCCCATCCCATCCCATCCCATCCCATCATCCCATCCCAACTCATTCCATCCTAACTCATCCCATCCCATTATCCCATCCCACACAATCCCATCACCCCAGTGTGTTCCTGTCCCATTATCCCATCCCATCCCATCCCGTTATCCCATCCCATCCCAAATCATCCCATCCATTATCCCATGCTATCCCGTCAAATCTCAAATCATCCCATCCAAAATCATCCCTTTCCATCCCATCCTCATCCCATTATCCCATCCCATTTTCCCATCCCATCCCATTATCCCATCCCATTTTCCCATCCCACCCCTTTATCCCAATATCCCAATATCCCATCATCCCATCCCACCATCCCATTCCCAGGTCCCCACCACTGACCCAATCCTTTCCTTCCCTCCGCAGGCCCAGGATCGCTCTTCCTGCAGAATTCCAAGGATTTCCTCGCCATGACTCTGGCTGGTACGACACCCCAAACCTCCCCATGGCACCCCAAACCCATCCTGGGGTGTCCTGGGCTCATCCCAACCCTGGAATTCTCCCCAAATCCATCCCAGGGTGTCCTGGGCTCATCCCAACCCTGGAATGCTCCCCAAATCCATCCCGGGCTCATCCCAACCCTGGAACGCTCCCCAAATCCATCCCGGGCTCATCCCGACCCTGGAATGCTCCCCAAACCCATCCCGGGCTCATCCTGACCCCAGAATGCTCCCCAAATCCATCCTGGGTTCATCCTGATCCTGGAATTCTTCCCAGATCCATCCTGGGGTGTCCTGGGCTCATCCCGCCCCGGGAATGCTCCCCAAATCCATCCTGGTGGTGACAAACCGGGATTGACAGCCCAGGACAATCCCGGGTCATTCCCGAGGTTTCCCTTTGCATGTCTGGATCCTCGGCTGATCCTGCTTGGAATGTTTGGGGCTGGCCACCATCCCAATCCCAATCCCTTCCATGGGATGCGGAAATTCCCAAACCCTCTGATCCCGATCCCAATCCTCTCCCTGGAATGTGGAATTTCTCAATCCCTCTAATCCACATCCCATCCCTTTACTAGGATGTGGAGTTTCCTCCATTCCTCTGATCCCAATCCTTTTCCTGGCACATGGAATTCCCGCTTCCCCCTAATCCCAGTCCTATCCTTTCCCTGGGATGTGGAATTCCCCCCCATTCCTCTGATCCTGATCCCACACCTCTCCTGCAATGTGGAATTCCCCCCAGTCCCTCTGATCCCAATCCCAGCCCTTCCTTGGCACATGGAATTCCCCCTTCCCTCTGATCGCAATCCTATTCCTTCCCTGGGATGTGGAAATTCCCTTCCCTGGGATGTGGAAATTCCCCCTTCCCCCTAATCCCAATCCCAAACCATCCTTGACACATGGAAGTCCCCCAACCCCTTTGATCCCAATCGCTGCCCTTCCCTGACCCTTGGAATTCCCTCCATCCTCTTTCCCCCATCCCAAACCTTTCCGTGGCACATGGAGCTCCCCACATCCCTCTGACCCCAATCCCAAACCTTTCCTGATATGTGGCAGCCCCCTCATCCCTATGATCCTGATCCCACCCATTCCCTGGCACACGGAGCCCCCCCATCTCAACCCTTCCCTGGCTCTTCCATCCCTCTGATCCCACTTGGAATTCCCTCCATCCCATTTTCCCCCCATCCCAACCATTCTCTGCTCTTTCCATCCCTCTGATCCCACTTGGAATTCCCTCCATCCCTTTTTCCCCATCCCAACCCCTTCCCTGGCCCATGGAGCCCCCTCGTCCCTCTGATCCCAATCCCAAAACTTCCCTGGCACATGGAATTCCCTCCAACCCATTTTCCCCCATCACAAACCTTTTCCTAGCCCATGGAGCCCCCTCATCCCACTGACCCCAATCCCAGCCCTTCCCTGACCCTTGGAATTCCCTCCATCCCTTTTTTCCCCCATCCCAACCCTTCCCTGCCCCACAGAGCCCTTCCATCCCTCTGATCCCACTTGGAATTCCCTCCATGCCCTTTTACCCAACCCCTTCCCTGGCCCACAGAGCCCCTCTGATCCCACTTGGAATTCCCCTCCATCCCTTTTTCCCCATCCCAACCCCTTCCCTGGCCCATGGAGCCCCCTCGTCCCTCTGATCCCAATCCCAAAACTTCCCTGGCACATGGAATTCCCTCCAACCCATTTTCCCCCATCACAAACCTTTTCCTAGCCCATGGAGCCCCCTCATCCCACTGACCCCAATCCCAGCCCTTCCCTGACCCTTGGAATTCCCTCCATCCCTTTTTTCCCCCATCCCAACCCTTCCCTGCCCCACAGAGCCCTTCCATCCCTCTGATCCCACTTGGAATTCCCTCCATGCCCTTTTACCCAACCCCTTCCCTGGCCCACAGAGCCCCTCTGATCCCACTTGGAATTCCCTCCATCCCATTTGCCCCCATCCCAAACCTTTTCCTGGCCCATGGAGCCCCCTCATCCCTCTGATCCCAATCCCATCCCTTCCCTGGCCCTTGGAATTCCCTCCATCCCATTTTTTCCCCAATCCCAACCCCTGGATCCCCTCTGATCCCGATGCCGCTGTCTCTTCCCAGCCTACAAGGAGAAGATGAAGGAGCTGCCCCTCGTCTCCCTCTTCTGCTCCTGCTTCCTCTCGGATCCCCTCAACAAACCGACCTACGCCTACGAAGGTGGGACCTCCTTTCCCAACCCCTGGAATTCTGGGATTTCTGGGGGGATTCAACCCCTCCTCAGCATGAGCAGGGTCACCCCGGAGTACAGCAGCTCCGGAATTTTCCGGGAATTCAGCACAAGGCTGGGTTGGGATCAGGAGGGGTCTGGGCAGACCCAGTCCCCTCAGATCTCCCAAATATTCCCAACCCTGGGAATTCTGGGATTTCTGGGGGGATTCCACCCCTCCTCAGCATGAGCAGGGTCACCCTGGAGTACAGCAGTTCCGGAATTTTCCGGGAATTCAGCACAAGGCTGGGTTGGGATCTGGAGGGGCTTGGGCAGATCCAGCCCCCTCAGATCTCCCAAATATTCCCAACCGAATCCCATGGATGGGTTTCGATCCAGCAGGGCATCATTCCTTCATCTCGGAACGTAAAATCCATATTTTTCAATTCTGGGTGATTCATCCCAATCCCTGTCCAGAGGCCATGGAAGAGCCTTGGGGGGCTCCTCCAGGTTATCCAGGGAATGGGATCATGATCCCATTCCTGAGAGAAATGGAGAGACGGGGACATTCCCAACCTTCAACTCTCCCAAATATTCCCAACCCGATCCCAGGGATGTGTTGGGATCTCGTGAGGCTCCAGGATTATCCCTTCATCCCATATCCATATTTTTCAGCTCCAGGTGATTAATCTCAATCCATGTCCAGAACCTGGGGTGACTCCTCCAGGTTATCCATGGGGATCCAGACTGGAACAGGGATCATGGTCCCATTCCCGCTTCCCAAAGCAGGGAGAGATGGAGAGATGGGAACATTCCCAACCTTCAGCTCTCCCAAATATTCCCACCTCAGCCCCACCCATGGGAATCCCAGATTTTCTACCCCACCTCCCACATCCCCGAACCCCAGGGATGCATTTGGGCTAAACCTGGATGAAACTCATGGATACCAGGAATGGCAGAATCCCTCTGCGTGTTTCCACTGATGTCAAAATCCGGGAATGGGAATTCCCGTCGCTCATTCCACGCCCCCTTTTCCCCCCAACCCAGACACGGTGGACCTGACCTGGTGCGTCATCTCGGACATGGAGGTGATCGAGCTCAACAAGCGCACCTCGGGCCAATCCTTCGAGGTCATCCTGAAGCCTCCGTCCTTCGACGGAATTCCCGAATTCAATGCCTCCCTGCCCCGGCGCCGCGACCCTTCCCTGGAGGAGATCCAGAAGAAGCTGGAAGCGGCAGAGGAGAGGAGAAAGGTGGGTGAATTCTCTCCTTGGTTTTTGGATTCCCCATTTTTGGGCTGAGAATTCCCCCCCATTTTCAGGTTGAGAATTCCCCCCCATTTTCGGGTTGAGAATTTCCCCCCCATTTTTGGCTTGAGAATTCCTCCCATTTTTGGGCTGAGAATTCCCCCCCATTTTTGGGTTGAGAATTCCCCCCCATTTTCGGGTTGAGAATTCCTCCCCATTTTTGGCTTGAGAATTCCTCCCATTTTTGGCTTGAGAATTCCTTTCCAGTTTTGGGTTGAGAATTCCTCCTCATTTTTGGGTTGAAAATTCCTCCCATTTTTGGGTTGAGAATTCCCCCATTTTTGGGTTGAGAATTCCTTCCCATTTTTGGGTAGAGAATTCCTTCCCATTTTTGGGGTGAGAATTCCTCCTCATTTTTGGGTTGAAAATTCCTCCCATTTTTGGGTTGAGAATTCCCCCATTTTTGGGTTGAGAATTCCTTCCCATTTTTGGTTTGAGAATTCCTTCCCATTTTTGGGGTGAGAATTCCACCCAATTTTTGGGTTGAGAATTCCCCCCCATTTTTGGGTTGAGAATTCCTCCCATTTTTGGGTTGAGAATTCCTCCCATTTTTGGGTTGAGAATTCTTCCCATTTTTGGGTTAAGAATTCCACCCCATTTTTGGGTTGAGAATTCCCCCCCATTTTTGAGTTGAGAATTCCCCCCCATTTTTGGGTTGAGAATTCCCCCCCATTTTTGGGTTGAGAATTCCCCCTGTTTTTGGGTTGAGAATTCCCCCCCCTTTTTGGGTTGGGAAGAGGTGATTTTATCCCGGGAATGTCCCACCCACAGTACCAGGAGGCGGAGCTGCTGAAGCACCTGGCGGAAAAGCGGGAACACGAGCGGGAGGTGATCCAGAAGGCCATCGAGGAGAACAACAACTTCATCAAGATGGCCAAGGAGAAGCTGGCGCAGAAGATGGAGTCCAACAAGGAGAACCGTGAGGCGCACCTGGCGGCCATGCTGGAGCGCCTCCAGGAGAAGGTGGGCACCGGGAAAAGGGGTTGGGATGAGCCGAGATATTCAGGACAATGGCGGCTCTTGGGGGTCCCGCTTCCCTTCCCACCCACTGGGATTGGGGGGTCCTGACTGGGTGGATCTTGGGAGAAGTTGGAGGTTTGGGATCTGGATCTTGTCCATGGACAAGCAAAGCCCTCCATTTTCCCGTGTCCCATCAAGGCGGGACTCAGAATCCCAGGAATTGTAGAATCCCGGGATGGTTGGGTTGGAAGGGACCTTTAGGATCATCCAGTTCCACCCCCAGAGCCTTCCACTGTCCCAGATTTCTCCAAGCCCAGTCCAACCTTTCCTTGGACTATGCCAGGTTGCTCCAGCCTCTCCTTGGACTATCCCAGGTTGTTCCAAGCCCCGTCCAACCTTTCCTCGGACTATGCCAGATTGCTCCAACCTCTCCTTGGACTATCTCAGGTTTCTCCAGTCCCTGTCCAACCTTTCCTTGGACTATGCCAAGTTGCTCCAAGTCCCTTCCAACCTTTCCTTGGACTGTCTCAGGTTGCTCCAAATCCCATCCAACCTCTTCTTGGACTATCCCACGTTGCTCCAACCTTTCCTTGGACTATCCCAAGTTGCTCCAAACCCCATCCAACCTTTCCTTGGACTATCCCAGGTTGCTCCTGCCTCTCCTTGGACTATCCCAGGTTGCTCCAAACCCCATCCAACCTTTCCTTGGACTATCCCAGGTTTCTCCAAGCCCCCTCCAACCTCTCCTTGGACTATCCCAGGTTGCTCCAAGCCCCCTCCAACCTCTCCTTTGACACTTCCAGAGATCCAGGGGCAGCCCCAATTTCCAGAATTTCCAGAATTTCCATAATTTCTCTGGGAATTCCATCCCAGCCCCATCCTCACCACTCCCCATCACACTTCTCCCATCTCCGGGCTGGCGGATCTTCCCCCGCGTCCCTTCCCACGGATCCGGCAGCTCCCCAGCTCCGCGCTGGGAGCCATTCCCACCCTTCCAGCCCTGTTCTCTCTCCCGAATCAGGTCTGTTCCCAACCTCCGCACGGAAAATCCCACTCTCACCACCTCCAGCTCCCTCCAAAACATCCGGAGCCTGCCCAGGGCCCTTCTCCGAGCGCCTCCGTTGGGGCAGAGGCGGAGAGCGCCAGATAATGCCGGAAAAATCCCAGCTAATCCCAGCTCCAAGGGGCTTCCCGGGACGGTTGACGTCTCCCTCGTAGCCAGAGGGCGAGGACAAAGTGTCCCCAAGTGCCACCAGCAGCCCTTAAAGTGACCCCAGGGGAGGAGAGGACGCTTGGGATGAACCTCGTGCCTTCAACCCCTCCGGAGCCGCTGTCCGTGGGGATCCCGGAATCCTGGAACGCGGCTAACGCGTGTTCCCCTCCTCCTCCTCCTCCTCCTCCTCCTCTTCCTCCTCCTTCCTCCTTCCCCTCCTCCTTCCCGATCCCACAGGACAAACACGCGGAAGAAGTGAGGAAAAACAAGGAGCTCAAGGAAGAGGCCTCCAGGTAAAGAGGCTCAGCTGGGACTGACAGCTCCGGGGAGGGGCCGGAGGCTTCCAGGCAGCTCCAAGGTCGGAATGGTGTGGGAATGGTGGACGTTCCTCTGCTTTCTTTGTTCGTGGATGTGACGAGTTGAGGGGGTGAAGCCATCGGAGTCGTCGTCGTCGTCATTCCGGGGGAGGGTGGGGAGGGGAAAAGGGATGAGGGCGGGAATTTTCGGGATGCCCACCCCCAGCGTGGGTCCCGCCCCGTCAGCCAGGTCCGGAGGGGACACGAGGAGGTGATGCCCCGTGGAGAAATCCCGGGAATTGCGGAGCAGGTGGGGAGGGAATTGTGGGAAATGTGCGTCGTGTGTGACTTTCATTTGGTTCTGGGCAGGCGGGGGCGGGCGGGAATCCCTCCGGGGTCTTCTCCATCCAATCCCACCCCATCCCATCCGTGGGCTGCGGCATTGCTTGGTGTCCCTCCCTCCCTTGTTCCCACCTGGATTTGGGATCTCTTCCTGGATTTTTTGCCCGTTTTGGGAAGGGGGAGAAGTTTTTTTGCCCACCACCATTGGAGGTGGTCAGGGAGTGAAATTCCCTTGCTCCAAAGGTTTTTTTCCCAGCTGTTGGAGATGCCCATGGTCCTTCCCAAGGGTGACATTGGAAAGCCCCATGAATTCCCAAAGAAGATTTTTTTTGTAAGAACCTCCCAAAAAACCCAATCCCAGTGGGAATTCTTGGGTGAAATCCCCCCTTTTCCTGGAAGGGACCTTTAGGATCATTCGGTTGGAAAACCATCAGCTCCCGGAGATGGAGCAGCAGTAGGAGCCAGGGCGGGGCTGTGGAGACCACGGTGGAAGGGAGGGAATGAGGGAAAATTTGGGAAAAAGCTTGAGATGGGATGGAGCCCTGTGGAGAGCAGGGAAAAATAACCATGGGAACCCCTTGGTGACACCAGGGAGGGTGGAAAACCCCCTCAATATTCCAGGAGACTTTTTTTGGGAGCTGCCATGGATCCTGGGAGATCTTTGCCTCCAGGAAAGGTGGGGAGAAGGAAAATCGAATTTTCCAGGAGGTGGGGTGGGAATTCCCTGCTTTCCCATTTGCTGGAAGTGTTTCCCAGCGCTGCAGCACCCCCAAAATTCCAACCCGGGTGTGAACGAAGGGTTTGGGTCTCCGCCATGTCTGGATGAGACATTCCAAGCTCCGACCCAAAATCCTGGGAAAAGGGGGGAAAACGGGATCGGGGACGGATTGTGGCACGAGCTGTCCTTTTTTTTGTACACAACGGATGTAAATAAAAACTGCCTTGGCCTTTCCTTTGGTTTCCATGATCCCTGCGGTGCTTGCCGTGTGGTTTTTTTTTGGGGATTGGGGCACCCCGGAGTTGGGAAAAGGAGGGAATTGGGGTGAAGAGGTTGGGTTGGTTTCCCTCCCCATTCCCCAAAATTTGGGAGTTCCAAACTCATCCCATGAAATTTTCCCGTCCCAGACCTGGAGCAGGGAGTCGGATCCCAATTCCATCCGGGTGCTGGGAGAGGAGGAAACCGGGAAAGAGCTGGATGAGGTGGGATCATCCATCCATGGAATATCCATGGAATAGGCAAAAAAATTTCCGTTCCTCAGGGCCGGGAGGAAATCCTGGGAATTCCTGATCCTGCTCCAAGGAGGAAGAAATGGGAAGGTTCCTCTCCCATCTTTGTTCCACTGGAAAATGGGACCAAAATTTCGGAGCAGCATTCCAGAGGGTCCAAAGTGTCCAATCCTCTCTGATCCGGGATAAGGAGATCCCAGATCCTCCCTGATCCTGGGAATCTTTGAGGATGGGTGATTCCCACGGGTGTGGGATCAGACACAAATCCAGGGAAAGGGGTTTGGGCTTCCCTGTGGATGCAGCTGGGATTCCCGTGGTGTGCAGGTGGGACAGGAGAAGAGGGCATGGATCCACCCACGCTTCCTGAAAAACCTGGGATGGTGGGAGGTGTCCCTGCCCATGGAATAGGAGGAGCTTTGAGGTCCCCTCCCACCCAAACCATTCCAGGATTCTGGGATCATCCCATTCCATGGCCTGGGGAATCCTGAGGAATGAGGATTTGGGGAATTATTTTTCTGTCATTGATGCCTTCTCCTATTCCAGGGTGCTCCAACCTTTCCTTGGACACTTCCATGGATCCAAAGATTCTCTGGGAATTCCAACCCAGCCAGGAATCCCTTCCCAAGATCCCAGAATCCCAAGCTCCCCTTTCCCACTGGAAGCCATTCCCTGCCTCCTGCCCCTCCAGCCCTTGCCCAAATCCCAGCTCTCCTTTCCCTCTGGAAAAGGCTCCAAGGATTCCCTGGAACCTTCTGGAATCCAAGACTTGGATAAAAGGGAGGAATTTGCACCTGGGATAAAAGCAGTAATGGAATCATTAATTAATTAATTAAGCTGCTGCTTATTAAGTGATTAATTAATCCCTTAGCAGGGTATTGCCTATCCAGAAGGATCACGGAATTTTGGCTGGTGATCCAATGGCAATGTTCAGATCCAAAACACATCCAGGAGAATCTTGGGAATGCCTCACACCCTTGGAAACTTTTCCAAGGAAAACCAAGAGCCAAAAACCTTCAGTTTATTCTCTGGGAATTATTTATTTGTGGGATGATTGGAAGGCAACTTGTCCATGGATTTATCCATAAAAGGCGACATTCCAGGGAAAACAGAGTCTGGAATATTGGGAAGAATCCACCAGGAGAGCACCAAGAGGGAAGGGAGTGGTTGGATGGGATAAATCCGACTTTCCCTCCTCAGAAAACATGGAATAGGAAAAAAAGTCAGTTAATTAAAAATTAATTGAATAAAACAAAACAAAACAAAACTTAATAAAACGAAATAAAATAAAATAAAATAAAATAAAATAAAATAAAATAAAATAAAATAAAATAAAATAAAATAAAATAAAAGAAAATAAAATAAAATAAAATAAAATAAAATAAAATAAAATAAAATAAAATAAAATAAAATAAAATAAAATAAAATAAAATAAAAATTCATCACCAAATGCAGGGAGGGCGGAGCCAAGTCCCAGCTTCCAAATCCCAATCCTGGGAAAAGGCAAAGCCAGGAAAAAAGGAGGATTTCTGGCTGAAACTACACATGGAAAATTAGCATTAATTATCCAGATTAGATATTCAAATTAGCCAAATCAATTCCAACTATCCAGAGTAAGGCAGTGAAATAAATGTGTTTTAAATCCCGTCTGATCATTCCCAACCCCTTTTCAGGATGGATGGAAAATCCATCCGGAATTCTTTGCCGGAGAAAGGGAGGGAAGGTGAAAGTGGAAGAAGAAATGGAAAAATTTCCCATTTTTTTTTTGCTTTGGAATCCTTTCGTTTGGAATATTTTTATTCCCAAGGGTGTGGAACACAATCCTTCCTCGTTTTCCTGTGATTCCATCTCTGGGAATGCACCTTGGATCTCCTGGATTCCCTCTGAGCCGATTCTGTGCATCCCTGAGGTTGTGGATCTTTGGGATTTTTGGAAACGGGACGCAAATCCTCAGGAATAAGATCTGCTCCATCAAATCCCACATGGAAAATCCCCCAGGAGCGCTTCCATTGCTTCCCTTGGGAAATTCCATTGGGTTGACAGTCATGGAACTCCACGTGGATCAGCCTGGAACTGATTCCCAGCACCCAAACACCTGGATTTAGTCTTGGGAATGCCCTTCCTGGAAATCACCTCCACATTCCCAGGAGACCTCCCATGTTGGAAGACCTGGATCAATTCCCGGTTGGATCCCCGTTGGATCCATTCCCTTCCCAGGAATCATCTCCACCAAATTCCCAGGAGATTTGGGTCCTGGTTGGATCCACATTCCTAGGAGATCTCCCAGGTTGGAGCACTCAGATCCATTCCCAACTGGATCCCGATTGGATCCGTTCCCTTCCAAAGAATCACCTCCACATTCTCAGGAGATTTGGATCCTGGTTGGATCCATTCCCTTCCACATTCCCAGGATATCTCCCACGTTGGAGCACTTGGATCAGTTCCCCGTTGGATCCCGGTTGGATCCATTTTCTTCCAGGAATCTCCTCCACCACATTCCCAGGAGATCTCCCACGTTGGAGGACTCTGATCAATTCCCAGTTGCATCCTGGTTGGATCCATTCCCCTCCCAGGAATCATCTCCACATTCCCAGGAGATTTGGGTCCTGGTTGGATCCATTCCCTTTCCAGGAATCACCTCCACATTCCCAGATTTGGATGCTGGTTGGACCCATTCCCTTCCCAGGAATCATCTCCACCAAATTCCCAGGAGATTTGGATCCCGGTTGGATCTATTCCATTCCACATTCCCAGGAGATCTCCCACTTTGGAAGACTCTGATCAATTCCCAGTTGGATCCTGGTTGGATCCATTCCCTTTGCAGGAATCACCTCCACATTCCCAGGAGATTTGGATCCTGGTTGCATCCATTCCCTTCCCAGGAATCTCCTCCACCACATTCCCAGGAGATCTCCCATGTTGGAGGACTTGGATAATTCCCTGTTGGATTCCAGTTGGATCCATTCACTTCGACATTCCCAGGAGATCTCCCATGTTGAAGGACTTGGATCAATTCCCTCTTGGATCCATTCCCTTCCCAGGAATACCCTCCACATTCACAGGAGATCTCCCATGTTGGAGGACTTGGATCAATCCCTGTTGGATCCCGGTTGGATCCATTCCCTTCCCAGGAATCACCTCCAGAATCCAAGGAGATTTTGATCCCGGTTGGATCCATCCCCTTCCTAGGAATCACCTCCACATTCCCAGGAGATCTCCCATGTTGGAGCACTTGGCTCAATTCCTGGTTAGATCCCGGTTGGATCCATTCCCTTCCCAGAAATCATTTCCACATTCCCAGGAGATTTGAGTCCTGGTTGGATCCATTCCCTTCCACATTCCCAAGAGATCTCCCATGTTGGAAGACTCAGCTAATTCCCTGTTGGATCCCTTCTGGATCCATTCCTTTCCCAGGAACCACCTCCACATTCCCAGGAGATCTCCAACAGGGGATGACTCAGATCAATTCCCCGTTGGATCCCAACTGGATCTGGAATCACCTCCTCATTCCCAGGAGATCTCCCACATTGGAGGACTCGGGTCAATTTCCTGTAGGATCCCAATTGGACCCATTCCCTTCCCAGAAATCACTTCCACATTCCCAGGAGATCTCCTATGTTGGAGCACTCGGATCAATTCCCCATTGGATCCCAGTTGGATCTGGAATCACTTCCACATTCCCAGGACATCTCCCCCTTTGGACAACTTGGATCAATTTCCTCTTGGATCCCAGTTGGATCCATTCCCTTTCACATTGCCAGAAGATCTCCCACGTTGGAAGACTTGGATTGATTCCCCATTGGTCCTGATTGGATCTGGAATCATCTCCACATTCCCAGGAGATCTCCAACATTGGAGCACTCGGATCAATTCCCCATTGGTCCTGATTGGATCTGGTATCACTTCCTCATTCGCAGGAGATCTCCCACGTTGGAGGACTCGGATCGATTCCTGTTGTATCCTGGTTGGATCCATTCCCTTCCCAAGAGTCACCTCCAAATTCCCAGGAGATCTCCCACACTGGAGCACTTGGATCAATTCCCTGTTGGATCCCGCTTGGATCCATTCCCTTCCACATTGCCACAAATCTCCCTTATTGGAGGACTTAGATTGATTCCCCATTGGTCCTGATTGGATCTGGAACCATCTCCACATTCCCAGGAGATCTCCAACGTTGGAGCACTTGGATCAATTCCCCATTGGATCCTGCTTGGATCCATTCCCACAAATCCCAACAGCACCACTTCGGTCCATCCCGAATCCATTTCCTGGCGCGATTCCCGGCCCTCCCTTCCTGCCGTTCCACGGGATGCGAAGCGGGGACAGCCCCGGGACGCGTCACGGGGACAGGTGGGGCCGGAACGCCCGCGGCCGGATCATCATCACCACCTTCCGCAGGGAATAATAATCCGTGTCCTTCCAGGAGTACCACACGATCCCATCCGGGCCCAGCATCTTCCGGTTCTTGATGGAATAGCGGCCGCCCTGGGGAGCGGAGAAAGGAGATCAGGAATGGTGAAAAAAACATCCAAAATACAAAAAAAAACCACCCCAAAATGTTCCGGAATGATCTCCCAGAAATTGAGGGATGGGATCCAGCTGTGCCAGGGGAGGTTTGGTTGGATTTGGGGCAGATTTCCCATTCCTGGATGGATTTGGGAGGGCATGGATCAGTGTCAGGATCAGCAATGCTGGAAATGGTTGAATTCATCCTCAGAGAACTTTCCCAACCTCAACAATTCCAGAATGATCTCCCAGAAAATGAGGGATGGGATCCAGGTGTGCCAGGGGAGGTTTATGGGATTTTGGTTGGATTTTGATTGGATTTTGGGCAGATTTCCCATTCCTGGGTGGCTTTGGGCGGGCACTGATCAGTGGCAGGATCAGAAATGCCGGGAATGGTTGGATTCACCCTCAGAAAATTTTTCCAACCTCAACAATTCCACAACTCCAGGAGCAACACCCTCCCTCCTCACATCCCACTTTTCCGTGACTTCTATCCCTTTTTTTGGGGGGGGGAAATGATTCCCAAAATTCCCAAAAATTCCCTCCCGCCCTTCACCTTGTAGTAGACGCCGTTGAGGTTGGAGAAGAAGCACTGGTGGTACCACCAGCCCCCGTGGGAGATCTCGGCGCAGATATTCCCGGAATCCGGGGTGCTGAAGCTCCTCTTGTCGTGGTACCAGGCGAAGGAATCCTCCACGGTGCCGCTGAACCCGTCCACGTGCAGCCGGTAAAAGTTCTCCTCGTCCTCGATGCTGCCAGGGGGGAAAAACAAAGAGGAATTTTTCCTTGGGATTGCTGGAATTCTGTTGGAATTTTCATTTTCTGGCTTGGGGTATTGTATTTCCTTCTGTGGTTGGGAATTGGGGAATTTCGGGGTGAAAATCCTGAATTTTCTGAATTTTTTTGAATTTTCTGAATTTTCTGAATATTCTGAATTTTCCTCGTCCTCGATGCTGCCAAGGGGGAAAAAAAGGAGGAATTTTTGCATGGGATTGTCGGAATTCTGTTGGAATTTTCATTTTCCAGCCTGGGGTATTTAATTTCCATTTGTGGTCGGGAATTTGGGAATTTTGGGATGAAAATTCTGAATTTTTTGAATATTCTGAATTTTCTGAATATTCTGAAAACAAAGGATTTTTTCCTGGAGATTGCTGGAATTCCGTCAGGATTTTCATTTTCCATCCTGGGGTATTTTATTTCCTTCTGTGGTGGGGAATTTGGGAACTTTGAGTACCTTTGAGGAATTCTGAGCAATTTTTGGGTAAATTCCTCAAAATCTTTTGATTTTTGGGTACGGAGCTCAATAATTTGGGCTCGAAAAACGAGGGAGAATCCAGGGATTATCCATGGGATCCTACACCTCCTTTCTCCACGGATTTGGAATTTGGGCATGGCCAGGTGAGACCACACATTCCCCGATTCACATCCAACTTTATCCCAATTTTTGTCCCAAATCTGGGACAAAACCCAGGTGTGAAGGGAAGGAGAGACCCCGCTCAGCCCGGAAACCTCCCTGGACAGAATTCCTGCTGCCTGAGGATTGAAATCCCGGGAATTATCCCGGGTTTTACCTGAAGACCTGGTAGAAGGCGTGTTTGTGTTTGTTATTCCAATCTTCCAGGTCGATCCGCAGGGAATAATCCCCTTGGCTGGTCATCCTGTGGATGTTGTCGTTGCCCAGCCAGAATTCCCCGTTGAGGTCCCCGAATCCTTCCTTGTACTCGTTCCAGGTCCGGTTGAAATCCACGGATCCGTCCTGGCGCCTCTGGATCACGGTCCAGCCGCCCCCTGCAGGGAAAACGGGAAAATCCAGGGAAAATCTGGAGAGTTCCAGGCAGATCCATCGGGCAAAAGTGGAGTTTGAATCCCTGGAGTTGTCCAGGAGAGCTGGGATTTGGGATGAAGGATGGAGGGGCAGGAGGCAGGGAATGGCTTCCAGTGGGAAAGGGATGGTGGGATCTTGGGAAGGGATTCCTGGCTGGGCTGGGATTCCCAGAGAATCCCTGGCAGTGTCCAAGGAATGACTGGAACATCCTGGGATTATGGGATTGAGGGTCCATGGACCCCATCCCAAACCATTCCGGGATTCTGGGATCCAGGACACTCAGGATCCATCCAGAGGGATTTTCATGGAATTCGGGCATGGAAAAGGGAAGGGAGACCCTTCCTGGAGTCCTGAATTCCCAGTGAAATCCCTGGATTCCAAAATTTGTTCTTAGAGCGGTGTTGGATGGATCCAACCCAGGAGAGCTGGAGAGGGATCTGGGAAAAGGGCCTGGAATGGCAGGACAGGGAATGGCTCCCACCATGGCCAGAGGGTCGGGATTTGGGGATTTTGAGAAGGAATTCCTGGCTGGGAAGGTTGGGAGGTGCTGCGCTGGAATTCCCAGAGAATCCTTGCATCCCTGGGAGTGTCCAAGGAAAGTTTGGAGCAACCTGGGATTGTGTGAATAAAGACCTATGGATCCCATCCCAAACCATTCTGGGATTCTGGGATCAAGGACACTCAGGATCCATCCCGAGGGATTTTCATGGAATTCAGAAATGGAAAAGGGAAGGGAGACCCTTCCTGGAGTCCCCAATTCCCAGGGAAGCCCCTGGATCCCGAAATTCCCTCTCAAGGAGGAGTCAGGATGGGGATGGATCCAACCCAGGAGAGCTGGAGAGGGATTTGGGAAAAGGGCCTGGAATGGCAGGACAGGGAATGGCTCCCACCATGGCCAGCGGGTCAGGATTTGGGGATTTTGGGATTGTGGGATTTTGGGAAGGAGTTCCTGACTGGGCTGGAATTCCCAGAGAATCCCTGGGAACGTCCAAGGAAAAGCTGGATAACCCTGGCATAGTTGGAGATGTCAGGATTGCGACAGGATGGGATTTGAGGTCCTTTCCCACCCAAATCATTCCAGGATTTAGGATTCCGTACTCCTGCCGTGAACTCAATCCCGGAATATCCACACGAGACCCACCAGGATCATCCCTCCAACTCCAATTCCAGGAATTCTCTGGGAATTCCAGACACCCCAAAATTCCCACCGGAGCATTTCCCAAACCCTCCGAGATCTCAGCCCCCAACCACCCCTGGAATCACCGGGATCCAACAACAACAACAACAGCAATTCCCTCGGGAATTCCAACAACAACAACAACAACAACGGCAATTCCCTCGGGAATTCCGGACCTTCCGTGTCCATCTCGCAGAGGACCTCGATGGGAATTCCGCGCACCGAGGGCAGGATGCTGTAAATCCCGGATCTGCGCAGCCCGTTGGAGTAGACGGAAGCGCAGTCGATGGGACAATTCCGGCCGTGTTTGATTTCTGGGAATGGGAATTGGAAAAGAGAGATGCGGTTATGGATTTTCCCATAAATCTGGAAAAAGCTGGGAAAAAAAATTCCTGGATTTTGGGGGTTCAGGGATTGAGATTTTGGCAATGAGGGTCCGAGTTCCAATGGTCACTGGGGATTTTTGCCGAGTTTTCCAGAGCTTAAAGGGGATTATTTTGGGGGAAAATATGAAATTATTCCAGGGAGAATCATAAATTATTCCAGGGAAAATCCTGGAATGATTCCAGGGAGAATCACAAATTATTCCAGGGATAATCTGAAATTATTCTGGGGAGAATATCAAATTATTCCAGGAAAAATTCAAAATTATTCTGGAGAGAATCACAAATTATTCCAGGCAGAATCCCAAAATTATTCTGGGGACAATCTGAAATTATTTCAAGGAGAATCCCAAATTATTCCAGGGAGAATCTGAAATTATTTCAGGGAGAATTCCAAATGATTCCAGGGAAAATCTGAAATTATTCCAGGAAAAATATGAAATTATTCCAGGGAAAATCTGAAATTATTCTGGGGAGAATCACAAATTATTCCTGGGAGAATAACCATAAACCCAGCAAAAAAATTTAAAAAAAAAAGAAAATTCACTAAAACCAGAGAAATTACAAAATATTTTTGGATTTCTAATGGAAAAAAAATTTTTGCAGTAAAAATTTTTTACTCCGGAAGCCCCCAGGGAAGTGGGATGGAGAGGGACCCAAAGCGCTTTTCCTGGCACCATTCCTGACCCCCTTCCCAACCCCATTCCCGACCCCATTCCGGATCCCATTCCCGATCCCATTCCTGATCCCATTCCCACCACCCGGATGCTGCATCTCCTCCTAGAAAAGAGCAAAAAATCCAGAAAAAAGAAATTCACTAAAACCACAGAAATCACAAAAACTTGTTGGCTTTTTAAGTGGAAAAAAAAAGAATTTTTTCATGGTAAAAGCACATTTCTGGGGTTTTGTGTGGTTTTTTTTTTTTTTTGGATGGCAAGATTCCCAGGATTTGTGCAAACTTCAGGTGTGATCCTGAGCACATCCCACACCAATGGAGCTGCAAAAACTCCATTTTCTGGGATGCAGTGGGATCCCACCACCATTCCTGATCCCATTCCAGAACCCATTCCTGATCCCATTCCCACCACCTGGATGTTGCATCTCCTTCTGGAAAAGAACCAAAAACCTGGCCAAAAAGAACCACTAAACCCAGAAAAACTACAAAAAACTGTTCTGTTTTCAAGTGGAAAAAATTAATTTTTTAATGGTAAAAACTCCACATTTTCGGTAATTTTTTTGTGGGTTTTTCAGATGGAAAACATTTCCAGGATTTGTGCAAGCTCCAGGTGTGATCCTGAGCACATCCCACACCCACGGAGTTGGGAAAGCTGCGGAAGCCCCCGCTGAAGTAGGATGGAGCAGAATCCTGATCCCATTCCTGATCCTATTCCCAGCCCCATTCCCGATCCCATTCCAGAACCCATTCCCACCACCTGGATGCCACATTTCCTCCTGGAAAAGAACCAAAATCCTGGCCAAAGAAAAGGAAAAATAAGTCATTAAAAAAAGAGAATTTACAAAAAAAAGTTTGGTTTTTAAGTGGGAAAAAAAGAATTTTTTATGGCAAAACCATCAAAATTCTGGAAATTTTTGTGGGTTTTTTTTGATGCCAAAATTCCCAGGATTTGGACAAACTCCAGGTGTGATCCTGAGCACATCCCACACCTGGAACTGGAAAAGTTACAGAACCCCCACAGAACTGGGATGGAGCGGGATTCCTGACCCCATTCTGATCCCATTCCCGACCCCATTCCCAGCTCCATTCCCAACCCCATTCCCAGCCTCATTCCCGACTCCATTCCCAGCCCCATTCCCAGCCCCATTCCCAGCCCTATTCCCAGCCTCATTCCCGACTCCATTCCCAGCCCCATTCCCAGCCCCATTCCCCATCCCATTCCCAATCCCATTCCCAGCCCCATTCCGAGCCCCATTTCCCTGCCCCATTCCTGGCCCCATTCCCAGCCCCATTCCTGGCCCATTCCCAGCCCCATTCCCAGCCCCATTCGCAATCCCATTCCCAATCCCATTCCCAGCCCCATTCCTGGCCCCATTCCGAGCCCCATTCCCAGTCCCATTCCCGACCCCATTCCGGCCCCATTCCCAATCCCATTCCCAGCCCCATTCCGAGCCCCATTCCCTGCCCCATTCCCGACCCCATTCCCAGCCCCATTCCCAGCCCCATTCCCGGCCCCATTCCCGACCCCATTCCCAGCCCCATTCCCAGCCCCATTCCCGGCCCCATTCCCCATCCCATTCCCAGCCCCATTCCCGGCCCCATTCCCAGCCCCATTCCCAGCTCCATTCCCAATCCCATTCCCAGCCCCATTCCTGGCCCCATTCCGAGCCCCATTCCCAGTCCCATTCCCAATCCCATTCCCAGCCCCATTCCCAATCCCATTCCCAGCCCCATTCCTGGCCCCATTTCCCAGCCCCATTCCTGCTCCCACCTGGGTGCCGCATCTCCTCCTGGGCGCGGATGTCGGCGGCGTGGAGGCAGCTGGGGTTCCTCCAGGCCCAGTCGGCCAGCGCCGAGATGTTGTTGATCTGAGCCTGGATGTCGTAGAGCAGCGTGGCCTGGATGTGCTGCAGCGTGCTGGATTCCTGGGATTGCTGCTCCAGGTCCTGCAGCCTCTGGAGCAGGCTCTGGTTCTGCCCCGCCGCCTCCTCCTGCTGCCAGGGAGGGAGAAAAAATGGGAAAAATGGGATTGGGAATGATGGCGAGGTAGTGGGGTTGGTGGGTCAAGGATCCCAAGGGTTGGGGTTGGAATTCTCATGTTTGAGTTTGGAATTTTCATGGTTGGGTTTGGAATTTTCATGGTTGGGGTTGGAATTCTCATGGTTGGGGTTGGAATTCTCATGGAGGCTCCCAACCAGATTGATGTTCCCAGGATTCCGTGAAGGGCAGGGAAGAGCAGGTTGGGGATGTGGGAATGCTCCCGATCCATGGCATGGGTCTGGTGTGCGAAACCGTTTTGGAATGGGATGGATCCACAGCTTTCCCTAGGAAGGATCAAAGGTGGAGGAGATTCTGTGGATAAAACTCAAAGATTTGGGATTGATTTTGACAAAATTATCTCTGGAAGGCGCCTGATCCAAGTTCCAACCCTACCAAATTCCAGGACCTGGAACCATCCACGGAAAAAATTCCATGGACTCTTTTACTTGGGATCTCCAGGGCTTTGGGAATGGGATGGACCCAGAGCCCTTGTTAAGAAGGACCAAAGGAGGAGATTCCACGGATAAAACTCAAGGATTTGGGATGGATTTGGAAGCAATTAACCCTTGAATCCAAGTTCCAACCCTGCCAAATTCCAAGAGCTGGAATTCTCCAAGGGGAAAATAAAAAGCCATGGAGGACACATTGACCTGGATCTCCAGAGCTTTGGGAATGGGATGGATCTGCAACACTTAGTAAGGTGGAGGAGATTCCATGGATAAGACTCAAGAATTTGGGATTGATTTTGAGGAAATTATCCCTGGAATGCTCCTGATCCCACTTCCTACCCTGCCAAATTTCAGGAACTGGAATCTCCCACAGGAAAAATTCTATGGACACTTTTACTCGTGATCTCCAGGGCTTTGGGAACAGGATGGATCTACAGCCCCTCAAAAGATGGAAGAGGTTCCATGGATAAAACTCAAGGATTTGGGATTGATTTTGAGGCAATTATCCCTGAAATCCAAGTTCCAACCCTGCCAAATTCCAGGAGCCAGAACTGCCCAGGGAATAAACCCCATGGACTCCACATTGACCTGGATCTCCAGGACCTTGTGAAGGGGAAGGGTCGGCACTCCTTAAAAAGCTGGAGGAGATTCTATGGATAAAACTCAAGGATTTGGGATTGATTTTGAGGGAATTATCTCTGGAAGGCTCCTGATCCAAATTCCTGCCAAATTCCAGGAACCAGAGGCCCCCATTGAATAAACCCCATGGACTCCACATTGACCTGGATCTTCAGGGCTTTGGGAATGGGATGGATCCACAGCCAAAGGTGGAGGAGATTCCATGGGTGAAAGTCAAGGATTTGGGATTGATTTTGAGGCAATTAACCCTGGAATCCAAGTTCCAACCCTGTCAAATTCCAGGAACCGGAATCCCCCACAGAAACAAACCCCATGGGTGCCACTTTCACCTGGATCTCCAGGGTTTTGGGAATGGGACGGATCTGCAACTCTTAAAAAGGTGGAGGAGATTCCATGGATAAAACTCAAGGATTTGGAGTTGGTTTTGAGGAAATTATCCCTGGAATCCAAGTTCCAATCCTGCATAATTCCAGGAGCTGGAGGCACTAATGGAAGAAATCCCATGGACACATTTATGTGGATCTCCAGGTCTTTGGGGATGGGATGAGTCCACATCTCTTAAAAAGGTGGAGGAGATTCCATGGATAAAACTCAAGGATTTGGGATTGATTTTGAGGCAATCAACCCTGGAATCCAAGTTCCAACCCTGCAGAATTCCAGGAGCTGGAATCCCCCATGGAAAAACACACCAAACCATGGTTGCCACCCTCACCTGTATCTCCAGGGCTTTGGGAATGAGATGGAGCCACAGCTCCTGCTAAGAGGGATCAAAGATGGAGGAGATTCTATGGATAAATCTCAAGGATTTGGGATTGATTTTGAGGGAATATCCCTGGAGTGCTCCTGATCCAAGTTCTGACCCTACCAAATTCCAGGAGCTGGAAGCACCAATGGAAAAAATTCCATGGGCACTTTTACTTGGGATCTGCAGGGCTTTGGGAATGGGATGGACCCACAACTCCTGCTAAGAAAGATCAAAGAAGGAGATTCCATGGATAACGCTCAAAGATTTGGGATTGATTTTGAGGAAATTATCCCTGGAATCCAAGTTCCAACCCTGCCACATTCCAGGACCTGGAAGTACCAATGGAAAAAATTCCATGGACACTTTTACTTGGGATCTCCAGGGCTTTGGGAATGGGATGGATCCACAACACTTAAAAAGGTGGAGGAGATTCCATGGATGAAACTCAGGATTTGGAATTGATTTTGAGGCAATTAACCCTGGAATCCAAGTTCCAACCCTGCCAAATTCCAGGAGCTGGAATCCTCCCATGGAAAAAACCCCAAACCATGGTCACCACCCTCACCTGGATCTCCAGGGCTTTGGGAATGGGATGGAGCCACAGCCAAAGGTGGAGGAGATTCCATAGGTGAAACTCAAGGATTTGGGACCGATTTTGAGGCAATTAACCCTGGAATCCAAGTTCCAACCCCGCCAAACTTCAGGAGCCAGAACAAACCCCACAGGTGGCCACATTTACTTGGATCTCCAGGGCTTTGGGAATGGGATGGATCCACAGGTCTTCAACAATTTAAGGAGATTCCATGGATAAAACGCAAGGATTTGGGACCGATTTGGAGGCAATTAACCCTGGAATCCAAGTTCCAACCCCGCCAAATTCCAGGAGCCGGAACCACCCGTGGAACAAACCCCCACGGTCTCCACCCTCACCTGGATCTCCAGGGCCTTGAGCCGGTGCCGGTGGTTGCGCAGCTCCTCCTGGAGCTCGGCGATGAGCTCGCGCAGCTCCAGGATCTGCTGCTTGCGCTCCTCGTTCTCGTGGAGCCAGTAGGAGACCTCGTCGGTGCAGCGGAACAGGTCCGGGCAGCGCTGCTCGTCGCCCTGCGGCAGCGTGGCCACGATGCGGCACCGCCCGTCCGGCAGCACCTGGTTGCTGTACTCGCCGCACCGGATCAGCCCCGGAGATTCCCGGGGATCCTCGTGCTCCCGGTAGCCGGCGGGAAGGGCTTTCCCCAGGGATTGGTGGAGGAGAGCGGCCAGGAGGAGGAGGAGGAGGGAGAGCAAGGCGGATTTTACCGGTGGGAATTCCATTGGGCCTATCCGAGATGAGCCTGCGATTCCTGGAAATTCAGATTTATTTCACACAATTCCGGGAAAATTCAGATTTAATTCCCACAATCCCCAAAAAATATGGATTTATTTCCCACAATCTTGGGAAATTTGGATTTATTTTCTACAATTCCGGAAAATTCAGATTTAATTCCCACAATCCCCAAAAAATATGGATTTATTTCCCACAATCCTGGGAAACGTGAGTTTATTTCCCACAATTCAAAAAAATTCAGATTTCATTCCCACAATCCCGAGAAATGTGGATTTATTTCTGTCAATCCTGGGAAATTCAGATTTATTTCCCAAAATCCTAAGAAATGTGGATTTATCTCCCACAATCACGGGAAATGCAGATTTATTTCTCACAATCCCAAAAAATGCGGATTTGTATGCCAAAATCCCAGGAAATGTGGATTTATTTCCCACAATCTTCGGAAATTTAGATTTATTTCCCACAATCCTGAGAAATGCAGATTTATTTCTGTCAATCCTGGGAAATTAAAATTTATATCCCAAATTCCCAGGAAATTTGGATTTATTTCCCACAGTCATGGAAAATTCAGGTTTATTTCCCACAATTTTGGGAAATTCAGATTTATTTCCCAGAATCCTGGGAAATTAAGATTTATTTCCCACAATCCTGCGAAATTTAGTTTATTTCCCACAATCCCCAAAAATGTGGATTTATATCCCAAAATCCCGGGAAATGTGGATTTATTTCCCACAATCCTGGGAAATTTGTATTTATTCTGAGAATTGTGGAAAATATGGATTTTTTGTCCACAATCCTGAGGAATGTGGATTTATTCCCCACAATCCTGGGAAATTCAGATTTATTTCCCACAATCCTGAGGAAATGCTGATTTATTTCCCACAATCCTGGGAAATTCAGATTTGTTTCCCACAATCTCAGAAAAATCAGATTTGTTTCCCACAATGTGGGGAAATTCCAATTTATTTCCCACAATCTCAGGATACGTGTATTTATTTCCCACAATCCGGGGAAATTCAGATTTATTTCCCAAAATCCTAAGAAATGAGGATTTATTTCCCACCATTTCGGGAAATTCAAATTTATTTTGAAAAAATCCTGGAAAATGTGGATTTATTTCCCACAGTCCTCGGAAATTCAGATTTATTTTCTACATTCCCGGAAAATTCAGATTCATTCCCCACAATCCCGGGAAATTCAGATTTATTTCCCACAATCCTGGAAAATTTGGATTTATTTCCCACAATCCTGGGAAATGTGGATTTATGGCAGAAAATTCAGATTTATTTCCCACAATTGCAGGAAATTTGGGTTTATTTCCCACAATCCTGGGAAATGCTGATTTATTTCACACAATCCTGGGATATTCAGACTTATTTCCCACAGTCCTGAGAAATACGGATTTATTTCCCACAATTTTGGGAAATTCACATTTATTCCCCACAATCCTAGAAAATTTGGATTTATTCCCCACAATTTTGGGAAATTCAGATTTATTCCCCACAATCTTGGGAAATGTGGACTTTTCCCACAATCCTGGGAAATTCGGATTAATTTCTGTCAGTCCTGGGAAATTCAGATTTATTTCCCACAATCCTGGGAAATTCAGATTTATGGGACTGGGGATCACAGACCTCTGGTCGGGATCTGATCCCGTGAAATTCCAAGCTGGGATTATTTGGGATCCTCTGCTCTCTTCCGGCTCCGTGGGCTGCAATTCCCTCCCTACGGAGCAGTTCGGAGGGTGTGGAAATCAGGATAAGGTGAGTGAATTCTTGGGAATTCCGGAACTTTGGAATTCCAGACGCTTGGGATCAGGTGTGGGAAGGAGACGGCTTTCCCAAAATGGGTATCCCGGAATTCCGGCCTTTCCTGGGAATGGGAATCAGAGCAAGAAGATGGAAGATGGAAAAAATTTTGGGAGCAACATCCAGAGGTGCTGCCAAAACTCCTGGATCCTTCCAGGCATTCCCAAAGAAACAGGACATGGATTAGATCCCACTAAACTCCCCTATCCCGTTCCAGACATTCCCAAGGTTCCAGGATTAATGGAGTAGAACCCCCTCAAAATTCCCAATCCCCTTCCAGCCATTCCCAGGAAAAAAGGACATGGATTGGACGCCCCCATCCCAACATTCCCAATTCCATTCCAGCCATTCCCAAGGATTCAAGATTCATGGATTTAACCCCTCCCAACATTCCCAATCCCATTCCAGCCATTCCCAAGGATCCAGGATGTGGATCAGACCCTTCCCAGCATTCTCTATCCCACTCCAGCCATTCCCAAGGATCCCAAGAATGAAGCAGTCCTGGACCAGACCCCTCCCAACATTCCCGGTGCCACTCCAGCCATTCCCAAGGATTCCCCCCATGGATCAAACCCTTCCCAACATTCCCTATCCCATTCCAGCCATTCCCAAGGATTCCCCCCATGGATCAAACCCTTCCCAACATTCTCGATTCCACTCCAGCCATTCCCAAGGATTCAGGACACCGATTTAACCCATCCCAGCATTCCAAATCCCATTCCAGCCACTCCCAAGGATTCCCCCCATGGATCAAACCCGTCCCAACATTCCCTATCCCATTCCAGCCATTCCTGGGGAGATCCATGGATCAGATCCCTCCCAACATTCCCTATCCAATTCCAACATTCCCAAGGATTCAGAATTCATGGATCAGACCCATCCCAACATTCCCAATCCCACTCCATCCATTCCCAAGGTTCCAAGATTAATGGATTAGACCCCCTCAAAATTCCCAATCCCATTCCAGCCATTCTCAAGGATTCAGAATTCATGGTTCAGAACCTTCCTCAAAATTCCCAATCCCATTCCAGCCATTCTCAAGGATTCAGGATTCATGGATTAGATGCTTCCCAACATTCCCAATCCCACTCCAGCCATTCCCAAGGATTCAGGATACGGATCAAACCCCTCCCATCATTCCCAATCCCATTCTAACCATTCCCACGGGTTCAGGACATGGATCAGACCTTTCCAAACATTCCCGATCCCATTCCAGCCATTCCCAAGGATTCAGGACCCCTCCCAAAATTCCTAATCCCACTCCATCCATTCCCAAGGATTCGGGATTCATGGATTAGAAGCTTCCCAACATTCCCTATCCCATTCCAGCCATTCCCAAGGATTCATCCCAAGGATTCAGGACCCCTCCCAACATTCCCAATCCCATTCCAACATTCCCAAGGATTCAGGATTCGTGGATTAGACCCCCCTCAAAATTCCCAATCCCATTCCACCCATTCCCAAGGACTCAAGGATTTAACCCATCCCAACATTCCCAATCCCACTCCAGCCATTCCCAAAGATTCAGGATGGGGATTTAATCCCTCCCAACATTCCAAATCCCATTCCAGCCATTCCCAAGGATTCAGGAATCATGGATCAGATCTCTCCCAACATCCCAAATCCCACTCCAGCCATTCTCAAGAATTCTGGATTCAGGCATCAGACCCCTCCAACATTCCAAATCCCATTCCAGCCATTCCCAAGATTCAGGAGATGGATTTAACCCCTCCCAACATTCCCTATCCCATTCCAACCATTCCCTAGGACTCAGAATTCATGGATCAGACCCCTCCCAACATTCTCTATCCCATTCCAACCATTCCCTAGGACTCAGAATTCATGGATCAGACCCCTCCCAACATTCCCTATCCCATTCCAGCCCTTCCCAAGAATTCACCCCCTGGATTAATCCCCTCCCAACATTCCCAAGGATCCAGGACACAGAATTTAACCCCTCCCACCACTCCCTCCGTCTTTTCCTGACCTTTCTCCGGATTAAAACCACTGATACGAAACGGGACTCCCCCAAAACTCCCGCAAATCCCAAGACTCCCACAAATCCCACAAATCCCAGAACTTCCATAAATTCCCGACCCACCTCGGTCTCTCCGCGCCCGTCCAGCGCCGGGGTCCGGCGCGGTGCCCGCGGCGAGCGGAGGCCACGGGATCCTTGATTCCCGCTGATCCTCTCAGGGCTCTAAAAATAGGGATGGGCGAGGCGCCGGCGGGCAGGAGGATCCCGGGAGCCCCGGCCTGACCCTCCCAGCCCCCCCCCCGGGATTATCCCGGAGCCTCCGGAATATCGGGAAAATCGCGGAGCTCGGATCGGGGCGGGCTCGGGGCCGGTGCGGAGCTGTCCCCGCTGCCGGCGATGAATTATT
>JAKDEW010000118.1:255196-338756 GCA_021963965.1 Artemisiospiza belli
CTTTTTCCCCTTTTCCTCTTTGCCCCCTTTTTCCCCTTTTCCCTTTTCCATTTCCCCCCTTTTTCTCTGTTTTTCCCTTTTCCCCCATTTCCCCCCTTTTTTCCCATTTTCTCCCTTTCCCCATTTCCCATTTTCCCTTTTTAATCCTTTTTACCCTTTCTCCTTTTCTCCTTTTTCCCTTTCCCCTTTTAGCCCTTCTCCCCCGTTTTCCCCCTTTCCCCCTTTTCTCCTTTTCCCTTTTCCCCCTTTATCCCTTTTCTCCTCTTTTCTCCATTTTCCTCCTTTCCCCCCTTTTTCCTCCTTTTCCTTTTTCCCCCTTTGCTCCACTCTTCCTCCTTTTCCCTTTCCCCCTTTTTCTGCTTTTTTCTTCTTTTCCCCCTTTTCCCTTTTCTGTTTTTCTCCTTATTCTCCTTTTTCCCTTTTCCTCCTTTATCCCCATTTCCCCCTTCCCCCCGTTTTTCTCCTTTTCCCCTTTTTCCCTCTCCCCTTTCCCCCTTTCCCCCCTTTCCTTTTTTCCCCTTTTCCCCTTTTCCCTTCCCAGCTGCAGGAATTTGGGAGTGGGGAAACTGAGGGCAGAGCTCCACGGGATCCCGCCGTTCCCAAAAAACCGCAGGAATGTCCCAGAGGAGCCAAAGAAGGAAAGAAAAGGAGGAAAAGGAGGAAAGAATGGAAAGGTGGAAAAGAAGGAGGAAAAAAGAAATCGGCAAAAACAAAAAAAAAATTAAAAAGAAGAAGAAAAACTTGGGAAAAAAAAAAAAAACAGGGAAGAGGAGGAAAAATGAAGGAAACCCCAGGGTGGATCTGGGAATTCTTTGGGATCTTTAATGGGAAGGGTGGAATTTCGGAGCCCTCCCAGACCAGGATCTGATCTGGGAGGGCCTCAGGGATGTTCCCACCTGGATCGGGCCATCCCAAATCCTCCTTTGGGTCCGGACCCGCTCCCTGTTCAAACCCGAGACTCCAAGGGAGGAATTTTCGGGTTTTTCCAGGGATTTCTCCCACTCCCGGGATCGCTCGGCATCTCCTCCCGCTCCAGTCCTTTAGGGGGGCAGCAAGAGCTCGGGAATTGCGTCCCTGGGAGCTCCCGAGGGAGGAATTCCTGCCCAAAATCCCAAAATCCCACCCAGCCCTGCCCGCTGGCACGGGGGGGTTGCATTCCCGGTGTCCCGGCATTCCAGGATTCCCTGCTGGGGTGGGATTGGAGATCCCGGGAAAAGGGCGAGGTTGGAATGTCGGGATGGAGCAGGGATTGTGGGGGGATATCATGGAAAGGAAATGTTTTAAGCAGAAAAGTTTGGGATTTTGGGAAGGAATGGAATTTTCTCTGGGAATTCCAGCCAGAGGATTCCATTCCCATCCCAAGGAAAGGAAGGAACGGAATTCTCTGGCTGGAATTCCCAGAGAATCCCTGGGAGTGTGCATGGAAAATTTGGAGCACCCTGGGATTGTGGAAGTGTCGGGGCTGGAATGGGATGGGATTGAAGGTCCCTTCCCACCCAATCCCATTCCAGAATTCCACAGAATTTCCAAATCCCAGCTCTGCTCCCACTTTTGGACCCCCAGGATGGAATTGTCCTCTTGAGGATCCACATTCCCGGTTGTCCCGGCATTCCAGGATTCCCTGTTCAGGTGGGATTGGAGATCCTGGGAAAAGGGCGAGGCTGGAATGTTGGGATGAAGCGGGGATTGTGGGCAGAAATCATGGAAAGAAAAATGTTCTAAATGGAAAGTTTGGGATTTTGGGAAGGAATTCCTGGCTGGGCTGGAATTCCCAGAGAATCCCTGGGAGTGTCCATGGAAAAATTGGAGCACCCTGGGATTGTGGAAGCGTCAGGGTTGGAACGGGATGGGATTGAAGGTCCCTTCCCACCCAACCCCTTCCAGAATTCCACGAAATTTGCAAATCCCAGGTTTTGGCCCTCCAGGATGGAATTGTCTCGTCAAGGATCCACATTCCCAGGAAAAGGGAAGAGGAACAAATTCCCTGTGGACTCGGAGCTCTCAGAGCTCTTCTCCCACCAAAACAGTTCCATGATTCCATGAGGTTTTCCTGGATAATTCTGATAGAATCTCTTCGGATCCCTGGATTTTAACAAAACCCTCAGGAGCTGTTGCCAGATTCCTTTGGCACAGCTCAGAATTCCCCCTCTGGGCTCTTTTTTTTGGGACACAGGATCACGTTTCCCGTTTCATGGATCTCTCCATCCGCCTTTGAAGTCCCCGGCAGGTGATGGATGCCGGTGACGTCAGAGGGAAAAACCTGGAAAAATCCCAAGGAAAAGCTCTCTTTGATTGCAGGGATGACGAGGCCGCTCCATTTTTTTTGCTTTTCAAGAGGAACAATTCCGTTTGTTTGTTTGTTTGTTTGTTTGTTTGTTTGTTGTCATAAATCAGCCAGGAATGAGCTGTGGGAACTGCAAATCCCGGCAGGAATTCTGCAAAGGCCTCGGATGCTCCTGGGGATGAGCAGGAGGGACGGATCCCAAAATGAAGGGGATGGGTTGGGTGGGACGGGACCTCAAATCCCAAACCATTCCAAGGGCAGGGACAACTCTCACTATCCCAGAATCTCATCCAGCTTTTCCTTGGATGCTCCCAGGGATCCAGGGATTCTCTGGGAATCCCAGCCCAGCCAGGAATCCCTTCCCAAGATCCCAGAATCCCAAGCTCCCCTTTCCCACTGGAAGCCATTCCCTGTCTCCTGCCCCTCCAGCCCTTGCCCAAATTCCAGCTCTCCTGGAGCCCCTTTGGGATGGGGAAGCATCTCCAAGGATTCCCTGGATCCTATTTTTTTTTTTTTTCCCTTGGAGCCACATCCCAAAGTCTTTCTCTGCTGGGACAGAATTCCAGCCTGGAGCAGCTCCAGAGGATCCTGGAATGATTTGGGTGGGAAGGGACCTTCAATCCCATCCCATTCCATGGACACCTCCATGATCCCAGGGTGCTCCAAACTTTCCTTGGCAAAGGGAGGGGGAAAACAGGTGGGGAAAAAGAGGGGGAAAGAGGTGGAAAGAGAAGGGAAAAGGGTTGGAAAAGGAGGGGAAAAGAAGTGGGAAAGGTGGAAAAAGAGGTGGAAAAAGAGGGGAAAAACAGGTGGAAAAAAGAGGAGAAAAAGGATGGAAAAGGAGGGAAAAGAGGTGGAAAAAGAAGGGAAAAGAGGTGGATAAAGAAGGGAAAAGAGGTGGAAAGGGGGGGAGATTAAGTGGAAAAGGAGGGAAAAGAGGTGAGAAAAAGAAGGAGAAAGAGGTGGACAAAAGAGAGAAAAGAGTTGGAAAAAGAGGGGAAAAGAGGTGGAAAAAGAGGAAAAAGAGGGGGAAAAGGAGGGGGAAAGAGGGGGGAAAGAGGGTGGAAAGAGAAGGGAAAAGAGGTGGAAAAAAGTAGGGAGAAGAAGTGGAAAAATGGGTGGAAAGAGGTGGAAAGAGAAGGGAAAAGAGGTAGAAAATGGGGGGGAAAGGGGGAAAAAAGATGAGGAAAAGATGTGGAAAAAGTGGAAAAGAGGTGGAAAAAGAGAGGGAGAGAGTTGGAAAAATAGGAGGAAAGAGGTGGGGAAAAGGAGGTGGAAAAAGAAGGGAAAAGAGGTGGAAAAAGAGGGGAAAGAGGGGGGACAAAAAAGGGGGAAAAAAGGTGGTAAAAAGGAAAAAGAGGTGGGAAAAAGAGGGAGAAAGAGGTGGAAAAGGAGGGAAAAGAGGTAAAAAAAAGCAAGGAAAAGAGGTAGAAAATGAGGGAAAAGAGGTGGAAAAATAGGAGGAAAGAGGTGGGGAAAAGAGGTGGAAAGAGAAGGGAAAAGAAGTGGGGGAAAAGAGGGGAAAAAGAGGTTGCCGGGGATTCTCCAGGAATTCCATCCCAGCCCCCTCCCCACCCTCCCAGACAGGAATTCCTTCCCAAAATCCCACCCCCAGTTCCTCTCCAGCCATCCCCCGGCTCTGTATCCCAGAGGATTTGGGCCGGGATCAAGGACGGAGAATCCCCCTGGAAAACCATTCCAGGCTGTCCCCAGCTGCTCCCCGGGAGTGCCAATGGTGGAATTAAGGGAATTGCCGTGTCCTGCTTTCCCCTAATCCCTCTAATCCCTGTAATTACACGTTGGAAATGGCCAATGGCAACTTCCAGAGCCTTCCTGGCCATTCCCAGCTCCAGGCCAGGCTCATTCCCGGCGGGATCCGGGCACATCCTCGTTCCCAGTTTATCCCAGTCCCTTTCTGGGGCTGGGATTGGGATCTCCCGTATCCAGCTGTGAGCAACATCTGTGCCCCGCACTCCCCACTGCTTCTGGGGGGGAATAATTAATTAAAGGCGCTCATTAATTTGTCCTTGAGCCTGATCCCTGCCCGGGATGGGATCCAGAGAGGGGCACAATTCCATGGCACAATTCCATGGGCCAGGCCCTGGGACCGCAGGGAATTTTGAGGTCACATTCCTGACCTTTTACAGCTCTTTTATCATAATTTTTGAATCATTGAGAACTCCCATGAGCGTCTCAGTTTGTCTCTTTTATCAGCATTTTATTTCCTTTTATAAAAAAGGAATTTTAAAAAAGTTTAACAAAATTTTAATATTTAAAAAGAGTTTAATTTTTTAAAAGGAATCTTTATTTAAAAAGGAAATTTTAATTCTTTTTTTTCTATCTCTTATCACCTCCCTGTCAAAACCCATCTACCCTCCTCTCACACCTCTCTTACTGCTCTTCTTACACCATTTTTACTTTTTTTTCACACCTTTTTAACCCCGTTTTACACCTCTTTGACTCCTTTTTCAGACTTTTTTTTACCCCTTCTTCCCTTCTTTTACATAATTTTTAGTCCTCTTTTTAAACCTTTTTGCTCCCTTTTTACAACTCTTTTGCCCTCGGTTTACACCACTTTTACTCCTCTTTTTAAACCTTTTTACTCCCCTTTTGCACCCTCTTTAACTCTCAGTTCACACCTCTTTTATCATAGTTTCATTTACCTCTTCTATCATAGTTTTATTTCCTTTTTTATCTCTCATCACCCTCCTTTTCCACCTCTTTTCTCCTCCTTTTCCCACCTCTTTTCTCCTCCTTTTCCCACCTCTTTTCTCCTCCTTTTCCACCTCTTTCCCCCTCTTTTTCCCACCTCTTTTCCCCTCCCTTTGCCAAGGAAAGTTTGGAGCACCCTGGGATCATGGAGGTGTCCATGGAATGGGATGGGATTGAAGGTCCCTTCCCACCCGAACCATTCCAGGACCCTCTGGAGCTGCTGGGATGGCTCCAGGCTGGGATTTTGTTTCCCAGCCTGCAAATCCCATAGGATGCAGCTGTGAGGGATGAAAGCACAAAAAAATAGGATCCAGGGAATCCTTGGAGCCGCTTCCCCATCCCCAAGGGGCTCCAGGAGAGCTGGAATTTGGGCAAGGGCTGGAGGGAGCCAGGGAATGGCTTCCAGTGGGAAAGGGGAGCTTGGGATTGTGGGATCTTGGGAAGGAATGTTGGGGTTGGATAACGTGGATTGAGAAGGTTCAGAATGGAAGATGTAGATTGGGAACATTGAGGGTGGTGGCAGGGACTGGGAATGTTTGAGATGGGTGACATGGTATGGGAATTTTGGGTTGGTGACATGGATTGGGAATGTTCAGGTTGGTGACATGGATTGGTAATGTTCAGGTTGGTGACATGGATTGGGAATTTTGGGTTGGTGACATGGATTGGAAATGTTCAGGTTGGTGACATGGAATGGGAGGGTTCAGTCTAGAAGAAGTAGATTGGGAATGTTGGGGTTGGTGATGTGGATTGGGAATATTGACGATGGTGATATGGATTGGGAATATTGGGGCTGGTGACAGGGATCAGGAATGTTCAGGTTGTGACATGGATCAGGAATGTTGGAGTTGAATAACATGGATTGGGAGGGTTCAGTCTAGAAGAAGTAGATTGGGAATGTTGGGCTTGGTGACATGGATTGGGAATGTTCAGGTTGGAAGACAGATTGGGAATATTGACGATGGTGATATGGATTGGGAATATTTGGGCTGGTGACATGGGTTGGGAATGTTCAGATTGGATGACATGGATTGGGAATTTTGGGTTGGTGACATGGATTGGGAATGTTCAGGTTGGTGACATGGAATGGGAGGGTTCAGTCTAGAAGAAGTAGATTGGGAATGTTGGGGTTGGTGATGTGGATTGGGAATATTCAGGTTGGAAGACAGATTGGGAATATTGACGATGGTGATGTGGATTGGGAATATTCAAGATGGTGACATGGATTGGGAATGTTCAGGTTGGTGACATGGATTGGGAATGTTCAGGTTGGAAGACAGAGATTGGGAATATTGACGATGGTGATATGGATTGGGAATATTTGGGCTGGTGACATGGATTGGGAATGTTCAGATTGGTGACATGGATTGGGAATGATCCGGTTGGGGGACATGGATTGGGAATGTTCAGATTGGGTGACATGGATTGGGAATTTTGGGTTGGGCAACGTGGATTGGGAATATTGGGGATGGGTGACACGGATTGGGAATGTTTGGGTTGGTGACTTGGATTGGGAATGTTGGGTTGGTGACAGGGATCAGGAATGTTGAGGTTGTGACATGGATTGGGAATGTTGGAGTTGAATAACATGGATTGGGAGGGTTCAGTCTAGAAGAAGTAGATTGGGAATGTTGGGCTTGGTGACATGGATTGGGAATGTTCAGGTTGGAAGACAGATTGGGAATATTGACGATGGTGATATGGATTGGGAATATTGGGCTGGTGACAGGGATCAGGAATGTTCAGGTTGGCGGCATGGACTGGGAATATTCGGGTTGGAGACATGAACTGGGAATGTTCAGATTGGTGACACGGAGTGGGAATCTTCAGTCTTGTGACACAGACCAGGAATGTTCAGGTTGAGCGATATGGATCAGGAATGTTGGGAATGCTGGGTGACATGGAGGGGGAATGTTTGGGTTGAGTGACACGGATCAGGAATGCTCAGGTTGGGTAATATGGATCAGGAATGTTGAGGCTGGGTGACCTGAATCAGGAATGTTCAGGCTGATGACATGGATTGGGAATGTTTGGGACGGGTGACATGGACTGGGAATGTTCAGGCTGGTGACAGATCAGGAATGTTCAAGTTGAGTGATATGGATCAGGAATGTTGGGAATGCTGGGTGACATGGATTGGGAATGTTCAGGTTGGGTGACACAGATTGGGAATGCTCGGGTTGAGTAGAATGGATCAGGAATGCTGAGGCTGGGTTACCTGGGCACCCCAATACCAGTTTGGTTTCCCCTCTCCCAGCCTTGTGGATTTTCCCGCCTCTCCATCTCCAAGGATTCCTGCTCCAGGTGCGATGCGGCTGTGGAGCATCCCGGGGGCGCAGCCCTCACCCCGTGCTGACCTTTTCCAGGGGGACTGGAATTGAATTTGCCTGTTCTGCTCCAAGGGCTGTGCATGTGGAACTCAAACTCTCCTGGGGCTGGAATTGGATTAAGCTCCGTAACAAATCCTGTGAGCGCTTCCCTAATTCCCAGCAGACTCCCTAATGCCGTTATCTCCCTGGAAAAAGCTCCTCATCCGTCCCTGTGGGAAGCAGACGGTGGCACCGGACGCTTGGACACTGGATCCAATACAAATGGAAAACAGGGATTGGGGTGGAAAAACGGGAAGGTGCCCTGGAGGTGAAATAATCCAAATTTAAAACAGGCAGAGGAGGTAGTGGGAGCACATCTGGAATGTCCAGGAGAGGGATCGGGAATGTCGGGTCCCAGCCAGGATGTTCCACTTTGCAGGTTGGTTCTGGAAAGGTCCAGGTTGGATCAGACCCAGGCTCCGGATCCCAGATCTGTTCCAGCCTTTGGAGCAGGGAACAGCTGCAATTCCTCATTCCGACTGCTCTGGATGCTGGGGCCTGATGTTCCATGGAATGCTGGAATGGTTTGGGTGGGAAAGACCTTAAATCCCATCCCAGTCCAATCCTGAAACCTTCCCTGATCCCAAGGTGATTTAAACTTTCCTTGGATACTGCCAGGGATCCAGGGATTCTCTGGGAATTCTGGCCCAGCCAGGAATTCCTGCTCAAAATCCCAAAATCCCGACCTTCTTGCCATGGTGGGAGCCATTCCCTGTCCTGACTTTCCAGGCCCCTTTCCCAAATCCCTCTCCAGCTCTCCTGGATTGAATCCATTCCCATCCCAACTCCTCTCTGGGAAGGAATTTCAGGATCCAGGGGCTTCCCTGGGAATTCAGGACTCCAGGAAGGGTCTCCCTTCCCTTTCCCATCCCCGAATTCCATGAAAACCCTTTGGGATGGACCCTGGGTGTCCTGGATTCCAGAATCCCAGAATGGTTTGGGATGGGATCCATGGACCTTCAATCCCAAAATCCCAGGGTGATCCAAACCTTGGCCATGGACACTGCCAGGAATTCTCTGGGAATTCCAGCCCAGCCAGGAATTCCTTCCCAAGATCCCACCATCCCAAGCTCCCCTTTCCCACTGGAAGCCATTCCCTGGCTCCTGCCCCTCCAGCCCTTGTCCAAATTCCAGCCCTCAGGTTCCATCCTCCTCCCATGTCCTGTTCCCACATCCCAGCTGGAAAAAGGATGTGCAGGATCAGGAGCAGCTGGAGGATGCCAGGATCAGGGAAAGGCTCCTGCTCCCCCAAAAATGGAACAAAAAGGGATCGATTTGTCCCCATCCCCCAGAAACAGGGGAATGAGGAAAACATTCCTGGCTGGGATCCCGTTGACATCCCTGGAATTGTCCAAGGTCAGGGTGGAAGAGGCTTGGAGCACCCTGGGATAGAGGAAGGTGGCAGGGTTGGGATGGGGTGGGATTGAAGGTCCTTTCCCACCCAAACCATTCCAGGATTCCCTGAATCTGTGCACAGAGGGATGGGAGGGGAGGGACAGTGGCATTCCAGGCCATCCCAGGACCCAAATCCAGAGGATTCAAACCTGGAGATGAAGGATCCAATCCCAGAGGCAGAGAATTCAAATCCAGAGGTGGCGAATCCAAATCTAGAGGATCCAAACCCAGAGGTGGAGGATCCAATCCCAGAGGTGGAGAACCCAAACCCAGAGGTGCAGAACCCAAACCCAGAGGCGGAGTATCCCTGTGGGATATCCGACCGTGGCATCACTTCCCCGGCCCAGGTCACTTCCCAAATCCACACCAGCATCTGGATTTTGTCCATTTTCCCCCCTCAGCTCCTCTCCCACCACTGGGACCGAGCTGGATCCAAACCTGGACCGAGTTTGGCCCCATTTCCCTCCCGCATCTCCCTGGGCTGTCCCAAATCCCCCATTTTCCCAGGATCCCTTCCCCCAGGAGCATTTTCCACAGGATTTATCCCGGTGTGCAGGCCCAGCCCGGCGGAGCTGTTTACAATCCCTAATTGGATTTCGGGAAGCGCCTGCGGCCGTCTCTGTTTTCCATCAGGCACCTGCCGGCCCTAATGGGCCTCTCCCTCCCATTCTGTGTCCTTGGATTTCCTGGAAAACCATCAAAGGCAGCCCCTGCCTCCGGCTTCTGGCTCCAGGGATGGGAGCAGGATCTGGGAGGGATGAGGGGTGAGCTGGGATACAGGAGGCGCAGGATCCCTTGGAATCAGGGAATGGTTGGGGTGGGAATCATGGAATGGTCTTGGTGGGAATCACAAAACGGTTTGGGTGCGAATCATGGAATGGTTTGAATGGGAATGACGTAATGATTTTGGTGGGAATCACAGAATGGTTTTGGTGGGATCACAGAATGGTTTTGGTGGGAAACAGGGAATGGTTTGGGTGGGAATCACAGAATGGTTTGGGTGGGAATCAGGGGACGGTTTTCGTGGGAATCCTGGAATGGTTTGGGTGGGAATCATGGAATGGTGGGAATCATGGAATGGATCTGGTGGGAATCACGGGATGGTTTTGGAGGGAATCAGGGAATGGTTTGAGGGGAAAACATGTAATGGTTTGGTGGGAATCACTGAATGGTTTGGGTGGGGATAACGAGATGGTTTTGGTAGGAATTAGGGAATGGTTTGGGTGGGAATCATGGAATGGTTTGGGTGGGAATTGCGGAATGGTTTGGTGGGAATGACAGAATGGTTTGGCTGGGAATCATGGAATGGTTTGAGTGGGAATTGCAGAATGGTTTGGGTGAGAATTAGGGGATGGTTTTCGTGGGAATCACGGAATGGTTTGAGTGGGAATCATGAAATGGTGGGAATCATGGAATCGTTGGTGGGAATCACAGAATGGTTTTGGTGGGAATTACAGAATGGTTTGAGTGGGAATCAGGGAATGGTCTGGATGAGAATTAGGGAATGATTTTTGTGGCAATCACCGAATGGTTTGGATGGGAATCACAGAATGGTGTGGGTGGGAATCATGGAATGGTTTGGGTAGGAATCAGGGAATGGTTTGGGCAGGAATCAGGGAATGGTTTTGGTAGGAATCACAGAATGGTTTTGGTGGGAATTATGAAATGGTTTGAGTGGGAATCATGGAATGGTTTGGGTGGGAATCATGGAATAATTTGGGTGGGAATCATGGAATAATTTGGGTGGGAATCATGGAATAGTTTGGGTGGGAATTGCGGAATGGTTTGGGTGAGAAGGGACCTCAAAGCCCATCCATGCCACCCCTCTCCATGGGCAGGGATACTTCCCGCTATCCCAGATTTTCCCACATTTCCTCCTGTGTGTCTCCTTCAGGTGGGGACAGGCTGATCCCTGTGGGAAATGTGTTTTCCATGAATTTTCCTCACCACTTTTCCCCGTCTTTTCCACCTCTCCAGGTGGAATGGAGGGGGTGGAAGTTGCTCCAAACTCTGCTCCAGGCTTTGGAAATGGGATTTTCCACAGCTGGAATCAGGGAGGAACAAGTAGGGATGGGTGGGATCTTGGGAAGGAATTCCTGGTTGGAAGGGTTGGGAAGGGCTGGACTGGAATTCCCAGAGAATCCCTAGGAGTGTCCAAGGAAAAGTTGGAGCTCCCTGGGACCGTGGAAATGTTGGGGATGGAATGGGATGGGATTTGCAATCCCTTCCCACTCAAACCAGGCTGGAATTCCATGAAATCCCATGGATGGGGATGAATCCACGATAGGGATGGATTTGGGGATGGATACATCCGACTTGGACATGCAGGAATGCGCTGATGGAGTCAGGAAACATCCCAGAGAGTGCTCAGCTTCCAGAATCCTTCCCAAACATTCCAGGATGGCCCTTCCCAGCCGTGCGTTGTCCCTTAGGCACAAAAATCCTGGGATTTTGAAGCACCTCCCGTGTTGTTCATTCCCCATCTCCTTCCACCCTCATGGAAAACCATTACCAGGATCCCCGGGATTCCATGGATCTCCATGGAGAGCAGGGTGGGACATTCCGAGGGAACGCAGAAAATCCGGGATTGGGAGGATCCCAAGGAATTGGGATGATCCCCCCCATCCCGGGTTGGGGACAAGGACACCCGGGATGTCCTTGTGGCGTTCCCATTGATCCGGAGGAGCCGGAGAGCCTCATCCCTGACCACAGCCCGGCCCCGAGGGCTCGGAAGCGGAAAACGTCAATATTGGAATGTTCCCAACGGCAGCGCTGCCCTTCCCAAGGTCACGGACAGTGCCCGGGGACAACAGAGTGTCCCCAAGGGCCACCGTCCCTCCCTTTTCCCCCAAAAAAACACCCCCTGAACTCCTGGAGATCCGGGATCCCAATGGGATGGGGAGGGGGCGTGTGGTGGGATGGGAATTCCCAGATTCCCATCCCCGAGGGCCAGGGAAGAGCAGCCACATCCAGCCTTGGTGGCAATCCCTGGATTCAGGCTGGGAAAATCCTGCTGGGAGAAGTTTTGGACGTGGGGATTGACTTCAGGAGCAGCAGAGAAGGCAGGGAAAAGCAGAGAGGGAAATCCATGGAAAAAATCCTCTCCCACAGGCCTCGTCCAGGGGGATCGGTCATTCCCACTCCTGGAGGAGAAGGACAGATGGAAATGCGGGAAAATCCAGCTGGGATAGTGGGAAATGTCCCTGTCCATGGACTGGAGGGGCTTTGAGGTCCCTTCCCACCGAAAATGCCAAGATTCCCTCAGGGAGGAGCCTGGATAAATCAGCTTGATCCAGGAAAAGCGGGGAGAGAGCCTGGAATTTTCCTCTGGAACCTCTCCAGGCTCATTGCCAGCAGGAATTCCCTGCTTTTTCCATCTGCACTGGGGGGGGATCCCGAAGATTTTTCCTGGAAGAGCCTGGGTGGGGAATCTCCCCTCAGCCGCTCCATCCCGGTACCATTCCCTGGATTCCATTGATGTCCAGGATATTCCCGCTGTCCCAAGGCTGGGATCAGTGTCCCATTCCCATCCCTCCTCTGGCTGCTCCCACCGGGATTTGTAACCACGGGAAAAGCCCTGGGAAGGGCAGGGAAAATAGGGAACAGCTCCAGATCCCATTTTTCCCGGCTGTGGATCCAGGCTGGCACCGTTGGATTTGCCTGGGAATGCGGCGGATCCAGGAACGTGACAGATCCGGGAATGTTCCTTTCCCTCCTCCCTTGTCAGGGTTGATTTGTGCTGGAAATAAGATTTTCCCTGATTTTCCTTGATTTCCTCCCTCCCTGTCACATCCTGTGGCTTTTCCAGCCTCGCTCCCGGGGTTGTTGTGTCCTGGTTCCAGCAGCTCCCGGGCTCAGCCTCGGATTCCCAGAATTCCGAGACGCTCCCGGATCCCGACTCACCAGGGCCTTTTCTTTCCTTGCTTCCTGTGATTTTCCAGGAAAATCCAACCTGCAGGAGCAACTGAGAGGATTTGGAATTTTTTGTGGAGGGAAGAGGCAGGGCTGGGCTGATCCTGCTGTTTCCAAAGGGAAAAAATTGAGGAATGGGAAGGGATTTTCCCTGTGTCCTGGTGGTGGAAAAATTCCAGGCTCCAAAGGCAGGAAAGGAGGGGAAAGTTCAGGAAAATCTTTCCAGACGGAGAAACAAGGTCAGGGAACGGAGAGGTTATCCAGGATTCCTGGAGGATGAAAATCCCAATTTTCCATGGGAGATCCATGACATTCCAGGCTTGTCATGGAATTTGGGAACGTCCCAAAGTTATCCTGACACCGATTCCCAGGTACCTGGATTCCAGACCAGGATCATCCCCAAAATTCGGGACATTTAATGATTCCCTGATTATCCAATTCCAACCTTTGTTCTGGAAGTGATCCCTGGAGTGATCCCGGCTGGAATTGAGGATATTGGGAATCCACAACCACTTCCAGGTGCTGGAAACTTACAGGAAAAAGAGCAAAAAGATGCTTGGAAAAACAGGAAAAATTCCCAAATGGGTCCTTCTGGGTAATTCCAGCTCACCTTGGGTTTGCTCGGAACCGCATGGATCTGGAGCCAATGCCTCATCCCGTGTTTCAAGGGATCATGGTTTGGTTTTAAGTGAGAGCTTTCCCTCTGGAATACAAATCTGCTTCCCTCAGTGTCCGTGAATAATCCCATTTTCCTTCATTTCCCCCCATTTATTTTTGGAAAAAACAAACCCCAATGCTGCCTCTGAATCCTCTCATGATTCCCAGCCTCATCCCTGAGCAGGACAAGGAATTCCCGCTCCCAATTCCAGAATTCCCTGGCTGCGACTCACCTGGGCCACGTCCCCCTGTCCTGCTTGGAGTCCAAATTCCAGGAGTGCCCCTGGATCCTGTGCCAGGTTTTTTATGGAATTCTCCCGCTTGTTCCCATCAGACACGAGGAGTCCCTCTCATCCCTTTTTCCAGGCTTTTTCCCAGGGATTCTGTGCAATCCTTGGCTGCTGCCTGAGCAGCGGGGGGGGAGCAGTGCCAAGGCCTGGCCCCGTGCCCAGTTTTGGGGAAAAAAAATATGGATTGGGGCTTTGCCCTTTGTTCCCGGGAATTCCAGAGCCGGAGCTGCTGACGCAGGGCCCGGAGCACGGAACCATTCCCGAAAATGGATCTCATGGAGCTGGGGTGGGAAAAGGGACGGGATTCAGCCCATGGAGGATCTACTGGGAATGGGAAGGGGTCAGATCCAGCTCTGCCTGGATCAGAGATCCCGGGACACGGATTCCAAAGGTGGAGGGAAGCAGTGGGAGGCCGGGCTGGGACGGAGAGGGATAAGCTGGGCTGGGAAGGGAGGAACAAGGAATTCCCAGAGCAGGGAGCCATCGGATTGCAGAATGGTTTGGGTGGGAAGAGACCTCAAACCCCATCCCAGTCCAGCCCTGACACCTCCCACTATCCCAGGGCGATCCAAACTTTCCTTGGACACTGCCAGGGATCCAAGGATTCTCTGGGAATTCCAGCCGAGCTCCTACCCACCATCCCAGTCAGGAATTCCTGCCCAAAATCCCAAAATAACCTCTGTCCATGGTGGGAGCCATTCCCTGTCCTGCCATTCCAGGCCCTTTTCCCAAATCCCTCTCCAGCTCTCCTGGATTGGATCCAGCCCCATCCCCACTCCTCCATGAGAAGGAATTTGGGATCCAGGGATTTCACTGGGAATTGGGGAATCCAGGGAGGGTCTCCCTCCCCTTTTCCATCCCCAAATTCCATAAAAATCCCTCGGGATGGATCCTGAGTGTCCTTGATCCCAGAATCCCAGAATGGTTTGGGATGGGATCCATGGACCTTCAATCCCATCCCAGGGACACTTCCCACCATCCCAGGGTGATCCAAATCCACCCTGGGACACTGCCAGGGATTCTCTGGGAATTCCAGCCCAGCCAGGAATCCCTCCCCAAGATCCCACCATCCCAAACTCCCCTTTCCCACTGGAAGCCATTCCCTGCCTCCTGCCCTTCCAGCCCTTGCCCAAATCCCAGCTCTCCTGGAGCCCCTTTGGGATGGGGAAGCGGCTCCAAGGATTCCCTGGATCCTCCCCTGATCCAGCTGCACATTCCCAGCCCTCTGGAGCAGCTCCGGGGCTCCTCACTCCTTCCCTCCTTCCCAGCAGGGTTGGGATCAGCTGATCCCAGGGCCAATTCACAGACAAGGACTGGGATCCCACTGGAGCTGATCCCTGGAGATGCTGCTCTGGATTTTGGAGCTTCCCAGAGGAATTCCTTGGGCCTGGTGGCCGTGAGCAGTTGGAATTCTCCCTCTGGAAGCACCGCCCGGGCTCTCCTCCTTCCCAGGAGCTGTTGATCCTCCTGAGAATTCCCTGTGCCCTGCACAACATCCCAGCAGCATACCAACATCCCATCCCAAGGGTCCTTCCCAGATTTCCTCATGGAATTCCAGTTTAAAAGTCCTCCATGTCCTGATCCAGCCTGGCCAGGGCAGGGATTGGCTGGGAAAACTGGGGATAGGGTCCGAAATCCCAGGAATTACCTGGAGGCATGTCCTGCCCCATTCCCAACCCTGATCCCACCGGGATTTTCTCTCCCAACTGCACCAGCCCCAGTCCCAGGGTGGGATGGAGCCGGAAATGGTCATTCCCAGTGGGAGAGGCACTTCCAGGCTGGGATCCAGCTGGTGCCAATCCTGGTGCCAGCTTGGGATGGGGGCAGAAACCCCAGGAATCCCTGGAGGATCCAGGATTGGATTTGGAACTGGGATATGGGGAAGGAATCCTTCCCTGGGAAGCTGGGATGGAATTCCCAGGGAATCTGTGGCTGGCCCTGGATCCCTGGAAGTGTCCAAGGCCAGGCTGGAGCAATCTGGGAATGTGGGGATGGGGTGGGATTTGAGATCCCCTCCCACCCAAACCATTCCAGGACCCCCCGACAATTTCATGATTTCCTCCCTCTCCGGGACTTATAACAGAGCAGCACTCCCTGAAAGGTTTGGGATTTAAGGAAACCCTGGGATGCTTTGGGATCTGCCCCAGGAATCCCTGCAGGATCCAGGATTGGATTTGGAGCTGGGATATGGGGAAGGAATCCTTCCCTGGGAGGGTGGGATGGAATTCCCAGGGAATTTGTGGCTGCCCTTGGATCCCTGGAAGTGTCCAAGGCCAGGCTGGAGCGATCTGGGAATGTGGGAGGTGTCCCTCCCCATGGAATGGGGTGGGATCTAAGGTCCCTTCCCACCCAAACCATTCCAGGATCCCCCCCAGAATTCCACGATTTCCTCCCTCTCCGGGATATCTAACCGAGCAGCACTCCCTGAAATGTTTGGGATTTAAGGAAACCTTGGGATGTTTTGGGATCTGCCCCCATTCCCAGTGCCAGGGAGCATTTCCAGGCCATGCCAGGCTGACGTAAATCCCGACAAGCTGGAAAATCTCCCGGGATTTGGGACTGGCCGAGGTGGAGCGGAGCCGGGAGCGGCTGCCAAGATCCATCCCCGAGCCAAGGCAGCTGCTCCAGCACCGGGAATGATCCCAGAGCCTTGGGAATGCTCTGTGGGAATGCCGTGGGATCCACAGGGATGGATCCTGCCAAACTCAGGACCCCAGGGAAGGTCTGGGTGGATATTCTGGAATATTTCTCCTCGGGAAGAGGGGATGGATGTTGAAATGGTGGAGTCAGAATCCATGGAATTGTTTAAAAAATGAATGGATGTGGCACTTTTCCATAGGGATTTGGTGGGATTCAGTCAGAGGTTGGATTTGAGGATCCTGGAAGTCTTTTCCAAGCTTTTCCAGCCTGGTAGTGGGAGGGAATTCCCAGAGGAATTCCGGCTCAGGTTGGTTTGTGGGGAGAAGGAGGGTGAGGGAATTTGGGATCTCAACAGAATTCCAGAGTGGGATTTGCTGGATGGATCTCCTCCTGTGCCACCCTGAGATCCCAACCACTCCTGCCGTGGATGATCCCTGTGGGATCAGCCCAGGGAGCTCATCCTGGATGTGGGAATGGTGATGGAATGGGATAGAGGAGGGTGGGAATACGGGAATGTGCCAGGAAAACGGGATGAGCCGGATGCTCCTTCCAGCCCAGCCCATCCCTCTGGAAATGAAGATATTCCCCCAGGATCTCTGAATTCCCAGGAGTAACCCAACCCCCATAGAGGAAATGGGGGGGAAAAAAGAATTTTCCTCTTCAAAAGGATTTGCCTCTTCCACTGATTCAGTTGGAATTCCGTCCTTGTGGAGATAAGGATTTGGATCCCATTTCCAGAAAGTTCCCTTGGTTTTCGGAGCCACCTGAATTCCTTCCCAAGATCCCAAAATTCCCACTGGAAGCCATTCCCTGGCTCCTGCCCCTCCAGCGGCTCCAAGGATTCCCTGGATCCTTCCCTGATCCCAAAGGGGCTCCAGGAGAGCTGGGATTTGGGCAAGGGCTGGAGGGGCAGGAGGCAGGGAATGGCTTCCAGTGGGAAAGGGGAGCTTGGGATGGTGGGATTTTGGGAAGGGATTCCTGGCTGGGCTGGGATTCCCAGAGAATCACTGTCAGTGTCCAAGGAAAGGCTGGAGCACACTGAGATTGGTTTCAGGATTGGGCTGGGCTGGAATTTGAGGCCCCTTCCCACCCAAACCTCTCCTTTGATCCTGAAATCCTCACTGCTCCAGCTCCAGGAATTCTGCACCCACGGAGCCGAGGGAAAACATTCCTCCCCCATCCCGGTTATCTCCTGGAGGCAGAGCTCTCCCTCTGGGGGCTGTGTCCTGAAAAACCGGGAATAACATCGGATTCTCCTTGTTTTGACTGTACAGCTCCGTATTTACATTGCTCCGGCTGCCTCCACATTGCCAGCTCCCACTTTTTTGGGACAGGGAGAGGATGGGCTGGGATTCATTCCCAGCTCCTAAAAAAGCAGAGGGAGAAGGGAATTCCTGGTGAACCTGAGCTCCTGATGGAAGTGGAGCTCTCCAGGAAGGGAAAAACCCCTGGAAAAGGGAGGATTTGGTAGCTGCTCCTCTGAATCCCAAATTCCTGTGGGAATGTCCTGTGGGATTAAATGGATGTTGCAATGCAGGTTTTTCCCAGGAATAAAAATATAAAAATAATTTTCCTGGCTAATTGTTTTTTAAAGTGGATTATTCCATCCCTGAATTCCTCATCCATGGGGTCTCCCTATCCCTGGGAACCTTGGGAAGGCCCTGTTCCCATAAAAACCCCAGAGCAGGGATCCATGGGGTGGGTTTGTTCCCTCCTGGGTTCCAGCCAGGCCAGCTCTGCTCCCTCTTCCCTGGAAAACAGCTCGGAAGGGGCTGGATCCCAAATCCTTTGGCACAGGAACTCCCCCAGAGCGGGCAGGGATGGGCTGGGAGCAGCTGCGAAGAAATTCCCAGCAGGAATCCCAAAAAAGCTCTTTTTGGGACAGGATTTGCTGTGTGGACATGGAGGATCTGAGATCTGGGATGTGGGATTTGGGATCTAGGATTTGGGATCATTCCCACCCCTTTTCCCTCAGGGATTCCCCCATGAACTTCCAGGATGCTTCCCAGCTTCCCAGAGATTCCCAAGGCCTGCATTTCCTGCATTCTCTGCATTTCCTGCATTCCCTGCATTCCATAGGATCGGGATCAGGATCCCCCGGGGCCAAATTCCCACTGTGATCCATGGGATCCAGCCCTGAGGGAAATCTGGGATGGAGCCCCTTTCCCAAGATTCCCAGCAGGATATTTGATCTGGGCCATCCGCGGATTCTGGATATCAGAATTGTGCGGACAGGGGTCGGGATGTTGTGCTCCAGTCTGGATCCATCCCTGTTCTCCAGAAAAATCCTGGAGCGGGAGGATTGTGGATCCCACCCAGGGAATCCCTTTTCCTGTTAATTCCAGGGATCATCCCTCAGATCCGGGATCAGATTCCAGCTGGAGAATCCAAGTTTCCTCACAGATGATTTTTTGGGAGCACAGCACACCTGGGATTTTGGGAATGTCCCAAAACTTTGCTTTTATCCACATTATTCCAACAGCTTGGAAATCCAGGCCCCAAATGACCTGGAGTGAGAATTCCTGGGATTTGCTGCCTCCAGCCCAGAGCTCCCCCAAACCCCTGAGTGCTCCCAGAAACAAAAATGAGGGAAAGCCAAACAAAAACTTCCAGGAATGATAAAAAAACCCCGATCCCAACCCAGCCCTGCTCCCGTCTCCGGGGTCAGGATGGGAGCTCGGTGTTCCTGATGTGGGAATAACTTCCAGCGCTCCGAGGTATTTATAGCATCCAGCTCATGAGTTTTTAATTAAAATTCCATTTCCTTGTGCTCCAGATGGCACGGACGGCCAGCTCCGTGTTTTCCTTGGGTTTTGTCGGGATCGGGCGGCTCCGGCCGGGACGGGGTCTTTTGGGAGGGGTTTTTATGGGATAGGGGCGTTGTGAGGGCCGGGATTGGGATTCCCGGCGGGATTTGGAGGATGGAGGGGCGGCTGCCGCTGGCCCAGAAGTGTCAGATCCGCAGGGATCGCATCCCAAGGGAAGGGAGGGCGGGAAGGGCTCCACGTCAGGAAAAATCACATCAGGAAAAGCAAAGCTTTCAGCGGAGCTAAATCGGGATGGCTGCAGAGAGCGGGAACAGCGGGAACGGTGGGGGCACCGGGAACAGAGGGAAAAACAGGGACAGTGGGAACAGCGGGGACAGCGGGAAAAGCAGGGACAGTGGGGACAGCGGGGACAGCAGGGACAGGATGAATCCCGGCTGCCTCCCTGGAACTGGGACATTCCAAATATCCCACTGGGATGGATCCCAGTTACCTCCCTGGAATTGGGACATTCCATTGGGATGGATCCTGGATACCTCCCTGGGATAGGGACATTCCAAATATCCCACCAGGATCAATCCCAGTTGCCTCCCTGGGATGGGACATTACAAATATCCCACTGGGATGGATCCTGGCTGCCCCCCTGGGATGGGGACATTCCAAATGTCCCACTGGGATGAATCCCAGCTCCCTCCCTGGCTTAGGGACACTACAAATATCCCACTGGGATGGATCCCAGCTGTATCCCCGATATTGGGACATCCCAAATGTCCCACTGGGATGGATCCTGGCTGCCCCCCTGGGATGGGGACATTTCAAATATCCCATTGGGATGGATCCTGGCTGCCCCTCTGGGATAGGGACATTCCACTGGGATGGATCCTGGCTGCCCCCCTGGGATGGGGACATTCCAAATACTCCAGTGGGATGGATCCCAATGGGGACAGTCCAAATGTCCCACTGGGATGGATCCTGGATGACCCCCCTGGAATTGGGGCGTTCCAAATATCCCACCGGGATGAGCAGCAGGGATTGGCAGGATCAGTTTTCCAGCTGGAATCTCGGGGATGTTCCCTTTCCCACCCCATTCCTGCTGCACCCAGAGATTCCAGGAGCTCCCCAAAATCTGGAAAGTGACTCCACCAAAAAAGGACTTTTCACGGCTGAGGAAAATTCCCAATTCCTGGAGTTGGTGCTGCTGGGAAGGAGGAAAAGCAAATTCCTGGTTCAGGGAATTCCTGACCTGCAGAGCTGCTCCCGGTCTGGGATCCAACATCCTGAGGGTGTGGAGCTGCTGGAGAGAGGCCAGAGGGGAGCACGGAGCTGCTCCAGGCTGGGAGAGCTGGGAATGTGCAGCTGGATCAGGGAAGGATCCAGGGAATCCTTGGAGCCGCTTCCCCATCCCAAAGGGGCTCCAGGAGAGCTGGGATTTGGGCAAGGGCTGGAGGGGCAGGAGGCAGGGAATGGCTTCCAGTGGGAAAGGGGAGTTTGGGATGGTGGGATCTTGGGGAGGGATTCCTGGCTGGGCTGGAATTCCCAGAGAATCCCTGGATCCCTGGCAGTGTTCAAGGCCAGGGTTTGGAGCAACTCATCCCATCCCATCCCATCCCATCCCATCCCACCCCATTATCTCATTATCCCATTTTCCCATCCCAGCTCTGTTTTCCAGAGGGAGGAGTCCCTCAGGAATTCCCTGGATATCCAGAAATGCAGGAATGGACACCCAGGCCGTGTCCTGTTCCATCAGTGCCCATTCCCATGGGATATCCAGGGACCCCAAATTCCCATTTTTTGAGAAGGAATCCTCTGCAACGACTGCCTTGGGATAACTGGAGCCACCTGCACAAGGCCCATCCCAAATCCTACCCAAATCCCTGGATTGCAATTCCAGAACTGCCACCCCAATTCCCAGGACAGGCCAGGAGCTCATCCTAATATCCCAGAGATGGGATAACAGGGAATTCCCAACGTTCCCCATTCCCACATTTCCACTCCCAAAACCCCTCCAAGGGCGGTGACGGGAAGAAAATTCCCGCAGGATTTTCCTGAGGTGGATCAGGAAGGGCTGATCCAGGACACGGAGCCCTGGAAGCTGCAGGAGCCTCGTCAGGCAGCCCCAATCCCACAGGAATCACCGGTGCCGGGGCTCAGATCCATTAAAATCCCACAAAACCCAAATCGAAGCTTTTTGGGAATGACTCGGCAGCGGCGGCGGAAGAGCAGGAGCGCATTTGGCTTTTTAGGAGCAATTTCGGGTGGATTTTTGGGGGTTTTTTTTACTCTTAATTCCTTTTATTTTTGGCAGCAAAGAGGGAGAAAATGGCCCGGCTGGAGCCCGGATCCATTTGTGGTTTCCAGAGGCAGCAGCGACCGGAGTTGGGAATCTCCGGGGGCCAAGGAATGACTCAGGTCGGGAAAGGGGAGAGGGGACAAGGAGAGAGGGAAACTGGGGAAACTGGGATGGGAAATGGGATGGGAGATGGAAACGGGGATGGGGGAGATGGAAACTGGGATGGCAGATGGGAACTGGGATGGGAGAGAGGGAAACTGGGATGGGAGAGAGGGAAACTGGGGAAACTGGCATGGGAGAGAGAGGAACTGGGGAAACTGGGATGGGAAATGGGATGGGAGAGAGGGAAACCGGGATGGGAGAGAGGGAAACTGGGATGGGAGAGAGGGAAACCGGGATGGGAGAGAGGGAAACTGGGATGGGAGATGGGAAACTGGGATGGGAGATGGGAACTGGGATGGGAGAGAGGGAAACTGGGATGGGAGAGATGGAAACTGGGATGGGAGATGGGAACTGGGATGGGAGATGGGAACTGGGATGGGAGAGAGGGAAACTGGGATGGGAGATGGGAACTGGGATGGGAGAGAGGGAAACTGGGATGGGGAGAGGAAAACTGGGATGGGAGATGGGAACTGGGATGGGAGAGAGGGAAACTGGGGAAATTGGGATGGGAGAGAGGGAAACTGGGATGGGAGAGGGGGAAACTGGTCAGGGATGGTCAGGATTTGATTCCCAGTATTCTGTGGATCAGGGAGATTTGAGATGTATTTCCTGGGATGCCGTTGGTATATTTGGGATGTGATTCCCAGGATGCCCGTGGGATGGTTGGGATGTGATTCCTGGGATTCTGAGGGTCAGGGACATTTGGGATGTGATTTCCAGGATGCTGTTGGGGTATTTTGGATATATTTCCCAGATTCTGTGGATCAGGGATATTTGGATGTGATTCCCAGGATTCTGTGGATCAGGGGTCGTTGGGATGTGATTCCCAGGATGACAGTGGGATGGTTGGGATTTGATTCCCAGGACACTGTTGGGATATTTTGGGCTGCAATTCCCAGGATGCCTTTGGGATATTTGGGATGCAATTCCTGGGATTCTGTGGATCAGGGACGCGTGGGATACGTTTCCAGGGATTTGTGGATTAGGGACATTTGGGATGTGATTCCCAGGATACTTTTGGGATATTTTGGGCTGCGATTCCCAGGATGCCTTTGGGATATTTGGGATATATTTCCCAGATTCATTGGACCAGGGACATTTGGGATATGTTTCCCGGGATGCTCTGGATCAGCGACATTTGGGACATGTTTCCTGGGATTCTGTTGGGATATTTGGGATGTGTTTCCTGGATTCTGTGGATCAGGGACATTTGGGATGTTTCCCAGACCCCATGGCTGCCAGGCCATTCCCGGTTTCCCGCTCCATGCCGGGCCATGCCGGATCAGCCGGATCCAGCCCAAGCTGTCGCGGCAGCTGCCGCACCCCAGGAGCAGGAAAAGGCAAAGGAGCTTCTGTAAACAGGAAGGATCCCGCAGATCTTTGTTCCCAAAAACACCGCACCCTGCCAGAGTGAATCCCAGAGGATCCCAACGATCCCGGATCCTGCAGTTCCGGATCCTACAGCACACAAATAACCCTGTACACCATTAACCCACGGCACACCATTAACCCACAGCATCCCGTAACCCACAGCACCCCATAACTCTGAACCCCGTAACCCACAGCACCCCATAACCCACAGCACCCCATAACTCTGAACCCTGTAACCCACAGAACACAAATAACTCTGAACCCCATAACCCACAGCACTCCATAACACACAGCACCCCATAACCCACAGAACCCCATTAAACCCACACCCCATAACCCTGCACCCCATTAACCCCACAGCCCATTTACTCACAGGACCCCATAACTCCACACCCCATAACCCACAGCATCCCATAACTCACAGAACCCAAATAAATCTGAACCCCATAATCCAGCACCCCATAACCCTGTACCCTATAACCCACAGCACCCCATAACCCACAGATCCCCAAATAACACTGAACCCCATAACCCTGCAACCCATACCCCATAACCCGTAACCCATTAACCCCAAACCTCATAACCCACAGCGCCCCATTAATACTACACCCCATAACCCTGCAACCCATACCCCATAACCCATAACCCATTAACCCCACACCTCATAACCCACAGCACCCCATTAATCCCACACCCCATTACTCCCACACCTCATTAACCCCACACACCATAACCCTGCACCCCATTAACCCCATACCACATTAAACCCATATCCCAAAACCCACAGAACCCTATAAACCCATACCCCATTAACCCTACACCCCATTAACCCCACAGCACCCCATAACCCGGCACCCTGTAACCCTGCACACCATTAACCCTGCACACCATTGCCCTGCACCCCATTAACCCCATACCCCATAACCCACAGAACACCATTAACCCCACACCCCATAACCCACAGAATCCCATAACCTGTAACCCAGCACCCCATTAACCCCACACGCCATACCCCACAGCGCCCCATAACCCACAGCACCCCGTTAACCCCACACTCCATTAACCCCTTACCCCATTAACCCCACGCCTCATTAACCCTGCACACCATTGCCCTGCACCCCATTACCCCACACCCCATAACCCACAGAATCCCATTACCCCACACCCCATTAACCCCACATCCCATAAACCCACACCCCATTAGGCCCACATCCCATTAACCCCGCACACCATTACCCTGCACCCCATAACCCTGCACCCCATTAACCCTGCACCTCATAACCCACAGAACCCCATAACCCCACACCCTGTAACCCAGCACCCCATTAACCCCACACGCCATACCCCACAGCGCCCCATAACCCACAGAACACAAATAACTCTGAATCCCACACGCCATACCCCACACCCCATAACCCACAGCACTCCATTAACCCCACACCTAATTAATCCCATATCCCACATCCCATATCCCCTATCCCACATCCCACATCCCATATCCCATATCCCACATCCCATATCCCCTATCCCACATCCCACATCCCATATCCCATATCCCACATCCCATATCCCCTATCCCACATCCCATATCCCATATCCCATATCCCATATCCCCTACCCCACATCCCATATCCCATATCCCATATCCCCTATCCCATATCCCATATCCCCTATCCCATATCCCCTATCCCATAACCCATATCCCATTCTCCTAGCTGGAATTCCCTGGGACTCTGGAATTCCCACGGGATCAGGTCCGGGTTGAGGTGCCAGCACAGGTGTGAGGGACAATTGTCCCCTGGTTTCGGGTGACAGCAGCTGACAGAAGCTGTCCCGGGATGGAAAACTTGGAAAACATTCCCTGCTCCAGATGGTGGCGCCATCCAGCCCCACAGGGATGATCCCAAAATCCAGGGGCAGCAGGAAAAGCGGGAATTCCACCCCGGTGAGAGCCCACATGGAACTGGGATCCTGAAATCAGCGGGACACGGAGCTGGGAGAGCTGGGAATGTGCAGCTGGATCAGGGGAGGATCCCGGGAATCCTTGGAGCCACTTCCCCATCCCAAAGGGGCTCCAGGAGAGCTGGAATTTGGGCAAGGGCTGGAAGGGCAGGAGGCAGGGAATGGCTTCCAGTGGGAAAGGGGAGCTTGGGATGGTGGGATCTTGGGAAGGGATTCCTGGCTGGGCTGGAATTCCCAGAGAATCCCTGGGAGCATCCAAGGAAAGGTTTGATGGGGTGGGATAATGGGATGGGATAATGGGATGGGATGGGATAATGGGATGGGATGGGATAATGGGATGGGATGGGATGGGATGGGATGGGATGGGATGGGATGGGATGGGATGGGATGGGATGGGATGGGATGGGATGGGATGGGATGGGATGGGGTCAGATAATGGGATGGGAGAGGATGCAGGTGGAGACTGCTCTGGAGCAGGGTTGGGATTTGGAGTTTGGGATTTGGGGTTTGGGATTTGGGAGCTGTTCCCAGATTTCGGATTTGGGGCTTTGGGGTTTGGCAGCTGTTCCCAGGGTTGGACTTTGGGTTTTCGGAGCTGTTCTCAGGTTTGAGGTTTGGGATCTGTGGTTTGGGAGCTGTTCCCAAGTCTGGGATTTGGGGTTTGGGGTTTGGGAGCTGTTCCCAGGGCTGGGATTTTGGCTTTGCGATGTGGGGTTTTGGGAGCTGTTCCCAGATTTGGGCTTTAAGCTTTTGGGAGCTGTTCCCAGGGTTGGGTTTTGGGGTTTGGGAGCTGTTCCCAGGGTTTGGGTTTGGGATTTGGGTTTGGGAAGCATTCCCATGGTTGAGATTTGGGTGTTAGGGTTTGGGTGATGTTCCCAGGGTTGGGAATTGGGATCTGCGTTTTGGGAGCTGTTCCAGAGTTATGATCTGGGTTTTGGGGTTTGGGAGCTGTTCCCAGATTTGGGATTTGGGGTTTTGAGAGCTCTTTCCAGAGCTGTTATCCGGGCTTTGGGGTTTTGGGAGCTCTTCCCAGGTTTGGGATGGAATCCAAGCTTTGGGATCTTTTCCCAGAGTTGGACATTGGGATCTGGGCTTTGGGATCCATTCCCAGAGTTGGGAACTGAGATCTGAGCTTTGGGAGCTGTTGCCAGGTTTGGGATTTGGGATCTGGGCTTGTTGGGATCCATTCCCAGAGTTGGGACCTGAGATCTGAGCTTTGGGAGCTGTTGCCAGGTTTGGGATTTGGGATCTGGGCTTTGGGATCCATTCCCAGAGTTGGGAATTGGGATCTGGGCTTTGGGACCTGTTCCAGGCACCGGCCGCTCTCCGGGACTCTGGCGCTGTCCCCAGCGGGGTCACCCGGCCCCGCGCGACACTCGGGGGCTCCCCGGGGGCGCCGGTGCTGAAGGACAGCTCCGCCCCCTCCCCCGCCCTCCCTCCTCCCCCTCCCTCCTCCTCCTCCTCCTCCTCCCTCTCCCTCCTCCCGCTCCTCCGCCGGCCCCGCCGCCGCCGCGGCCGCCGCAGCCGCGCCTGGGCCGCCTCCCCCGGCCGCCCGCCCGCCCGCCGTGCCCGGGCGCTGCCGCCATGCCCCAGCCGGCCCCGCCGCGCCCCGCAGCCGCCGCCGGCGCACCATGAAGCGGCAGAACGTGCGGACGCTGGCGCTGATCGTCTGCACCTTCACCTACCTGCTGGTGGGCGCCGCCGTCTTCGACGCGCTCGAGTCCGAGGCGGAGACGGCGGAGAGGCGGCGGCTGGAGGCCAAGAGCGACGAGCTCAAGAGAAAGTACAACCTGAGCGCCGAGAGCTACGGCGAGCTCGAGCGGGTCGTGCTCAAGCTCAAGCCGCACAACGCCGGCGTCCAGTGGAAATTCGCCGGCTCCTTCTACTTCGCCATCACCGTCATCACCACCATAGGTACCGGCTGCCCCCGCCCCGCCCGGCTCCCCGCGGGCAGATCCCGGGTCGGGTTTTTTCCTGGTGGGATCGGGGGATCCACGCGGGAAGCACCGGGAAAGCCCCGCCTGTCCCCGAGGGAGCGGGGGGAAATCGGGAGCTCGGCGCTTTCGCCGCCGGGAGACCCCCCCCCCCCGCAGCTGCCGCCGCTCGTCCCGCTGGGACCGGGGCGATCCCTCCGCTCGGCTCCTCCGGCACCGGGAAAAAACCCCGGTGCTCTGTGTCCCGTCCCTTGGGATCGATGCGATCCCTCTGCCCGGCCCCCTCTGTCTCCCATCCCGGTGTTTTGGGTGCGATCCCCCTGCCCGGTTCCCCCTGTCTCCCATTCCCCTGGGACGGGGGCGACCCCTCCGCTCGGTTCCTCCGGCACCAGGAAAAACCCCCCGGTGCTCTGTGTCCCATCCCTTGGGATCGGGGCGATCCCTCTGCCAGGACCCCCCTGTCTCTCATCCCGGTGTTTTCGGGGCGATTCCCCTGTCTGGACCCCCCTCTCTCCCATCCCGGTGGGACCGGGGAGATCCCTCTGCTCGGTTCCTCCGGCACCGGGAAAAAATTCCCCGTGCTCTGTGTCTCATCCTTTGGGATCGCGGCGATCCCTCCCTGGCTCCTCCAGAAACGGGAAAAGCCTGCTCAGGCGCCCCTGTCTCCCATCCCGGTGTTTTCGGGGCGATCCCGCTGCTCGGTTCCTCCAGCACCGGGAAAAACCCGCCAGGACCCGCCTGTCTCACATCCCGGTGGGATCGCGGTGATCCCCCTGTCCGGTCCCCCCCTGTCTCCCACCCCTCGGGATCGGTGCGATCCCTCTGCTCGGTCCTCCTGTTTCCCATCCCCGTGGGATCGGGGCCATCCCTCTGACCTGATTTCCGTTTCTCATCCCGGTGTTTTCGGGGCGATCCCCCTGCTCGGACGCCCCCCTCTCCCATCCCTTGGAATTGGGACGATCCCCCTGGCCCGTTCCCCCGGCTCTCCCATCCCGGTGGGATCCGGGCGATCCCTCTCCGGCACCGGGAAAAACCTGCCCGGTGCTCTGTTTCCCACCCCTTGGGATCGGGGCGATCCCCCTGCCCGGATCCCCCTGTTTCCCATCCCGGTGTTTTGGGGGTGATCCCTCTGCCCGGATTCCCGTCTCCAATCCCCTGGGGTCCGGGCGATCCCTCCCCGGCTCCTCCAGCACCGGGAAAAACCTGCCTGGTCCTCCCTCTCTCCCATCCCTTGGGATCGGGGCGATCCCCCTGCAGGGACGCCCCTCTCACCCATCTCGGGGTTTTCGGGGTTTTCGGGGCGATCCCCCTGCCCTGATTCCCGCCTCTCCCATCCCTTGGGATCGGGGCGATCCCCCTGCCCTGACTCCCGTTTCCCATCCCGAAGTTTTTGGGGTGATCCTCCTGCCCTGATTCCCGTTTCCCGTCCCGGTGTTTTGGGGCCATCCCCCTGCCTGAATTTCCGTCTCTCGCATCCCTTGGGATCGGGGCGATCCCTCTGTTCCTCATCCCGGTGTTTTGGGGGCGATTCCCCTGCCCTGATTACCATTTCCCATCCGGTGTTTTGGGGCCGATCCCCCTGCAGGACCCCCCTCTCTCCCTCCCATCCCGGTGTTTTTGGGGGCGATTCCCCTGCCCAGACTCCCGTTTCCCATCCCGAAGTTTTTGGGGTGATCCTCCTGCCCTGATTCCCGTTTCCCATCTCTATGTTTTGGGGCCAATCCCCCTGCCCAGATTCCCATCCCGGTGTTTTGGGGCCATCCCCCTGCCCTAATTCCCGTCTCTCCTATCCTTTGGGATCGGGGCGATCCCCCTGTTTCTCATCCCGGTGTTTTTGGGGGCGATTCCCCTGCCCAGACTCCCGTTTCCCATCCCGGTGTTTTGGGGCCACCCCCTGCCCTAATTCCCGTCTCTCCTGTCCTTTGGGATCGGTGTGATCCCCCCGTTTCCCATTCCGGTGTTTTGGGGCCATCCCCCTGCCCTGATTCCCGTCTCTCCCATCTTTTGGGATAGGAGCGATCCCCCCGTTTCCCACCCCGGTGTTTGAGGGGCGATTCCCCTGCCCTAATTCCCCTTTCTCATCCCGGTGTTTTTGGGGCGATTCCCGCCCAAGTCCCCCCAAATCCCCGACCCCGGGACTCCCCCCCGCCCCTCTCCCACCGGGAAACCCTCGCGAGACCCCCGGGACTGGGGAATGCTCCTGGCCGGGACCCTCCCGACCCGGGGATGTGTCCCCAAGGCGCTGTCCCCCCCCTGTGGTGGCTCTGCTGGCCCGGACACCCCTGTGGGACCCCCAGCCCGGGGTAGGGGACAGGGACGTGTCCCTATAGGGTCCCCAGCTCCATGGGGACAGGGATGTGTCCCTATAGGGTCCCCAGCCCGGGGGAGGGGACAGGGGTGTGTCCCTGTAGCGTCCCCAGCCCCACAGGGTGTGTCCCTGTAGGGTCCCCAGCCCCATGGGGAGAGGGGTGTGTCCCTGTAGGATCCCCAGCTCCATGGGGAGAGGGGTTGTCCCTGTAGGGTCCCCAGCCGCACAGGGATGTGTCCCTATAGGGTCCCCAGCCCCATGGGGACAGGGGTGTGTCCCTGTAGGGTCCCCAGCCCCATGGGGACAGGGTTGTGTCCCTATAGGGTCCCCAGCCCCATGGGGAGAGGGGTTGTCCCTGTAAGGTCCCCAGCCGCACAGGGTGTGTCCCTATAGGGTCCCCAGCCCGGGGGAAGGGGACAGGGATGTGTCCCTATAGGGTCCCCAGCCCCATGGGGAGAGGGGTTGTCCCTGTAGGGTCCCCAGCCCCATGGGGACAGGGATGTGTCCCTGTAGGGTCCCCAGCTCCATGGGGACAGGGATGTGTCCCTGTAGGGTCCCCAGCTCCATGGGGACAGGGGTGTGTCCCTGTAGGGTCCCCAGCTCCATGGGGACAGGGGTGTGTCCCTGTAGGGTGCCCAGCCCTGTGGGGAGGGGACAGGGACCTGCCCCCACCCTGCCAGGCTCTCCGAGGGGGTGTCACCTCTGTCCCCCACACTCAAGGACGTCCCCAGCCCTGTCCCCACCCTGGGAAGTGTCACTGGGGGTGGCCCCTTTGGGACCTACCCCCCCCCCATCACCCACACTGTCACCCCATTGTCACCCTCACTGTCACCCCTCTGGTCTTTGGGTCCCCTCCAGGGGTGGCTGGGGTCACCCAATGTCCCCTGGTCCCCAACTGCCCTCCAAACTCTGCCCTAGGGAGGGCCTGAGGGGTGGGGACAGGAGAGGACAGTGAGGGGACAGCAGGTGACACAGGGCCCTGGCCACCATTTAGAGAGAGGGGAGGGATGGGTTAATGGGATAATGGGATAATGGGATGGGGGACACCAGCTTTGGGACAGATTTTGGGGTGTCCCTGGTTCCCCACAGCTGTCACACAGAATTTGGGGTGTCCCTGGTTACCCACAGCTGTCACACAGATTTTGGGTTGTCCCTGGGTACCCAGAGTTGTCACACGGATTTTGGAGTGTCCCTGGTTCCCCACAGCTGTCACACAGATTTTGGGTTGTCCCTGGGTCCCCAGAGCTGTCACACGGATTTTGGGGTGTCCCTGGGTCCCCAGAGCTGCTGTCACATGGATTTTGGGGTGTCCCTGGGTCCCCAGAGCTGCTGTCACATGGATTTTGGGGTTCCTGTGCATTCCCAGGATTGGGACAGGGATATGGGGGTGCCTGTTTGTTCCCGGGGCTCAGATCCGGGTATTGGGGTGCTCGTGGGTTCCCAGATTTGGGCTGTGGATATTGGGAGGATTTCCGGGCCCTAAATCCCAGTGTGTGGAGGCAAAAGGGTTCCCGGTGCTGAAACACCAGGGTTGGGGTGCTCGTTATTCCTGGAGTTTTTATCCCGGTGTTTGTCATTCCCAGAGCAGTTCTTCCAGTGTTGGTTATTCCCAAGGCTTCTATCCCAGCTTTTTTATTCCCAGAGTTGTTATTCCCACTCTCAGGATGTTCATTATTCCCAGGGTTGTTAGCCCGGTGTCAGGGTGGTCTTTATTCCCGGGGCTTTTATCCCGGTGTCAGGCTGTTATTCCAGGGCTTTTCTCCCAGTGTTTGTCATTCCCACCCTCAGAGTGTTCATTATTCCCGGAGCTGCCATCCCGGTGTTTGTTATTCCTGGAGCTGTTATTCAGGTGTTTGTCATTCTTGTTCCCACTCTCAACACATCCCTTATTCCTGGGCCTTTTATCCCAGTGTCCGGCTGTTATTCCAGGGCTTTTCTCCCAGTGTTTGTCATTCCCACCCTCAGGGTGTTCATTATTCCCAGAGCTGTTATCCTGGTGTTTGTCATTCCCAGAGTTGTTATTCCCATTCCCAGGGTGTTCCTTATTCCTGGGACTTTTTTCAGGCTGTTATTCCAGGGCTGTTATCCCGGTGTTTGTCATTCCCACCCTCAGGGCATTCATTATTCCCAGGGCTGTTTTCCCAATGTTCATTTATTCCCATTATCCCGGTGTCGGGGTGTTCGTCACTCCCAGCACTGTTATCTCGGTGTTTGCTATCCCCATTGTTTTCCCCCAAGTTTATTATTCCCATTATCCCGGTGTCAGGGTGTTTGTCATTCCCGGGGTTTTTATCCCTGTGTTTTACACTCCCACCCTCAGGGTGTTAATTATTTCTGGGGCTGTTTTCCCGATGTTTGTCATTCCCATTATCCCTCAGGGTGTTTGTTACTCCCGGAGCTGTTATCCCGGTGTTTGTTACTCCCAGAGCTCTTATTCCCACTCTCATGGTGTTGCTTATTTCCGGGGCTTTTATCCCAGTGTCAGGCTGTTATTCCCAGGCTTTTATCCCAGTGTTTGGTATTCCCACTCTCAGGGTGTTCATTATTCCCGGGGCTGTTATCCCGGTGTTAGTCATTCCCATTATCCCGGTGTCAGGGTGTTTGTTATTTCCGGGGCTTTTATCCCAATATTTATTATTCCTGGAGCTGTTATCCCGGTGTTTGTTATTCCTGGAGCTCTTATTCCCACTCTCAGGGTGTTGTTTATTCCCAGAGCTGTTATCCTGGTGTCCAGCTGTTATTCCATGGCTTTTATCCCTCTGTTTGTCATTCCCACCCTCAGGGCATTCATTATTCCTGGAGCTGCTATCCTGGTGTTTGTCATTCCCATTATCCCGGTCTCAGGGTGTTTGTTATTTCCGGGGCTTTTATCCCAATATTTATTATTCCTGGAGCTGTTATCCTGGTGTTTGTTATTCCTGGAGCCATTATCCCAATATTTATTATTCCCCGTGTCAGGGTGTTCATTATTCCTGGGGTTTTTACTCTGATGTTTGTTATTCCCACTCTCAGGGTGTTCCTTATTCCCGGGACTTTTATCAGGCTGTTATTCCCAGGGCTGTTATCCCGGTGTTTCTTATTCCCACCCTCAGGGCATTGATTATTCCCGGGGCTGTTTTCCCCATGTTCATTATTCCCATTATCCCGGTGTCAAGTTGTTTGTCATTCCCGGAGTTGTTATCCTGGTGTTTGCTATTTCCAGGGCTTTTATCCCAGTTATTTTTTATTCCCAGAGTTGTTATTCGCACTCTCAGGGTGTTCCTTATTCCTGGGGCTTTTATCCCAGCGTTTGTCATTCCCGGAGCTCTTATCCCGGCGTCAGTGTTTCATTATTCCCGGGGCTTTTATCTCAGTGTTTTTTATTCCCAGACTGCCGTCCCGGTGTTTGTTATTCCTGGAGCTGTTATCCTGGTATTTGTCAGTCCCATTATCCCGGTGTCAGGGCGTTCATTATTCCCAGGGCTGTTTTCCAAATGTTTATTATTCCCATTATTCAAGTGTCAGGGTGTTTGTTATTCCAGGGTTTTTATCCCAGTGTTTGTTATTCCTGGAGTTGTTATTCCCACTCTCAGGGTGTTCATTGTTCCCGGAGTTTCAGGCTGTTATTCCCGGAGCTGTTATCCTGCTGTTTGTTCTTTCCATTATCCAGGTGTCGGGGCATTTGTCATTCCCAGCACTTTTATCCCTGTGTTTGTTATTCCCGGGTTTTTATCCCCAATGTTTATTATTCCCATTATCCCGATGTTTGTCATTCCCACCCTCAGGGTGTTCATTATTCCCGGGGCTGTTTTCCCAGCGTTTATTATTCCCATTACCCTGGTGTCGGGGTGTTTGTTATTCCAGGGTTTTTATCCCAGTGTTTGTTATTCCTGCAGTTGTTATTCCCACTCTCAGGGTGTTCATTGTTCCCGGAGTTTCAGGCTGTTATTCCCGGAGCTGTTATCCTGCTGTTTGTTATTTCCATTATCCAGGTGTCGGGGTGTTTGTCATTCCCAGCACCGTTATCCCTGTGTTTGTTATACCTGGGTTTTTATCCCCAATGTTTATTATTCCCATTATCCCGATGTTTGTCATTCCCATCCTCAGGGTGTTCATTATTCCCGGGGCTGTTTTCCCAATGTTCATTATTCCCGTTATCCCAGTGTCAGGGTGTTTGTTACTCCTGGAGTTGTTATTCCCACTCTCAGGGTGTTCATTATTCCCGGAGCTGTTATCCCAGTGTCAGGCTGTTATTCCTGGAGCTCTTATCCTGCTGTTTGTTATTCCCGGTGTTTGTTATTCCCATTATCCCAGGGCTGTTTTCCCAATGTTCATTATTCCCGTTATTCCACTGTCAGGGTGTTTGTTATTCCCAGAGCTGTTATCCCGGTGTTTGTCACTCCCATTATTTATTCCCATTATCCTGGTGTTTGCCATTCCTGTTATCCTGGTGTCAGGGTGTTTATTGTCCCTGTTATCCCGGTGCTTGCCATTCCCATTATCCCATTATCCTGCTATTCACTATTCCTGTTATCCTAGTGTTTAGTATTCCCGTTATCCAGGTGTTTTCTAATCCCATTATCCCTTTATCCTGCTGTTTGTTGTTCCCATTATCCCATTATCCCAGTGTTTGCCATTCCCATTATCCCATTACCCTGGTGTTTTTCTATCCCATTTCCCCCCCGTGTTTACCATTCCCATGATCCCAGTTTCCTGGTGTTTGCCATCCCTGTTATCCCAGTGTTTGCCATTTCTGTTATCCCGTTATCCCAGTGTTGCTTGCCATTCCCATTATCCCAGTGTTTACCATTCCCATTATCCCAGTGTTTTTCAATCCCATTATCCCATTTTTCCTGTTGTTTTTCAATCCCATTATACCATTATCCCAGTGTTTGACATTCCCATTATCTCATTATCCCAGTGTTTTTCAATCCCGTTATCACATTTTTCCTGGTGTTTACCATTCCCATTATCCCGGTCTTTACCATTCCCATTTTTCCAGTGTTTGCCATTCCCATCATCCCATTATCCCAGTGTTTTTCAATCCCATTATCCCATTATCCCAGTGTTTGCCATTCTCGTTATCCCAGCTCCGATGTCTCCAGGCTGCCAGGAGCAACTGGAAAAGTTCTGGAATTGTGGCCAATCCTCCGGCATTGGACAGGATGGGAGGAATTGGAAATCTCCAAAGGGATCCAGCCCATCCCAAGGATCCTGGAATGCTGGAGAGGGATATGGACCTGCTGGGATCCCACTCTGCCTCTCCCGGGATTCCCGATCGTGGAATTCCCAATCCCACTGCCAGGAGCTGGGAATGCTGGAGCAGGACTGATCCCAACCCAAACATTGCATCCCAAAAATTCCTGCCCATCCCAGCACTCCCAACCTTAAATCCTGGAGTTGGGCTCCACTTTGGGATTGGGATGAGGATTCCCAATATCCCAAATTTGGGAATTCCAGAGGGAATGGCCTCAAATGGCTTTCCCTGAATCCAGCCCAGTTTTCCCAGAATTTCCAGGGATGTGGAGAAGGGTCTGGGACATCCGGATGTGCGGGAAGATCCCAAAATCCCACAATCCCACAAAATCCATGATTTGGGTGGCTGGATATGGCAGCAACGCTGGGATGGGGCTGGAATGAGAGGAGACCCCTCCAAATCCAGGGAAAAGGGGGAGAAATTCCCATTATTCCCATGGAACTGGATTTTCCAGGGCAGGGAAAAAAAAGGGATTTTTCCAGGAATTCACCACCGAGCTCTTGGTGGGACAGGGAAAAGCCAGACTGGGATTGGGAAACAGCTCCTGAGGCGGGGGAGATCCTGGTGGGGAAAAATCCGGGATTACAGATCCTGATGGGACGGGCGGAGGAAAATCCGGGATTACAGATCCCACTGGGAAAAGTTTGAATCCATTTGGGGTTTTGGTTTGTTTCCCCTTTATCCATGAAAAAAGCCGAGAGAGGAGCAGCTCCTGTCGCTGCTCCAAAGCTTTCCTGTGGCTCCCAAGAAATTCCTGGGGCTGGGATGTCCCCTCTGTCCTCACCCTGCAATTCCCGGGCCTGGGATGTCCCCTCTGTCCCCATCCCACAATTCCAGAGGCTGGGATGTCCCCGGGGGGGGTGGCAGTGTCACCGGCAGTGTCCCTTGTCACCTCTGCCGCTGTCCCGAGCCAGGGTGGGCTGCTCTGGCTCTGGATGGCTCCCAAAAATCCCAATCCCAAAAACCCTGATCCCAAAAATCCCGATCCCAAAAGTCAGAATCCCAAAAATTCAATCCTAAAAAACCCGATCCCAAAAATCCCAATCACAAAAAACCAGATCCTAAAAAACCAGATCCTAAAAAACCCAATCCCAAAAGTCACAATCCCAAAAATCCCAATCCCAAAAAAACAGATTCAAAAAACCCAATCCCAAAAAACCCAATCCCAAAAATCCCAATCACAAAAGTCACAATCCCAAAAATCCTGGTCCCAAAAGTCACAATCTCAAAAATACCGATCCCAAAAAACCCGACCCTAAAAAACAGATTCAAAAAACCCTAATCCCAAAAGTCACAATCCCAAAAATCCCAATTCCAAAAAAACAGATCCTAAAAAACCCAATCCCAAAAATCATGATCCCAAAAAACCCGATCCCAAAGTCTCGATCCCAAAAGCCCCAATCCCAAAAACCCCGATCCCAAAAGTCCTAATCCCAAAAACCCCGATGCCAAAAGTCACAATCCATAAAACTCGATCCCAAAAACCCCGATCCTAAAAACCCCGATCCCAGAAGCCCCGATCCCCGCCCCCCCTGCCCCGCGGCCGCGCGCAGAGGGAGCAGGTGGCAAATGCCACCGCGGTGTCACCATCTGTCACCGCCGCCACCCGCCCGAGCCTCTGCCACGGGAACAGCGCCCGGCGGGAGGCCAGGCCCTTTTGTCCCCGATTGTCACCTGCTGTCCCCTCTGGTCTCCCCCTGTCCCTTTCTGTCCCCGTTTGTCACCCCCTTTGTCCTGCTTCTGTCCCCCCTTGTCACCCCCTGACCCCTCTGTCCCCTTCAGCCACTCCCTGTCCCCTCTTTGTCCCCTCAGACCCCCCCTTCCCTTCTGTCCCCTTCTGTCACCCCCTGAGCCCTCTGTCCCCTCAATCCCCGTGTCCCCTCTGTCCCTCCTGTGTCCCTGTGCCCCCCTTGCCCTCTCGGTCCCCTCTGTCTCTCTGTCCTTCTGTCCCTTCCGTCTCTCTGTCCCTCTGTCCCCTCTGTCCCTCCTGTCCCACACTGTCCTCTCTATCCTCCTGACCCCCGTGCCCCCTCTGTCCCTCTGTCCGGCCCTTTACCTCTGTCCCCTCTGTCCCTTCAGCCTCCCATCCCCTCTGTCCCTCTGTCCCCCTCTGTCCCCTCTGTTCCTCTGTCCCCTCTGTCCCTCTGTCCCCTCTGTCCCTTCTGTTTCTCTGTCCTCTCTGTCCCCTCTCTCACCCTGTCCCCTCAGTCCTTTCTGTCCCCTCTGTCCCTCTGTCCTCTCTGTCCCTCCTGTCCCACACTGTCCTCTCAATCCCCCGTCCCCTCTGTCCTTCTGTCCCCTCAGTGCCCTCTGTCCCCTTTGCCCCTCTGTCCCCTCTGTCTCTCTGTCCTTCTGTCCCCTTTGTCCCTCTGTCCCCCACGTCCCCTTTGTCCCTCTGTCCCACGCTATCCCCTCTGTCCTTCTTGTCTCCCTGTCCCTCCTTGTCCCCTCTGTCCCTCTGTCCCGTCTGTGCCTCCTGTCCCACCCTGTCCTCTCAATCCCCCCTGTCCCCTCTGTCCCCTTTGTCCCTTCAGTCCCATCTGCCCCTTTCTCCTCTGTCCCCCTGTCCTGCCCTGTCCTTCTGTCCCCTCTGTCCCTCTGTCCCACCGTCCCCCCTATCCCCTCTGTCCCCCCTGTCCTATCTGTCCCCTCAGTCCCCTCAGGCCCCCATCCCCTCTGTCCCTCAGTCTCCTCTGTCCTCCTGTCCTCTCTGTCCCCCTGACCCCCGTGTCCCCTCTGTCCCCCTCTGTCCCCCTCTGTCCCCCTCTGTCCCTCTGTCCCTCTGTCCCCCTGTTCCGTGTGCCCCGGGCAGGTGACATCGCCCCTGTCCCCAATCTGTGGCCACCCCTGGGGTCGGGAAGGGTTTGGGGGCAGCTCTGTCACCTCCCATGGCACTGCCACCCCCGGGTGGCGAGAAAGGCACCGAATTCCTGGAATTTGGGGGGAAAAACTCCGGAAATTGTTGGGAATTGCTGGGATAGGGAGCTCCCTCCGTCCCGTCAGGACATTCCTGCTCCCATTCCACAAAAACAAAACATTTCCATGGAAATCGCTCCTTGAAATCAACAGGGAAAGGGGAATTCCAGGGAATTCCCACCCTAATTCGAAAGCTGGAATTCCTCCCACCTCTCCAGCCACTCCTGCTCCCATTCCACAAAAACAAAACATTTCCATGGAAATCGCTCCTTGAAATCAACAGGGAAAGCGGAATTCCAGGGAATTCCCGCCCCAATTCCAGGGCTGGAATTCCTCCCAACCCCCCGGGCTATTGCTGCTCCCATTCCACAAAAACAAACATTTCCATGGAAATCGCTGGTGGCTCCTTGGGATGAGATTTGGGATCAACAGGGAAAGGGGAAATCTCGACCGCAATTCCAGGGCTGGAATTCTTCCCAACCTCTCCAGCCATTCCTGCTCCCATTCCACAAAAACAAACATTTCCATGGAAATCCGTGCTGGCACCTCCTGAACCATCCTCAGGCTTTGGAATCAAGAGGGAGAAAGGGGGAATATTCCTGAAATTCCTGGAATTCCCTCCTGGGTTTTCCCTCATGGGTTTTCCCAGAAAAGCAATCCTGCCCATCCCGGGGGTTGTTGGAGAATCCCATCCCTGGGAATTGTTGGAAAATTGGGATCGCTTCCCTTCCCTGTTCCACTAAGGATTCCTGGATGTTTCTCCTGGACATTCCTGCTCCCATTCCACAAAAAAACATTTCCATGGAAATTGCTGGTGGCTCCTTGGGATGGGGAATGGGATTTGGGATCAAGAGGGAAAATTTGGGAAAGGGGAAAATTTGGCCACAATTCCAGGGCTGGAATTCCTCCCATCCTTCCAGCCATTCCTGCTCCCATTCCACAAAAACAAACATTTCCATGGAAATCCATGCTGGCACCTCCTGAACCATCCGCAGGCTTTGGAATCAAGAGAGAGAAAGGGGGAATATTCCTGAAATTCCCTCCTGGGTTTTCCTGGGAAAGTGATCCCAAGCCCATCCTGGGGGTTTTTGGAGCATCCCATTCCCAGGGAATTGTTGGAAAATTGGGATCGCTTCCCTTCCCTGTTGCACTCTGGAATTCCTGGGTGTTCCTCCTGGATCCTCTGCATCCAGGGGTTTTCCAGAGGATCCAGGAAGGGGCTGGATGAGGATGTGGAGAATTCCCATTGGGATAGGAGCCGCTTCCCGCTGGGATGGGGATTTAGGATTTAGGGTGACAATCCCAGCCCGGGTTGAATCCGGTGCCTTTTCCTGGGAATCTCTTCCCAAGGAGGCTCCGGCAAACACAAGGTGGGGAGGCCTTGGGGTTGTTCCCATGGGATTCAAGGCAGGGATCGGGGTTGGGATTGGGATCAGGACCCAGGATCAGGATCGGGATTGGAATTGAGATTGGGATTGAGATTGGGATCAGGATTGGGATCCGGGATCAGGATTGGGATCGGGATTGGGATTGGGATTGAGATTGAGATTGGGATCAAGATTGGGATTGGGATCCAGGATCGAGAATTGTATTGGGATTGGAATTGAGATCAGGTTCAGGATCATGGTCAGGATTGGGATTGGGATTGGGATTGGGAGTGGGATCAGGATCAGGATCAGGATCAGGATCAGGATCAGGATCAGGATCAGGATCAGATCAGGATTGGGATAAAGATTGGGATTGAGATCCAGATCAGGATTGTGGTCAGGGTGAGGTTTGGGATCAAGATCAGAGTTGGGGTCGGGGTCAGGATTGGAATCAGGCTCAGGATTGGGATCAAGATCAGGATCAGGATCGGGATCAGGATCAGGATTGGGATCAGGATCAGGATCAGGATTGGGGCCCCTCTGGATCTTCCCTCTCCCATCCCTTTCTCTTGCCCAGGCCATAAATTCCCGTCTTTTTTCCATCCAGGAGTGACACTATTAATTAATTCCCACTCACTCCTGGCCTTTCCCAGCTGATTCCTCCCAAAATCTCAGCAAATCCTGACTGGGAGCGAGGAATGAAACCCATGGGCCAGGGAGATCAGGGGCAGGGAAAACCATCCCAGATTTCTGGAGGTTTGGGAGTTTTTTCTGGTTCTTCCCAAGCATTAGGGCTCGAGGTGGATCCAAGAGCCTGGAATGGGATTTCTGGGATGGATGGAATCAGCAGCTCCCAGGGGAATGGGACTGGATCCATTCCTCATTCCTGTCCTGCATTCCCACCCCATATCCTTGTCCCCATTCCCATCCTGCATTCCCATTCCACATCCCCATCCCTCATCTGTATCCCTTATCCTAATTCCCATCCTACATCCCCATCCCCTATCCCCATTTCATAATCTCCATCCCACATTCCCACCCCACATCCTCATCCCATACCCCCATCCCCATCCCGTAAAATCCATCCCAATCCCCATTCCATAGCCCCAACCCACATCCCCATGCTACATCCTCATCCCATAATCTCCATCCCACCATATCCACTCCATATCCCCATTACCACCCCATATCCCCACCCCATATCCCAAATCCCAACCCCATATCCCTATCCTTTATCCCCATCCCCACCCCATATTCCAAATCCCCATCCCATATCCCCATCCCCATCCCATGTCCCCACATCCCCATCCTCCTCCTTGTCCCCACCACATATCTCCATCCCCACCCCATATCCCCATCCCCATATCCCCATCCCCACCCCACATCCTCACCCATATCCCCATCCCATATCCCCATCCCATACCCCATCCTATATCCCCATCCCATAATCTCCATCCTCATCCCCATCCCATATCCCTTGTCCTCATCCCATACCCCCACCCCATATCCCCATCCCCATCCCAAATCCCCACCCCACATCCTCATCCCCATTTTTCTGGGAAGGGCCTGGACACCCACCTGTGCCCATTTTGGGACACAAATCTGCCCCAAATCCACCCCAAAATCCCCCCAAAATCCACCCCAAAATCCATCCCAAAATCCCTGAGGGATTTTATTCCCACTGGAGCTGTTTCGTCCCCCCACCCCTCCCAGAACATTGGGGCCGCCCCCCTTGGGGTGCCCCTGGCCATTCCCAGGGCATCCTAGCTTATCCCTGAGCTCCAGACCCCCCTTTCCACTGTAGGCCCCCCTTTTCGTATATCCCCATCCCATATCCCCATCCCATACCCCATCCTACATCCCCATCCCATAATCTCCATCCTCATCCCCATCCCATATCCCTCATCCTCATCCCATACCCCCACCCCATATCCCCATCCCATATCCCCATCCCCATCCCAAATCCCCACTCCACATCCTCATCCCCATTTTTCTGGCAAGGGCCTGGTCACCCATCCCTGCCCATTTTGGGATACAAATCCACCCCCAAAATCCACCCCTAAATCCACCTCAAAATCCACCCCAAAATCCACCCCAAAATCCACCCCAAAACCCACCTCAAAATCCATCCCAAAATCCACCCCAAAATCCCCCCCAAAATCCCCCCCAAAATCCACCCAAAATCCACCCGTAAATCCACCCCAAAATCCACCCCGAAATCCCTGAGGGATTTTTATCCGGACCCCCCTTCCCGCTGCGGGCCCCCCCTTTTCCAGGGAGAGGCACGGGGAGGGGGGGCGGGAAGGGGCCTGGCGGGGCCCCAGAATCCAAGGAAAAATTGCCAGTTTTGGCGCAAACAGGGAGCTTGGCCGGCGCCGGGATTTTCCATGACTCCATCCCGACCCCCCCGGCCGCGGGAGGCGCTGGGGGAGGGGGAATCAGGCACCCCCCACACCCCAAAAAATCCGGGGGGGACCCCACTGTGGAGCCGAGTCCCTTTGGGAATGGCGCTGGAATGTGGGGGGATGTGGGAATGAAGGGGGAGACCAGGGTCTGGCCCCACATCCAACCCCTTTCTGCTGGGAATGGGGGGTCCTGGGGGTCCCTGATCTTTGGGGTCACATGGGGGGATCCTGGAATGTTCCAGAACCGCCCTCCTATGGAATGGGATCCCGCTTTTCCAGGGGGGAAATATGGGAGAAGGGGGGAGATGGAGCAGAGGGGATGGAGGGATGGGTGGGTGCATGGATGGATGGATGGATGGATGGATGGATGGATGGATGGATGGATGGATGATGGGTGGATGGATGGATGGGTGGATGGATGGATGGATGGATGGATGGATGGATGGATGGATGGATGGATGGATGATGGGTGGATGGATGGATGGATGGATGGATGGATGGATGGATGGATGGATGAATCCAAGGAGAACTGGAACATGGCCAGTCGGGATTTTGGGAGTCCCAGGGGTCCCTCCAGCTCTTCACTCCCAGTTCAGCCCATCCCAGATCCCATCCCTCTGCTCTGGCTGCAGGAGGTGTCCCCATGTCCTGTGACCCCAGCCCCACCCAGGGATTTTGGTGTCCCCATGTCCCCTCCTGTGTCCCTCAGCCCCATCCAGGCATTTTGGTGGCCCTGCAGGACCCAGGTGTCCCCCAGCCCGTGTCCCCAGCCCGTGTCCCCCTGCCCATGTCCCCCTACCCGTGTCCCCCTGATTGCGTCTCCCTGCCTGTCCCCTGTGTCCCCTGCCCGTGTCCCCTGGCCATGTCCTCCTGCCCATGTCCCCATGCCTGTGTCCCCTGCCGTGTCCCCTGGCCATGTCCTCCTGCCCGTGTCCCCCTGCCCATGTCCCCCTGCCTGTGTCCCCTGACCATGTCCTCCTGCCCGTGTCCCCTGCCCATGTCCCCATGCCTGTGTCCCCTGGCCATGTCCCTCGGTGCCAGCTCTGTGTTTTTCAGGACATTTTTTCCTGGAATTCCGCTGTCCCCAGCACCTGCTGCGTTCCCAGCCGCCATCTCCAGGCGTGTTTGCTCTCCCCGGGCACACGGGGGTCTCTGGGGACAGCTGTGTCCCCTCCCCCTGCCTGGGGACAGCTGGGGTGGCCTCAGCACTGGGAACAATGGGATCTTTACTGGGAGAAGCGGAATCCTTACTGGGAACAGCGGGATCCTTACTGTGAGCAGTGGGATCCTTACTGGGAGCAATGGGATCATACTGGGAGCAATGGGATCATACTGGGAGCAATGGGATCATACTGGGAACAGTGGGATCCTCACTGGGAGCAATGGGACAATGATCCTTACTGCGAACAGTAGGACAATGATCCTTACTGGGAACAGTGGGATCCTTACTGGGAACAGTGGGATCCTTACTGGGAGCAATGGGACAATGATAAACTACTGGAAACTGCAGGATCCTTACTGGGAGCAGCAGTATCTTTACTGGGAACAGCAGAATCCTTACTGGGAACAGTGGGATCCCTGCTGGAAACAGCGGGATCATACTGGGAACAGTGGGATTCTTACTGGGAACGGTGTGATCTTTACTAGAGACAGCGGGATTCCTACTGGGAACAACAGGATCCTTACTGGGAATACCGAGATCCTTACTGGGAAAAGCAAGATCCTTGCTGGGTGCAGCAGGATTCTTACTGGGAACAGTGTGATCCTTACTGGGAGCAGAAGGATCCTTACTGGGAATAGCCAGATCCTTACTTGGAGCAGTGGGATCCTCACTGGGAGCAATGGACAATGATCCCTACTGGGAGCAGTGGGATATGAGGAAGGGCTGGCACGAGGAGGCTCCTTCCATCCCCTGTCCCTGCTCCCTGAATCCCATCCCCTGCTTCCCTGAATTCCCTGTCCAGGTTCCCTAAACCCCCTGCCCCATTCCCTGCATCCCCAGCCCTATTCCCTGCATCCCTTGCCCCACTCCCTACATTCCCTGCCCCATTCCCTGAATCTCCCTGTCCCTGATCCCTGAATCCCGTCCCCTGCTTCCCTGAATTCCCTGTCCAGATTCCCTAAACCCCTTTCCCCATTCCCTGCATCCCCTGCCCCATCCCCTGCCCCATTCCCTACGTCTCTTGCCCCATTCCCAAAACCCCCTGCCTCATTCCCTGAATCTCCCTGAATCCCAGCCTCTGCTTCCCTGAATTCCCTGTCCGGGTTCCTTAAACCCCCTGCCTCATTCCATAAATCCCCCTGCCCCATCCCCTTCCCTTCCCAGAGTCCTCATCCCCATCCCACCCTCCCATCCCCATTCCCGCAGATCCTTCCCCTCGCTCCCATCCCTCCCAGCCGTGTGCCATCCTCCCCCTGCCCGTTCCCGTTCCCGCAGCTGTCCCGCTAATCCCGGCCATCCATCGCCCCGACAGCCGGGATCCGCTCCAGGCCCGGGGCCAGCCCTGCACCTGCTCCGGGGCCGGATCCAGCCCCGCTCCTCCGGCCCTAAAAAGGCCAGGATCGGCCGCGTTCCTGCGGGACGTGTCATCCTCCCTCCCTGGGGACACGATCCCTGCTCCCGGCCCTGCCCGCAGCGGGATCCCGGCTCGTCCCGGCCCCGCTCGGCTCCAGGGACACCCCCGGGAGCCGGGAAGGGCCGGGGGGCAGGAGGTGGGGAAGGAGCCGGAATTCCAGGGGTTATTCCCGGCGGATTTCCCGGCTGGGATGTGCCCTCCTCTCCAACACAATTTCTAGCCACCCGCGGGGCCCGGAGGGATTTGGGGGTCACCCCCGGAGCCGTTTTTCCGGGGTTTTCCCTCTCCTGCCATTCCCGACCTTCCCCCCACCCTCAGACGTGCCGGAGCTCAGGCAGCTCCTGCTAAAACCGGGAACGGGGGGGGATCGGGGGATTGACCGACGCTTGGAGAGCTCATAAACTCCCTTCCCTCGGGAAAGGGCGCTAAAAATAGCTCCGGGAGGCCGGGGAGGGATGGAGAGGCTGGAGGGGGCTGGAGAGGGCAGGAAGGGGCGGGAAGGGGCAGGAAAGGGCAGGAGGATGCTCAGGGAGGATTTTGAAAAGGCACCCGTGAGCACTGCGGGAGGGTCCATCCCAAAATCCATCCCGAACAGCCGGAATGGGGATTTGGGAATTGCTAGGGAGGGGATGGTGAAGGGCGGGATGAGGGCTTGGGATGTGGGACTGGAGGGAGAATGAGGAGCTGGGAGAGAGGGACACGAGGAACGGGGAGAGAGGGACACAATGGGCTGGGAGAGAGGGACACAGGGGTGGACATGAGGAGCTGGGAGAGAGGAATGTGAGGAACAAGGAAGGGACATGAAGAACAGGGAGAGAGGGACACGAGGAGGAGGGAGAGAGGGACACAGGGAAGGGACACGAGGAGCTGGGAGAGAGGGACATGAGGAGTTGGGAGAGAGGGACATGAAGAACAGGGAGAGAGGGACAACAGGGAAGGGACATGAGGAGCAGGGAGAGAGGGACACAGGGGTGGGACATGAGGAGCCGGGAGAGAGGGACACAAAGAACAGGGAGAGAGGGACATGAAGAGCGGGAGAGAGGGACACAGGGGTGGGACATGAGGAGCTGGGAGAGAGGGACAGGAGGAACAAGGAGGGGACATGAAGAACAGGGAGAGAGGGACACAAGGAGGAGGGAGAGAGGGACACAGGAGTGGGACATGAGGAGCTGGGAGAGAGGGACATGAAGAACAGGGAGAGGAACACGAGGAGGAGGGAGAGAGGGACTTGAGGAGCTGGGAGAGAGGGACATGAGGAACAGGGAGAGGGGAACATGAGGAACAGGGAGAGAGGGACATGAAGAACAGGGAGAGAGGGACACGAAGAACAGGGAGAGGGACATGAAGAGCTGGGAGAGAGGGACACAGGGGTGGACATGAGGATCTGGGAGAGAGGGACATGAGCTGGGAGAGAGGAACATGAGGAACAAGGAAGGGACATGAAGAACAGGGAGAGAGGGACACGAGGAGGAGGGAGAGAGGGACACAGGGGTGGGACATGAGGAGCTGGGAGAGAGGGACATGAAGAACAGGGAGAGGGACACAAGGAGCTGGGAGAGAGGGACACGAGGAGCAGGGAGAGAGGGATGCAAGGAGCTGGGAGAGAGGGACAGGAACAGGGAGTGAGGGACATGAGGAACAGGGAGAGAGGGACATGAGGAGATGGGAGAGAGGGACACAGGGAAGGGAGAGAAGGACATGAGGAGATGGGAGAGAGGGACACAGGGAAAGGACACGAGGAACAGGGAGAGAGGGACATGAGGAGCTGGGAGAGAGAAACACAAGGAGTTGGAAGAGAGGGACACGAAGAGCTGGGAGAGAGGGACATGAGGAGCTGGGAGGGAGGGACGTGAGGAGCTGGGAGGGAGGGACACAAAGAGCTGGGAGAAGAGGGACACAGGGAAGGGACATGAGGAACAGGGAGAGAGGGACACAGGGAACTGGATGGGACAAGGGAAAGGACACAATGAAGTGGGAGGGGTCACAAGGAGCAGGGAATGACACGAGGAACAGGGAAGGGGCAAGAGGAATGGGAAGGACATGAGGAACAGGGATAGAGGGACACAGGGAAGGGACAGGAGGAACAGGGAGTGACATGAGGAATAGGGAAGGGACACAAGGAACAGGGTGGGGGCACAAAAAGCAGGGTTGGATCAGGGATGCTCTCAGGTAATGTTCAGGTCATGCTTCAGGTGATGCTTCTGTGATGCTGCAGTGATGTTCAGGTGTTTCTCAGGTGCTTCTCAGGTGATGCTGCCAGGCGATTCTCTCAGGTGTTACTCTCTGGTGATGCTCAGGTGATGCTCAGGTGATGCTCTGGTGATGTTCATGTGATGCTCCAGTGATGCTCAGGGAATGCTCTGGGGATGCTCAGGGGATGATTTGAGGCATTGCTCTGCAGCGATGTCCAGATGATGCTCCCAGGTGATTCTCCCCAGGTGTTTCTCAGGTGAGGCTTGAGCGAGGCTGCAGTGATGCTCTCAGGTGGTGCTCAGGGAACGCTCCAGTGGTGCTGCTCAGGTGATGTTTCCTGGTGATGCTCAGGTGACATCTCAGAGATGCTCTCCAGTGATGCTCTCTCTCAGGTGGTGTTCCAGTGATGGTCAGATGGCGCTCAGGTGATGTTTTCTGGTGGTGCTCTGCCATGATGACCCCAGGTGCTGCTCAGGTCATGCTCTGGTGATGATTGCTGGTGATGCTCTCAGGTGTTTGCCAGGTGATTCCCGGGTGTATCACAGGTGTTTCCCAGGTGCTGCTCTGTGATGCCCCAGTGATGATTTTTGGTGATGCTCAGGTGTTGCTCTCCCGACATGATCTCAGGTGCCACTCTCAGGTGTTGCTCTCTCTCCCATGATTCCCTTTCCATCAATTCCCTCCCACGGCTTCCCTCCCATGGATTCCCTCCCATTGATTCCTTCCCATGGATTCCATCCCCATGGACTCCATCCCATGGATTCCCTCTCCATGGATTCCTTCCCATGGATTCCATCCCCATGGATTCCCTCTCCATGGACTCCATCTCATGGATTCCCTCTCCATGGATTCCTTCCCATGGATTGCCTCTCATGGATTCCCTCTCCATGGATTCCATCCCATGGATTGCCTCTCATGGATTCCCTCTCCATGGATTCCTTCCCATGGATTGCCCCTCATGGATTCCCTATCCATGGATTCCTTCCCATGGATTGCCCCTCATGGATTCCCTATCCATGGATTCCTTCCCATGGATTGCCTCTCATGGATTCCCTCTCCATGGATTCCTTCCCATGGATTTCCTCTCCATCGATTCCATCCCATCGATTCCCTCCCACGGATTCCATCCCCGCACAAAGAGGATCCCATGGCAGCTCCTCCTTGGAGGTGATCCCACGATCCCGATTTTCCCTTTGCTCCAGCTTCATCTGTGTCCTCCCGAAGGTGGCAGTGAGGGGGACACAGGATTGGGATTTGGGACCCAGGATCAGCTGCCCTCAGCATTCCCAAAGGTTTGGGGGGTGTTCTGGGATCATGGCTGGGACAGGGCTTGGAAAAGGGGCCCAGGAATGCTCCGTGTCCAAGGGAAGAGGTTTGGAGTCTCCTTCCTGTTCTTGTCCGCTCCTGGTTTTCCTGGGAAATGGAAAAGGAAAAGGAAAAGGAAAAGGAAAAGGAAAAGGAAAAGGAAAAGGAAAAGGAAAAGGAAAAGGAAAAGGAAAAGGAGGAAAAGGAAAAAAATTAGAGGAAAAGGGAAAGGAAGAAAAAGGAGGGAAAGAAGGAAATGGAGAAAAATGGGAAAAAAGAGAGGAAGGGAAAGTAGGAAAGGGAAGGTGAGGAAAGGTTAGAAAAAGAAGGAAAGGAGGATAAATTTTTAAAATAAGGAAAATGAGGAAAAGGAAAATGAGAAAGAGAAACTAAGAAAGAGAAGGAATGGAAAAGCGATGGAAACGGAAAAGGAAAAGGAAAAAGAAAAGGAAAAGGAAAAAAGGAAGAAAAGGAAGAAGGGAAGAAGAGGAAGGGAAAGAAAAATGGTAAGGAAAGATAAAGGGAAAGGAGGGAAAGGAAAAGGAAGTGAAAAGGAGGAAAAGGAAGAAAGTGAGGAAATGATAGAAAAGATAAAAATAAGAAATGAGAAAGAGACTGGGAAAGGAAGAAAGAGAAGGAGAAGGAATAGGAGAGGGAAAGGGACGGAAAAGGGAAAGGGAAAGGGAAAGGGAAAGGAAAAGGAAAAGGAGGAAAGGGACAGGAAAAAGAGGAAAGGGACAGGGACAGGAAAAGGAAAAGGAGGAGAGGGACGGGGACAGGAAAAGGGGCAGGAAAAGGGAGCAGCTGGTTCCTGCCACCGCCATCCAAGGCCTGTGCTGACCCTGCCCATGGCATTCCAGAGTCCATCCGGGAGAGCCGATCCGCAGGCACAGAGCGGGATAAATCCCATCAGCAGCAGTGTGGGATTACGGGAGCACAGCTGTTCCCGGGCTGGATGCGGATGCAGCCCCCGGATGGTGGGAACTGGGGCACCAGGACAGGGGACAGGGGGGTGACAGGGTACAGACAGAGTGCTCAGCCCTGGTGACCACCAAAATCCCTGATTTCCCCATCTCCAGTGAGTCTGGGATGGGAATTTTGGGAATTTTCCCAAACCCAGGCATGGGGAATGTGCCCCCACCCAAGGGTTCACCCAAACATTGTCACTGGCACAGCGTTCCCAGAGAAGCTATTGCTGCCCCTGGATACCTGGAAATGTCCAAGGAAATGTTGGATGGAGCTTGGAGCATCCTGGGATAGTGGAAGGAGACGGGTTTGGAAGAGGATGGGATTTGAGGTCCCTCCCCACCCAAACCACCCCGTGATTCCATGAAAAAGGACACTCAGAATCCATTCACAGGGATTTTTATGGAAAAGGGAGGTAAAGGGGAGAGAGACCCTTCCTGGAGTCCTGAGAGTCCAAGTGAAGCCTTTCATTCCTAAAACTCTTTCTAGGAGAGGAGTTAGGGTGGGGATGGATCCAATCCCGGGCTGGGAGAGCTGGGAATGTGCAGCTGGATCAGGGAAGGGTCCAGGGAATCCTTGGAGCCTTTTCCAGAGGGAGAGGAGAGCTGGGATTTGGGCAAGGGCTGGAGGGGCAGGAGGCAGGGAATGCCTTCCAGTGGGAAAGGGGAACTTGGGATTGTGGGATCTTGGGAAGGGATTCCTGGCTGGGCTGGAATTCCCAGAGAATCCCTGGATCCCTGGGAGCATCCAAGAGTGGATTTGGATCACCCAGGTATCATGGGAGGTGTCAGGCTTGGAATGGGATGATCTGTAAGCTCCCCTCCCTTCCCTCACTTTGAGATCCCACACCTCTCCCACCCTCCCCACCGACATTCCCCACTCCCCATTCCCTCCGGGATCGCTGATCCGACCCGTCTGTCCCTCTCCCCGCAGGCTACGGGCACGCGGCGCCCAGCACGGACGGCGGGAAGGTTTTCTGCATGCTCTACGCGCTGCTGGGCATCCCGCTGACCCTGGTGATGTTCCAGAGCCTGGGCGAGCGCATCAACACCCTGGTGCGCTCGCTGCTGCGCCGCCTCAAGAAGCGCCTGGGCATGCGGCGGCCGGAGGTGTCCATGGCCAACATGGTGACCATCGGCTTCTTCTCGTGCGTCAGCACGCTCTGCATCGGCGCCGCCGCCTTCTCGCACTACGAGAACTGGAGCTTCTTCCAGGCCTACTACTACTGCTTCATCACGCTGACCACCATCGGCTTCGGCGACTACGTGGCGCTGCAGAAGGACCACGCGCTGCAGACGCAGCCGCAGTACGTGGCCTTCAGCTTCGTCTACATCCTCACGGGGCTGACGGTCATCGGCGCCTTCCTCAACCTGGTGGTGCTGCGCTTCATGACCATGAACGCCGAGGACGAGCGCCGCGACGCCGAGCAGCGGGCGCTGCTCAGCCGGGGCGCTCGCTCCGGAGCCGTGGCCGCCGTCCCCGAGGCCGCCGCGGTGGCCCCGGCCGAGAGCGGCTTCAGGAACGTCTACGCCGAGGTGCTGCACTTCCAGTCGGTGTGCTCGTGCCTGTGGTACAAGAGCCGCGAGAAGCTGCAGTATTCCATCCCCATGATCATTCCCAGGGATTTGTCCAGCTCGGACACGGGCGTGGAGCGCAGCCACTCGTCGCCCGCGCGCTGCCCCGAGACTCCGGAGCACCGGTGCTTCTGCCGCTCCCGGCGCTCCGCCATCAGCTCCGTGTCCACCGGGCTCCAGAGCCTGGCGGCGTTCCCAGGATTCGCCAAGAGACGCAGCTCCGTGTAGCCCCCATCACGCCCTCCCATCCCGGATCCCTCCTGGAGCGGGAGGAAGCTGCTCCGGACTCGGGAATGATGCCGGAGCGGGGCCGTGCCCGTTGGCTCCGGAATGGATTTTAATTTAAAACCTCTTGGATTTTAATTTCACACACACACACACACACACACACAAAAGCCACTCCTTGAAAATGTGAAACTTGGGAGAGCGGGAGAGCCTCGGAGTTGAGGGGCACCTCCCACTGTGGGCAGCTCTGGATCCTCGGGAATTCCCCGGGAAGCGCAGAGGGACCCGACGGCCGCGGAAATCAGGCTAAGAGGGGCTTAGCCGGAGCTTTTCCACATCGGCCGCCCGCAAAAGCAGCCGGGAGTCACGTAGGCTGCTCCAAACCCTGGGATTTGGGGCTGTCTTAACCCAAATTCGTGGCAGGGCAGAGCTGGGAGTCCTCGGGATTTAGCGGGAATCATCTGTGGGAGGCTGGCTGATCCCACGGGATTTCCGTGTCCATCCACGCTGAGGGTCTGGGGATGGGGTTGTTCCCCTCAGGAAGGTGTTTGGGGAATATCTGGGATATTTTCCCATGGGATCCCCCATCTCCATCCTCCCCAAGGCTCCAGGGGTGGAATTGTTCCTCCTGGGAAGGTATTTTGGGGACAATCTGGGATATTTTCCCATGATATCCCCCATCTCCATCCTCCCCAGAGCTCCAGGGGTGGAATTATTTCCCTCAGAATTATTTTTTCGGGGAAAATCAGGGTATTTTCCCTTGAGATCCCCATTTCTGTCCTCCTGAAGGCTCCAGGGATGGAATTGTTCCTCCTGGAATGGTATTTTGGAGACAGTTTGGGATATTTTCCCATGGGATCCCCATCTCCATCCTCTCCAAGGCTCCAGGGATGGAATTATTTCCCTCAGAGTGTTTTTTTGGGGAACAATCTGGGATATTTTCCCGTGGGATCCCCATTTTCATCCTCTCCAAAGCTCTGGGGGTAGAGCTGTTCCTCCTGGAACAGTATTTGGGGAAATCTGGGATATTTTCCCATGGGATCTCCATCTCCATCCTCCCCAAGGCTTCAGGGGTGGAATTATTCCTCCTGGGAAGGTATTTTGGGGGAAATTTGGGATCTTTTCCCTTGGGATCTCCGTCTCCATCCTCCCCAAGGCTCCAGGGGTGGAATTATTCCCCTCAGGGAGGTTTTTTTGGGATATTTTCCCCTTGGATCCCCATCTCCATCCTCACCGGGACTCTGGGAATGGAACTGTTCCCTCGGGGAGGAACTTTGGGGGCAATTATCCCCCAGGATCCCCATTCCCATCCTCACCAGGACTCCGGGGATGGAATCTTTTCCCTGAGAGAGAAATCCGGGATGTTACAACACTCCTCCATCTTTCCCTCCACACCCCTTTGCACCACCGCCCTCACTCCTGGGACACTCCCGGAATTCCCTGGGATACCCCGGGGGTCGCCTCTGTCACCACCACCCCAACAGGGAAGCAGAACTTCCCTCCTTTCCCATTCCCGCCCTTCCAGGATGGAATTTTCCCCTCCCATCACCAAAAGGCCCTCCAGGGGACACGGGGGGGGCACAGAGGGGACACGGGGGGGACCCTCCTGGAGCGCTGGAGGTGGCAGGGGGGGGACTTTGGGGATGTTCCGTCACCTTTCCAGAGAGGGAAAAAAAAAATCCATGGATTTCTGATCCTCGAGCTGTACATTTGTCAGATTCATGAGGATATTTATGACCAACGGCACTATCGGTGGAATTCCAGAAATATCCGCCGGAGAGGAGGCTCGGGGGACACTTCCTGACGATTCCAGGGAGGAATTTCTGCATCTTCCTCACCCAGGGGTGCCCGATTCCCGCCGGGAAGGGTTCCCTGGTTCTCATGCCAAAGCCAATGTGTCCCGCGGGGTTCCATTCCTTGGAGAGAGAAATAAAGGATTGTTGGAAGCTCGGGAGTGTCTGGGATCTTCCCAAAGGGTATGGAGAGGGAGGGGGCTGGGAAAGGAGGATCCCAATCCCCTGGGATCTCGCCTTTGCTTCCAGTAATTCCCTTGGGATTGGGAAAGGAGGGTCCTGATCCTCTGGGATCTCAGCTATGCCTCCCATGAGGATTGGGAAAGGAGCACCCTGATCCCCTGGGATCCTGGCTGTGCCTCCCGTAAATCCCTCAGGATCTGGGAAAGGAAGATCCCGATCCTCTGGGATCTCAGCTTTGCCTCCAGTAATTCCCTTGGGATTGGGAAAAGAGGATCCCGATCCCTTGGGATTTTGACTTTGCATCCAGTCCCTCCCTTGGGATCAGGAAAGGAGGGTCCTGATCCTCTGGGATCTCAACTTTGCTTCCTGTGAGGATTTGGAAGGGAGGATCCCAATTCTCTGGGATCTCAACCTTGCTTCCAGTAATTCCCTTGGGATCAGGGAGAGAAGAGTTCTGATCCTCTGAGATCTCAGCTTTGCTTCCCATGAGGATTGGGAAAGGAGGATCCCGATCCCCTGGGATCTTGGCTTTGCCTCCCGCAAGGATTGGGAAAGGAGGATCCTGATCCTGTGGGATCTCGGCTTTACCTCCTGTAACTCCCTTGGAATCAGGAAAGGAGGGCCCTGATCCTGTGGGATCTCAGGTTTGCCTCCAGTCCTTCCCTCAGGATCCGTGAGAGGAGGATCCCAATCCCCTGGGATCTCGACTTTACCTCCAGTAATTCCCTAGGGATTGGGAAAAGAGGATCCTGATCCTCTGGGATCTCAGCTTTGCTTCCAGCAATTTCCTTGGGATCTGGGAATGGAGGATTCTGGTCCACAGGTTCTCGGCTCCTTCCCTTGGGATCCGTGGGGGTGAAGGGCTGGGAGAGAAGGATCCATCCATCCATCTCTCCATCCATCCGTCCATCCATCCATCCATCCATCATCCATCCATCCATCATCCATCCATGCACCCACCCATCCATCCATCCATCCATCCATCCATCTATCATCCATCCATCTCTCCATCCATCCATCCATCCATCCATCCATCCATCCATCATCCATCCATCCATCCATCATCCATCCATCCATCCATCCACCCATCCATCCATCCATCATCCATCCATCCATCCATCCATCCATCCATCCATCCATCCATCATCCATCCATCATCCATCCATCATCCATCCATCATCCATCATCCATCCATCCATCATCCATCCATCCATCCATCCATGGATCCATCAATCCATCATCCATCCATCATCCACCCATCCATCCATCTATCCATCCATCCATCCATCTCTCCATCCATCCATCATCCATCCATCATCCATCCATCCATGGATCCATCCCTACACCCTTTAACCCCGCCCCATTTTCCATGCCTCAATTCCTGATGGAAATTCCGGGATTGTCCCAGTCCCAGGACTCCAAGCTCAGCCCCCTCCAGCATTTGGGGACACAAAACATTCCTGAGGGATCCGCAGGGGCTGATCCAGGGATCCAGAGGAGCCTCCAGGCAGATTCCCGAGGGATTCAGGGATCCTGAGCCATTTATTTCCCTCTTAGAGCATTTGAATTTTCCCTGTCAGCCGAATCCCAAATATTTACAATCCATCAGAGCGGCTCCAAATTCCAGCCTGGCGCTGGGTGGCCATGGGGAAAGCTCATCCCTGGGCTCATCCAGGAGCACGAGGGAAGGTTGTTATCCCAGCGGGAAACAGGGAAAAAAATTGGGGAAAAATCAGGGAAAAAATTGGGGGAAAAATCGCGGAAAAATTAGGGGGAAAATTGGGGAAATCCAGGGATTATTGGGGAAAAAACAAAGGAAAAATGGGGCCACATTTCTGTCCCTCCTAAGATCACACTTCTGTCCCCCAAGGCCACATTTTGATGTCCTCTCTTAGGCCCATGCTCTTGTCACCTCCAGAGTGACATTTCTGTCCTTCAGGGCCACACTTCTGTCCCTCAGGGCCACATTTTGGTGTCCCCCCTTAGGGCCATGCTCTTGTCCCCTCCAGGGTGACATTTCTGTCCCCCAAGGTCACATTTTTGTCCCCTCTGGGGCCACATTTTCGTGTCCCCCAGGGTCACATTTCTGTCCCCCCCAGGGTCACATTTTGGTGCCCAGGGTCACATTTTGGTGCCCCCACTTAGGGCCATGCTCTTGTCCCCTCTCCGGGTCACATTTTGGTGTCCCCCAGGGTCACATTTCTGTCCCCTATAGGGCCACCTTTCTGTCCCCCAGGGCCACATTTTGATTTGACATTCTGTCCCCCCTTAGGGCCATGCTCTTGTCACCTCCAGGGTTACATTTCTGTCCCTCAGGGTCACATTTTGGTGTCCTCCAGGGTCACATTTGGGTCCCGTCCAGAGTCACATTTCTGTCCCCCAGGGCCACATTTTGGTGTCCCCCCTGAGGGCCATGCTCTTGTTCCCTCCAGGGTCATATTTCTGTCCCTCGGGGCCACCTTTCTGTCCCTCGGGGCCACCTTTCTGTCCCTCCCTGGTGACACATTTGGGTCTCTCCTGAGGCCACTTTCCTGTCCCCCCTCACATCCCCATTAGGGTCACACCTTTATCCTCACAGGGGCCACATTTCTGTCCCCCCTTAGGGTCACACTCTTGCCACCACCAGGGTCACATTTTTGTCCCCCCCCAGGGCCACACTCTTGTCACCTCCAGGACCACACTTCTATCCACCCCAGGGTCACATTTTGGTGTCCCCCAAGGTCACATTTCTGTCTCCCAGGCTGACATTTCTGTCCCTGCCAGAGTCACATTTTGGTGTCCCCCCTTAGGCCCACACTCTTGTCCCCTCCAGGACCACACTTCTGTCCCCTTCAGGACCATATTTTGGTGTCCCCCAGGGTCACATTTCTGTCCCCCAGGATCACATTTTGATCTCCACCTCTGGCCATGCTCTTGTCCCCCCCAGGGCCACATTTCTGTCCCCCCCCGCCCCTCCCTCAGACGATTTCCCCCTCCCCACTCTGCCCAACCCTCAGGCATGGGAAGGGTTAATCCCCTCCTGATCCTGGCCTTGGTGAAATCCTTGGATTGGGAATTCCCATCCCCAGGCATGGGAAAGGGTGCAAAAGGGCTGGAAAATGGATGGAAAAGGGATGGGAAAAGAGATGAAAAAGGGATGGAAAAGGGGTGGAAAATAGATGGAAAAGAGATGGAAAATGGGTAGAAAGTGGATGGAAAAGGAATGGAAAAAGGGGTGGGAAAAGGGATTGAAAAAGGGGTGGGAAAGTGTTGGGAAAAGAGTGGGAATGGGGTGGGAATGGGGTGAGAAAGGGAAGGAAAAGGGCTGGAAAAGGGGTGGGAAAAGGGGTGGAAAAGGTACGGAAAAACAATTCATCACCGGTTGTGGGCGAAGCCCAGGAGGGAACAGGGGGTCAGAGAAGCTTCCTGGGATTATCCCAGGCAGGTTTATCCTGGGTTTATCCTGGGCAGATTTATCCCGGGTTTACCCTGGTCAGGTCTTTCCAGACAAATTTATCCCAGACAGGCTTATCCTAGGTAAGCTTGTCCCAGTCAGGTTTTTCCTGGGCAGGTTTATCCCGGGTTTATCCCAAACAGATTTATCCCAGACATGTTTATCCTGGGTTTATCCCAGACAAGTTTATCCTGGGCAGGTTTATCCAGGGTTTATCCCAGGCAGATTTATCCCGGGTTTATCCCAGACAGGTTTATCCCAGACAGGTTTATCCCTGATTTATACCAGGCAGGTTTATCCTGGACAGGTTTATCCCGGGCAGGTTTATCCTGGTTTATCATGGGCAGGTTTATCCCGAGTTTATCCCAGACAGGTTTATCTCAGGCAGGTTTATCCCGAGTTTATCCTGGGCAGGTTTACCCCACATAGGTTTATTCCAGGTTTATCCCAGACAAGTTTATCCTGGGCAGGTTTATCCAGGGCAGATTTATCCCGGGTTTATCCCAGCCAGGTTCATCCCCAGTAGGTTTATCCCAGACAGGTTTCTCCCGGGTTTATCCCAGACAGGTTTATCCCGGGTTTATCCCAGACAGGTTTATCACAGGGAGGTTTATCCCAGTCAGGTTCATCCCGGGTTTATCCCGGGCGGGCCCTGAGGGTCCCGAATCCCGGGAATAGATCCCGGCAATCCCGATCCCGGTCTGACAGCGCCACCTGCCGGGTGCGCGGGGACACGGAGGGGGGACACGGAGTGGGGAGAACACGGCGGGGGGACACGGGGGGGACAAGGGGGCGGTGGCACCGGGACAGGAGCCACCAGGACAGAAATCTCGGGGCAGAATCCCGGGACAGAAATCCCGGGACAGAATTCCGGGACAAAACCCAGGGACAGAATCCCAGGGCAGAATCTACAGAACAGAATTCCTGAGACAGAATTCCCGGGACAGAATCTTTGGGACAAAATTCCCAAGACAGAAATCCCGGGACAGAATTCTCAAGATAAAATTCCCTGGACAGAATTTCCGGGAGAGAATTCCCCAGAACAGAATTCCTGCGACAGAAGTTCCAAGATAAAATCCCCGGGACAGAATCCCCGGGACAGAATTCCGGGACACAATTCCCGGGACAGAATCCCGTGACAGAATTCTCAAGATAAAATTCCCTGGACAGAATTTCCGGGAGAGAATTCCCAAGACAGAAATCCTGGGACAGAATTCCCGGGACAGAATTTCCGGGACAGAATTCCAGGATGAGAATTCCCGGGAGAGAATTCCCAAGACAGAATCCTCGGGACAGAATTCACAAGATAAAATTCCCGGGGTCAGAATACCAGGACAGAATTCCTGGGACAGAATTCCCGGCACAAAATTCTGGGACAGAACCATCGGGACAGAATTCCAGGGACAAAATTCCAGGGACAAAATTCTCAAGATAAAATACCCGGGACAGAATTCCAGGACAGAATTCCCAGAACAGATTTACCAGGACAGAATTCCCGGGATCGGCGGCACAGGTGGTGAGGGCGTGGTTATGCAAATTAGGGGGCGTGGTTTCACCGGAGCCCTTCTACTCCTCTATGGGCGTGGCCAGCTCGATCAGGGGCGGGTTTTTTTTTAGGGGCGTGGCCAGGGGCGTATCCCACATTCGGCTGAAGGGGGCGTGCTCGGTGGGCGTGTCCCCTCTGTGTGGGCGTGCCCGGGGGCGTGTCCCCTCTATGTGGGCGTGCCCGGGGGCGTGTCCCCGCGGTCGGCCGTGCCGTGGGGGGGCCATGGCGTGGTCCCGGTACCAGCTGGGCCTGGCCGCGCTCATGCTCCTCACCGGCTCCATCAACACCCTGGCGGCCAAGTGAGTCCCCCAAAATACCCCAAAATCCGCCCAAAATCCCCCGGGCCCCGCCCCGCCCCCCTCGGTGTCGCGGCTGTGTCCCCGTGAGTGGCCTTGGGGACCCCCCCGGGGCTTTGGGGTCACCTCAGTGTCCCCACCCCCAATGAGGGGATCCTTCTGGGGGGGATCCGGCTCCTTTTGGGGTCGGGGAAGGAATTTGGGCTCCTCCAGCCCATTTTGGGGTGGAGCCCCCCCCAAAATCCCGGGAAGCGCCGCAGTGACGTCACTGCCAACCCGCGGCCATCCCAAAATGTGCCCGGGCAGGGCGGACCTGCCGGGCCGGCTCACCCCGGCCGATCCCAGCTGATTCCAGCCGATCCCGGCGGATTCCAGCCGATCCCGGCGGATTCCGGCCGATCCCGGCCGATGCCAGCCCCGGAAAGGGAAACTGAGGCGGAGGGGACACGTGAGGTCCCAAAAAAGCCTCTTGCGACACCCCGGGAATGAGTCAGCCCCGAATCTCCCGGGATTGGCGGAAAACCGCGATGGGAGGGGTCCCTGGGGGGTCGGGGGCGTTCCCGGCTGGATTTGGGGGGGCCCGGGGGACATTTGGGGTCTGTGGAATGGGAAATCCGCATCCAAAGGGTCCTGCTTTGGCCAGAGCGCGGTTGGAGCAGCCAAGAAAAGGGGGATTTACCCCAAATTGGGGCTGGGGCGTCCAGTGATTTTCTGGATCTGGTGTTCCTCAGGATCCGGCGTTTTGGGGACGTGGGGTGTCCCATTCCTGTGTTCTTCAGTCCCAGATCCGGAGTTTTGGGACATGGGGTGTCCCGTTCCCGGTGTCCCATTCCTGGTGTCCCGTTCCCAGTGTCCCGTTCCCGTGTCCCCTTCCCGGCTGTCACTCAATCCCGGGATCCCACATCCTGATTTTTGGGACATGGGGTGGACCATTCCCAGTGTCCCTTTGCCGGTGTCCTGTTCCCGGTGTCCCTTAGGATCCAATTTTTGGGACATGGGGTGGACCATTCCCGGTGTCCCAATCCCAGTGTCCCGTTCCCATGTCCCAATCCCGGTGTCCCCTTCCCGGCTGTCACTCAATCCTGGGATCCCAGATCCGGATTTTTGTGACATGGGGTGTCCCGTTCCCGGTGTCTCGTTCCCGGCTGTCACTCCGGATCCGGATTTTTGGGACATGGGGTGTCCCGTTCCCGGTGTCTCGTTCCTGGTGTCCCAATCCTGGTGTCCCCTTCCCGGCTGTCACTGAATCCCGGGATCCCAGATCCGGATTTTTGGGACATGGGGTGTCCCGTTCCCGGTGTCTCGTTCCTGGTGTCCCGTTCCCGGTGTCCCGTTCCCGGCTGTCACTCAATCCTGGGATCCCAGATCCGGATTTTTGGGACATGGGGTGTCCCGTTCCCGGTGTCCCGTTCCCGGTGTCCCGTTCCCGGCTGTCACTCAATCCCGGGATCCCAGCCAGGGCTGCTCAGGCCGGGACAGGCCCGGCGGTGTCACCTTCCCTGGGGACGTCCCGGCCCCGGCGGTGTCACCTGGGGGCGCTGCTGTCCCAGGGCACGGCCCCGAGTCCCGGGATTTGGGGATGATCCCGATCCCTCCCAGGTGGGCTGACAACTTCAGCGCTCCCGGCTGCGATGGGAAAGAGGAGCACAAATTCCAGCACCCCTTCCTGCAGGTGAGATTCCCAATCCCAGCCCCATTCCCGATCCCAACACCCCTTCCTGCCAGTGAGATTCCCAGTTCCAGCCCCATTCCTGCAGGTGAGATTCCCGACCCCAGCCCCATTCCCGCAGGCGAGATTCTCAATTCCATCCCCATTCCAAATTCCAGCCCCATTCCCAGTTCCAACCCCATTCCCAATTCCAGCCCTGTTCCCGATTCCAATCCCTTCCTGCAGGTGAGATTCCAGATCCCAGCCCCATTCCTGATTCCCAGCCCCGTTCCCAACCCCAACACCCCTTCCTGCAGGTAAGATTCCCAACCCCAGTCCCATTCCCGATCCCAGCCCCATTCCCGATCCCAACCCCATTCCCGATCCCAGCCCCATTCCCGATCCCAGCACCCCTTCCTGCAGGTGAGATTCCCAATCCCAACCCCAGCCCCATTCCCGATCCCAGCACCCCTTCCTGCAGGTGAGATTCCCAACCCCATTCCCAATCCCAGCCCCATTCCTGATCCCAACACCCCTTGCTGCAGGTGAGATTCCCGATTCCAGTCCCATTCCCAATTTAATCCCCATTCCTGATCCCAGCCCCATTCCCAACTCCAACCACATTCCTGATTCCAGCCCCGTTTCAAATTCCAGCCCCATTCCCAATTCCAATCCCTTCCTGCAGGTGAGATTCCCAATTCCAGCCCCATTCCCAATTCCAATCCCATTCCTATGGGATGGGGCTGATTCCAGCCCCACTCTCGGCTCCGGCCCCATTCCCAATCCCATCCTGTTTTGCGGAGATTACTCTGTCTCAATCCCCATTCCCAATTCCAATCCCATTCCTGATTCCAACTCCATTACTGCTTCCAATCTCAATCCTGCAGGTGATCCCCCTTATTCCAGCTTCCAGCCCCATTTCCTACTTCCAAAGACATTCCTGTAAGTGACAATCCCATTCCAGGTTCCAGCCCCATTATTACCATTTCCAGCCCCATTCCTACAGGTGAACCCCCTTTTCCAGTTTCCAGCCCCCAGTCCTATACTTGAACCCCATTGTTCCCATTTCCAGCCCCCTTTCCTACAGCTGATCCCCCTTTTCCAGCTTCCAGCCCCATTCCTACAGGTGAACCCCATTATTCCCATTTCCAACTCCCTTTTCTACTGCTGATCCTCCTTTCACAGCTTCCAGGCCCATTCCTACACTTGAACCCCATTATTCCCATTTCCGGCCCCCATTCTTACAGGTGAGCCCCATTATTCCCATTTCCAGCCCCCATTCCTGCAGGTCATCCCCCTCTTCCAGTTTCCAGCCCCATTCCTAAGGTGATCACCCCATTCCAATTTCCAGCCTTCCTATTCCAGCTTCCAACCCCATTCCTACACATGAACCCCATTATTCCCGTTTCCAACCCCAAATCCTACACATGAACCCCATTATTCCCATTTCCAGCCCTCTTCCTACACATGAACCCCATTATTCCCATTTCCAGCCCTCTTCCTACACATGAACCCCATTATTCCCATTTCCAGCCCTCTTCCTACACATGAACCCCATTATTCCCATTTCCAACCCCAAATCCTACACTTGAACCCCATTATTCCCATTTCCAGCCCTCTTCCTACACATGAATCCCATTATTCCCATTTCCAACCCCAAATCCTACACATGAACCCCATTATTCCCATTTCCAACCCCAAATCCTACACTTGGACGCCATTATTCCCCATGTCCCCCAGGCCGCCGGGATGTTCCTGGGGGAATTCTCCTGCCTTCCGGTGTTCTACCTGCTGCGCCTGCGGGATCGGCGCCGCGCGCATCGGGATCGGGATCAGGATCGGGATCCAGCCCCGGCCCCAGCCCCATCCCGACCCTTCAACGCCCTGCTGTTCCTGCCCCCCGCCCTGTGCGACATGGCCGGCACCAGCATCATGTACGTGGGTGAGTCCGCCACGCAATCCCCTGAAATTGCGGAATTTCAGGGAATTTCTGGAAGTTTCTGGAAGTTTCCGTCGGGTCCTGAGCGCTTTTCCCGCCGTTTTTTCCCGCAGCTTTGAACATGACCAGCGCCTCCAGCTTCCAGATGCTCCGGGGCTCCCTCATCATCTTCACGGGGCTGCTCTCGGTGGCGTTCCTGGGCCGGCGGCTGGAGTGGAGCCACTGGGCGGGAATCCTGCTCACCATCCTGGGGCTGGCGCTGGTGGGGTTGGCGGATCTGCGCGGGAACCCCGGCGGCACCGGGCACGGGCTGGCCGACATCATCACCGGTATCCCGGGAATGCCAGGGCATCACGGGGCATTGCAGGAATCCCAGGAATGCTGGGGCATCGTGGGAATCCCGGGAATGCCGGGGCAGGGGGACACAGGCTGGCATAGTGGGAATGCCAGGGCAGTGGGACACGGGCTGGCATCGTGGCTATCCTGAGAATGCCAGGGCATCCCGGGGCATCACAGCTATCCTGAAAATGCCAGGGTGCTGAGACATGGGCTGGCATCACGGGTATCCCGGGAATGCCGGGTCAGTGGGACACAGGCTGGCCAGTCTCATCACGGGTATCCCGGGAATGCCAGGGCATCTTGTGGCATTGAAGGTATCCTGGGAATGCCAGGGCATCCCAGGGCATCAAGGGTGTCCCAGGAATGCTGGGGCAGTGGGACACAGGCTGGCATCGCCATGGGTATCCCGGGAATGCCGGGACATCCTGGGCATTGAGGGTATCCCAGAAATGCTGGGTTGGTGGGACATGCGCTGGCATCATCACAGATATCCCAGGAATGCTGGAGCATCCCGGGGCATCACAGGGATCCCGGGAATGCCGGGGCATCCCATGGCATTGCAGGTATCCCAGGAATGCTGGGGCAGTGGGACAAGGGTTGGCATCATCACCGATATCCCGGGAATGCCAGGGCATCGTGGCTATCCCGGGAATGCCAGGGCATCCCGGGGCATTGAGGCTATCCCAGGAATGCTGGGGCAGTAGGACACAGGCTGGCATCGTGGGTATCCTGGGAATGCCAGGGCATCCCGGGGCAACGTGGGTATCCTGGGAATGCCAGAGCATCCCGGGGCAACGTGGATATCCTGGGAATGCCAGGGAAATGGGACACAGGCTGGCATTAGGGATATCCCAGGAGTGCCAGGGCAGTGGGACATGGGCTGGCATCATCGTGGGTATCCCGGGAATGCCAGGGCAGTGGGACACAGGATGGCATTGCGGGTGTCCCGGGAATGCCAGGGCAGTGGGAAACAGGCTGGCATCGCAGGAATCCTGGGAATGCTGGGGCAGTGGGACATGGGCTGGAATCATGGGAATGCCGGGGCATCCCAGGGCATTGTGTCTATCCTGAGAATGCCAGGGCAGTGGGACACAGGCTGGCATCACAGGAATCTCGGGAATGCTGGGGCGGTGGGACATGGGCTGGGATTGTGGGAATCCCGGGAATGCCAGGGCAGTGGGACACAGGCTGGCATTGCGTGTATCCCAGGAATGCCGGGGCAGTGGGATGGCCTTGGGATGGCAGGGTCACTCTATAGGATGGCAGGATCACTCCTTGGAACTGGGAGGGATCACTCCTTGGAATGGTGGGATCGTTCCTTGGATTGGTAGTGTCACTCCATGGGACTGGAGAGGTCACTTGTTGGAATGGTGAGATCACTCCACGGAATGGCAGGAAAACTTCTTGGGATGGCAGGGTCACTCCATGGGATGGTGGGAAAGGTCCTTGGAATGGCAGGTCCACTCCATGGGATGGTGGGATCACTCCTTGGGATGGCAGGGAAACTTGGAATAGTGGGATCACTCTTTGAATGGTGGGATCACTCCTTGGAATGGGGGGATCCCTCCTTGGAATGGCGGGGTCACTCCTTGGGATGGTGGGAAAGGTCCTTGGAGAATGTCAGGGTCACTCCGTGGAATGGCTGGAAAACTTCTTGGAATGAGGGAATCACTCCTTGGGATGGGGGGATCACTCATTGGGATGGCGGGATCACTCCTTGGGATCGCAGGAAATCTTCTTGGAATGGGGAGATCACTCCATGGAACTGAGGGGGAAACTTCATGGGATTGGGGGATCACTCCATGGAATGGCAGGAAAACTTCTTGGAATGGCAGGGTCACTCCATGGGATTGTGGGAAAACCTCTTGGAATGGTGGGATCATCCCTTGGAATGGCAAGGTCACTCCTTGGGATGGTAGGAAAGGTCCTTGGAATGGCGGGGTCGCTCCATGGGATGGTGGGATCACTCCTTGGGATGGCGGGAAAACTTCTTGGAATGGGGGGATCACTCAATGGAAATGGGGGGGAAGCTTCTTGGAATGGCGGGGTCACTCCTTGGGACAGTGGTAAAACCTCTTGGAATGGGGAGATCTATCCTTGGGATCGGGGGATCACTCCATGGAATTGGGGGATCATTCCCTGGAATGGGGGGATCACTGAAGCACAGACAAACTAATTAAAGTTGGAAAGGAGGGAATGAAGGGTGTTCATTACCTCACGGGCACGAGCAGAATATTGGAATATTTTCCCACACCATTTGGGAAGTCACAGACTCCTGCTATTTATCCAGAAAGGTTTTACATATTCACACGGTTTTTAAGGGCACATAATGCATATTCATTACCTGTATTATAATCAGCTGAACATTCATTGGGGCTGCATAATTGTTCTCCCTTAATTGGGGTCGGTGGGTTTTGAAATGAGGGATGGGCATACGGGAGGAAGAAAATCATCTTCCTCACTGAACTCTTCACCCACAGCCAGTCGGGCCTTTTGGCCTGCTGGTCACAGTCTAAGCCTGTCCTAACTCTTGGATTATTCTTAAGGCCAGGATTTTTATGGCTCCTGCCCTTTTACCATGCTCCATCCATCCCCCATCGCTCGGAATTTTACTTTTCCTGATATTTTTGTTACTCTTTAACCAGAGTACATGATCCCTGCTAGCAACATTTCTAACTTAACTCCTTAATTTATTTAAAACCTTAACTAAAATATTCAGTCTTTTACTGTCTTAATTATAGTTCCAGCCAGCTCCTCGACTCATCTGCACTTTTCAATTAGCCTAATTACATTTCTAGCTGGCCCCTGGACTCATCACTCCTTGGAATGGGGGGAAAACTTCTTGGAATGGGGGGAATTCACTCCTTGGAATGAGGGTGTCGTTCCTTGGAATGGGGGGGGGGGGGTCACTTTTTCCCCATTTTCCTCCTCTCTTCCTTTTCGCTCTTTTCCCTGTTGTTTTCCCTGTTACTATTCCTGTTTTCCCTGTTGTTTTCCCTCTTGTTTGCCCTGTTGTTATCCCTGTTGTTATCCCTGTTGTTATCCCTGTTGTTTTCCTGGTTTTCCCTGTTCTTTTCCCTGTTTTCCCCCGTTGTTTTCCCCATTTTCCCTGTTGCTATAGGGTTTTCCCTTTTGTTATCCCAATTTTTCCTCTTGTTTTCCCTCTTATTATCCCAATTTTCCCTGTTGTTTTCCCTGTCGTTATCCCGTCTTTCCTTGTTGTTTTCCCTGTTTTCCCTGTTGTTATCCCTGTTTTCCCTTTTCTTTTCCCTGTTCTTTTCCCTGTATTCCCTGTTCTTTTCCCTGTTATCCCAGTTTTTCCTGTTGTTATCTCCATTGTTATCTCTGTTTTCCCTGTTTTTTCCCCTGGTTTTTCCCTGTTGCTTTCCCAATTTTCCCTGTTGTTATCGCTGTTGTTATCCCCATTCTTTTCCCTGTTATCCCAGTTTTCCCCACTTTTTTCCCTTTTTTTTCCTTGTTGTTTTCCTTGTTTTCCCTGTTGTTATCCCTGTTTTGCCTTTTCTTTTCCCTGTTTTATCCCAATTTTCCCTGTTGTTTTCCCTGTTGTCCCTGTTGTTATCCCAATTTTTCCTGTTATTATCCCTGTTATTTTCCCTGTTGTTATCCCTGTTTTTTCTTTTCCCGGTTCTTTTCCCTGTTGTTATCCCAGTTTTTCCTGTTGTTATCTCTGTTCTTTTCCCTGTTGTTTTCCTGATTTTCCCTGTTGTTATCCCGGTTTTTCCTGTTGTTATCCCTGTTGTTTTCCTTGTTTTCTCTGTTCTTTTCCCTGTTGCTATTCCTGTTTTCCCTGTTCTTTTCCCAATTTTTCCTGTTGCTATCCTGGTTTTCCCTGTTTTCCCAGGTGACCTCCTGATCCTGCTGGCCCAGGCCATCGTGTCCATCCAGATGGTGCTGGAGGAGAAATTCATCTTCAGCCACGACGTGCACCCGCTGCGCGCCGTGGGCACCGAAGGTCCGCAATTCCCTTAAATCCCAGAAATCCCAGGAATCCCCGACAGTGGGAATCCCACGGAAATCCCATGGCTCATCCCATGGGGATCTCCTGCAGAAATCTGGGAATTTTCAGATTGGGATTGGGATTGGGATTGGGGCCCACAGCTGGTGCTCCCAGAGCCTCTGCCCCATTCCCGGGGGATTGGGATGAGATTGGGACTGGATTGGGATTGGGATTGGGATTGGGATTGGGATTGGGATTGGGATTGGGATTGAGATTGGGATTGGGATTGGGACTGGCACTGGAGCCACAACCGGCTCTCCTGGAGCCTCTGCCCCATTCTCAGGGGACTGGGATGGGATTGGGGCTGGATTGGAATTAGGATTGGGATTGGGGCCACAGCCAGCTTTCCTGGTGCCTCTGCCCCATTCCCAGGGGATTGGGGCTGGATTGGGATTGGGATTTGGATAGGGATTGGAATTGGAATTGGGACTGCGGCCACAGCCAGCTCTCCTGGAGGCTCTGCCACATTCCCAGGGGATTGGGATGGGATTGGGGCTGGATTGGAATTGGAATCGGATTGGGATTGGGATAGGGATTGGAAGTGGAATTGGAATTGGGACTGGGGTCACAGCCAGCTCTCCCGGAGTGTCTGCCCCATTCCCAGGGGATTGGGATGGATTTGGGGCTGGATTGGGATTGGGATGGATTTGGGGCTGAATTGGGATTGGGACTGGGGCCACAGCCATCTCTCCCAGAGCCTGTGCCGCATTCCCCAGGCAATTCCATGGAAATCCCAATTCCCCGCAGGTCTTTTCGGCTTCTCCATCCTGGCGCTGCTGCTGGTGCCTCTGTCCTTCATCCCGGCGGGGTGGCTCTCGGGGAACCCCCGCGGCGTCCTGGAGGATCCCGCGGACGCCTGGTGCCAGATCCGCCGGGAGCCCCTGATCCTGGCGGCGCTGCTGGGCAACATCGGGAGCATCTCCTTCTTCAACTTCGCGGGGATCAGCGTGACGCGGGAGCTGAGCGCGACCACGCGCACGGTGCTGGACAGCCTGCGCACGCTGCTGGTCTGGGCGCTCAGCCTGGCGCTGCGCTGGGAGCGCTTCCACGCCCTCCAGATCCCGGGATTCGCCCTGCTCCTGGCCGGGGCCGCGCTCTACAACGGCCTGCACCGCGCGCTGCGGGGCGCCCGGAATACCGGGAATGCCGAGAGTGACCCACAGGAGAGGGAAGCGCTGCTGGGAGGGGATGGAGATGGCAGCAACATCCAGGGATGAGCGGGTGTTCCTTGGGATTGGCGTCCCGGGGATTGGGATTGGGAATTGGCCCTGCAGGGAATGTCGGCTGTGCCGGCTCTTCCTGGTGGGATATGGACCCAGATTTGGCTCTCCTGGAGCCTCTGCCCCATTCGTAGGGATTGGGGTGGGATTAGGACTGGATTGGGATTGGAATTGGGATTTGGATTGGGATTTGGATTGGGATTGGGAATTGTCCCTGCAGGGAATGTCAGCCAGGGGTGAAGAAGCTGTGCCGGCTCTTCCCAGTGGGATACAGACCCTGAGACGGCTCTCATGGAGCCTCTGCCCCATTCCCTGGTGATTGGGATTGGGATGGGATTGGGATTGAGATTGGGTTTGAGGCTGGAATTGGAGTGGTTTGGGGCTGGAGCCACCCATTCCCCAGCCCAAGTTCCCAATAAAGCCCCTCTGCTCATTCCATGGGGATCTCTGGTGGGGATCCTGCAGAAATTTGGGAATTCTCAGGGATGGCAGAGGACAGGGACTGTCCCCCAGAGTGTCCCAGCAGGAATTGTCTCTGGGAATGTTCCCAGGGGTTGGGACTGGGAATTGTCCTTGCAGGGAATGTCGGCTGTGCTGGCTCTTCCCAGTGGGATATGGAACCAGAGTTGGCGCTCCTGGAGCTTCTACCCCATTCCCAAGGGATTGGGGTGGAATTAGGACTGGATTGGGATTGGGATTTGGATTGGGAATTGTCCCTGCAGGGAATGTCAGCCAGGGGCGGAGAGGCTGTGCCGACTCTTCCCAGTGGGATACAGACCCAGAGTTGGTGCTCCCAGAGCTTCTGCCCCATTCCCAGGGGATTGGGACTGGATTTGGATCGGGATGAGTTTGGAGCTGGATTGGGATTGGGATTGATGTGGGTTTGGGGCTGGATCCATTCCCTTCCCAACCCAGGTTCCCAATAAAGCCACTCTGCCCATTCCGTGGGGATCTCTGGTGGGGATCCTGTGGAAATTTAGGAATTCTCAGGGGTGGCAAAGGACAGAGACTGTCCCAGCAGGATTTGCCTTTCGGAATATTCCCAAGGATTGGGATTGGGAATTGTTCGCGCAGGGAATGTCAGCCGGGGGTGGAGAGGCTGTGCCGGCTCTTCCCAGTGGGATACGGACCCAAAGCCGGCTCTCATGGAGCCTCTGCCCCATTCCCAGGGGACTGGGATGGGATTGGGATTGAGATTGGGTTTGGGATTGGGGTGGGATATGGGCTGCATCCACTCCCTTCCCAGCCCATGTTCCCAATAAAGCCCCTCTGCCCATTCCGTGGGGATCTCCAGGGGAAACCTACAGAAATTTGGGAATTCTCAGGGATGGCAAAGGACAGGGACTGTTCCCCAGGGTGTCCCAGCAGGATTTGCCCTCAGGATCCACATCCCAAAGAGTGGGACTGGTAATTGTCCCTGCAGGGAATGTCAGCCAGGAGTGGAGAGGTTGTGCTGGCTCTTCCTGGTGGGATACAGAACCTGAGGTGGCTCCCCTGGAGCTTCTACCCCATTACCAGGAAATTGGGGCTGGATTGGGATTGGGATGAGTTTGGGGTTGGATTGGGATTAGGACTGGGGCTGGATCAACTCCCTTCCCCAAATCATGTTCCCAATAAAGCCTCTCTGCCCATGGCTCATTCCATGGGGAGCTCCTGCAGGAATCTGGGAATTCTCAGGGATGCACAGAGGACAGGGACTGTCCCCCAGGGTGTCCCAGTAGGATTTCGTCCCCAGGAACTCATCCGGGGAGATCAGGCCCTGGCAGTTCCCTTCACTGGGAAACTCCTCCATGGTTCATGAGGGGCTGGAGATCTCTTCCCGGTGGGATCCAGCCAATCCTGGATGGGGCCTGGCCCTGGCACTGGGATCCGTGTCCATGGCACTGGGACAGGCCCTGGCACTGGGATCCGTGTCCATGGGATGGTGACAGGCCCTGGCATTGGGATCCGTGTCCATGGGATGGGGACAGGCCCTGGCACTGGGATCCGTGTCCATGGGATGGGGACAGGCCCTGGCACTGGGATCCGTGTCCATGGCACTGGGACAGGCCCTGGCACTGGGATCCGTGTCCATGAACTGGGACAGGCCCTGGCATTGGGATTTGTGTCCCACAGGATGGTGAAAGGCCCTGGCACTGGGATTTGTGTCCATGAACTGGGACAGGCCCTGGCACTGGGATCCGTGTCCATGGGATGGTGACAGGCCCTGGCATTGGGATCCGTGTCCATGGGATGGGGACAGGCCCTGGCACTGGGATCCGTGTCCATGGGATGGGGACAGGCCCTGGCACTGGGATCCGTGTCCATGGCACTGGGACAGGCCCTGGCACTGGGATCCGTGTCCATGGGATGGGGACAGGCCCTGGCACTGGGATTTGTGTCCATGGGATGGGGACAGGCCCTGGCACTGGGATCTGTGTCCATGGCACTGGGACAGGCCCTGGCACTGGGATCCGTGTCCATGGGATGGTGACAGGCCCTGGCACTGGGATCCGTGTCCATGGGATGGGGACAGGCCCTGGCACTGGGATCCGTGTCCATGGCACTGGGACAGGCCCTGGCACTGGGATCCGTGTCCATGAACTGGGACAGGCCCTGGCATTGGGATTTGTGTCCCACAGGATGGTGAAAGGCCCTGGCACTGGGATTTGTGTCCATGAACTGGGACAGGCCCTGGCACTGGGATCCGTGTCCATGGGATGGTGACAGGCCCTGGCATTGGGATCCGTGTCCATGGGATGGGGACAGGCCCTGGCACTGGGATCCGTGTCCATGGGATGGGGACAGGCCCTGGCACTGGGATCCGTGTCCATGGCACTGGGACAGGCCCTGGCACTGGGATCCGTGTCCATGAACTGGGACAGGCCCTGGCATTGGGATTTGTGTCCCACAGGATGGTGAAAGGCCCTGGCACTGGGATTTGTGTCCATGAACTGGGACAGGCCCTGGCACTGGGATCCGTGTCCATGGGATGGGGACAGGCCCTGGCACTGGGATCCGTGTCCAAGGCAGTGGGATGGTGACAGGCCCTGGCACTGGGATCCGTGTCCATGGGATGGGGACAGGCCCTGGCACTGGGATCCGTGTCCATGGCACTGGGACAGGCCCTGGCACTGGGATCTGTGTCCATGTCCATGGGATGGGGACAGGTCCTGGCACTGGGATCCGTGTCCATGGGATGGGGACAGGCCCTGGCACTGGGATCCGTGTCCATGAACTGGGACAGGCCCTGGCACTGGGATTTGTGTCCCATGGGATGGGGACAGGCCCTGGCACTGGGATCCGTGTCCATGGCACTGGGACAGGCCCTGACACTGGGATCCGTGTCCATGGGATGGGGACAGGCCCTGGCACTGAGATCCGTGTCCATGGCACTGGGACAGGCCCTGGCACTGGGATTTGTGTCCCACGGGATGGTGACAGGCCCTGGCACTGGGATTTGTGTCCCACGGGATGGTGACAGGCCCTGGCACTGGGATCCATGTCCATGAACTGGGACATGCCCTGGCACTGGAATCCGTGTCCATGGCACTGGGATGGGGACAGGCCCTGGCATGGGATCCATGTCCATGAACTGGGACAGGTCCTGGCACTGGGATTTGTGTCCATGAACTGGGACAGGCCCTGGCATTGGGATTTGTGTCCCACAGGATGGGGACAGGTCCCCAATCCTGGGCAGCTCTTGCTGGATCAGATTTGGGACTGGATCCTCATTCCTCAACTCCACAATTCCGCAATGACGAAATTACGGAAAATTCCGAGGTTGTTTTTCCTCCTTTTTTCCCACAGGATGATCCCAAAAACTCCGTAGGCAGTTCCAGGGTGTTCAACTCTACCTTTATTTTCCGTTTGGGGCCCTGCAGGGTCCTGGCAGCAGGAAGGGTCAGGAGGGGAGAGGTGGCAGCGATGCTGAGAATTCCCCCTGGGAAGGGGGATCAGGAGGGGCGGCAGCGGCGGCATTGCGCGGCTACTCTCTGGAAATGAGGAAAATCCGGGATGAGCCCATTGTTATCCCTCAGGGGGGGTTTTTTGGGAATATCCCACAGGACTCACACGGCGTTCTCCTTGAAGCGCTGCAGCGCCTGCTGGGCCACGCTCTCCATGAACCGCGGGTCGTCCCAGGAGATGTCCCCGGGCACGGTCAGCGCCAGCGGCTCCGAGTCGAAGAGCTGCACCGTCACCTGCGTGTCCGGGGGCACCGAGGGGTCCTCGGGGTTCGGAGCCTTGGACAGCACCTGGAATGGGCACCGGGGTCATCCCGTGGGAGAATCTGGGTTTGTGAGGTGGGAGCGGCCGCGGGAGAGCCCCAGGCGGGCCCCTGACCTTGGCTCCCATCCCGGCAGCATCCGGCTCTGCCAAGAGATTCCCAGCCGGAGCACAAAGAGCCCTTTGTGGCCCTGTCCCACTTTCTGCCTTCCCATCCCCTTTCCCGGCCCCGATCCCGGCCCCATCCCGCCGGCCTCACCGTGGTGACCTGCAGGAAACCATCGGAGCCCATGGAGTGGTTGGCCAGGCGGGACACCCAGCCGAACTGGCGGTTCAGCTGGTCCAGCAGGCCGGAGGTGTTGAGCATTTCCTCCTGGAATTCCCGGAGCAGGGAATCGTAGCGGCGCGTGAAGCGCTCGGCCACGCGCACGGCGTCCTCCAGCTGCTCCCGCAGCTCCTGCTGAGAGGGATCCTCCTGCCCGCAGTCTGGGACGGGGTGGGATGGGGTCAGCACGGCCCTGCTGGCTTCATCCCATCCCATCCCATCCCATCCCACCCCATCCCCTCCTGTTCCATCCCATCCCCCCACACCCCAAAATGCACCCCCAACCCACCCCATGCACCCCAAACCCTGAATTGTGCCCCCCATTCCCCAGCCCCGTCCCCATTCCCATCCCCATCCCTATTCCCATACCCGTTCCCATCCCCATTCCTGTTCCCATTCCTGTTCCCATCCCCATCTGCATCCCCGTCCCCATTCCCATCCCCATTCCAAGTTTTCCATCTCCTTTCCCATGCCCATTCCCATTTCCATTCCCCATCTCTGTTCCCATTCCCGTTCCCATGCCCATTTCCATTCCCCATCCCCATCCCCCCACGCCCCAAAATGCACCCCAAACCCCGAATTGTGCCCCCCATTCCTGTTCCCATTCCCATCCCCATCTACATCCCTGTTCCTGTTCCATCCCTATTCTCATTCCCATTCCCAGTTTTCCATCTCCTTTCCCATCCCCATCCCCAATTCCCATTCCCATTCCCCTCCCCATTCCCAATTCCCATTCCCCTCCCCATTCCCAATTCCCATTCCCATCCCCATTCCCAGTTTTCCATTCCCATTCCCAGTTTTCCATCTCCTTTCCCCTCCCCATTCCCAGCCCCGTCCCCATTCTGATCCCTGTTCCCATTCCCATCCCCATTCCTGTTCCCATTCCCAGTTTTCCATCTCCTTTCCTGTCCCCATCCTCATCCCCATTCCCATCACCATCCCCGTTCCCATCCCTGTTCCCCATCTCCATCCCCATTCCCATTCCTGTCCCCATCCCCCTTCCTGCTCCCATTCCCATCCCTGTTCCCATCCCTGCTCCTGTCCCCATTCCCATCTCCAATCCCATCCTTGTTCTGATTCCTGTTCCTGTCCCCATCACCACTCCTGTCCCCATTCCCATGCCCATCCCTGTTCCCATCCCTGTCCCCATTCCCATCCCCGTCCCCATCTTTGTTCCCATTCCCGCCCCCATTCCCATTCCCCATTCCCATCCCCATCCTGATTCCCGTTCCCATTCCCATCCCCATCCCTGTTCCCATTCCCATCCTTGTTCTCATTCCCATTGCCATTCCTGTCCCCGTTCCCCATTGCCATTCCTGTCCCCATTCCCATCCCCATCTCCATTCCTGTTCCCGTTTCCGTCCCTGTCCCCGTTTCCATCCCCATTCCCATCCCTGTTCCCACCCCCATCCCCGTTTTCCCATTCCCATCCCCATCCCCATTCCCATTCCCATACCTGTTCCCATCCTCATTCCCATCCCCATTCTCATTCCATCCTCATACCTATCCCCATTCCCATCCCAATCCCTGTTCCCATCCCCATTCCCATCCCCATTCTCTCCCTATTCCCAGTTTTCCATCTCCTTTCCCATCCCCATTCCTCTCCCCATCCCCTCATCTCTGTTCCTGTTCCCGTTCCCATTCCCCATCCCGTCCCCATCCCCGTTCCCCGTCCCCATTCCCATCCCATTCCCTGTTCCTGTCCCCATTCCCATCCCCACCCCATTCCCATCCCCATCCCATTCCCATTCCCATTCCCATTCCCATTCCCATCCCCATTCCCATCCCCATCCCCATTTTTCCATCCCCATTCCCGGTTCCAGTCCCCATTCCCAGCTCACCCAGGGCCAGGATCTCCCGGCACTGCTCACACTCATCCCTCATCCGCAGGCAGCCGGCCGAGTTCCGCCGGATCTCCCGGCAAACCATCCGGTCATTGCTGAAATTCCGGGATTCTGCGGGAATTCCGGGCTGGCCTCAGCTCCCCAAATCCCCCCCCCAGCCCCAGCAGGTCCCCCCCAGGTGCCAGAAAAGGGATTTTTCCTTGGAATTTGGGCCCCTCCCATCCCCAGGGCTGCGTTGGCAGACGGTGACGGCACCAGCTGGGACATTCCCAAAAAAACCAAACACCAAAAAGACGTGAGCTGTAATCCCAAAAAAAAAAAAAAAAAAAAAAACAGCAAAAAAACATTGGCTGCAATCTTGAGAAAAACAAACACCCAAAAAACATCGGCTGTAATCCCAAAAAACATCCACTGTAATCCCAAAAAAAACCAACACCAAAAAAATATCCTCTGCAATCCCAGAAAAACCCCAAATACCTTCAATATTCCTCAAAAAAACACCTGCAATATTCCCAAAACCCCAAACACCTGCAGCATTACCCCCCAAAAATTCAGCAGCATTCCAAGAAAAACCCAACATCTCCAACATTCCCAAGCAAACCATCATCAGCATACCTAGAAAAACCAAACATTCCGAAAAAAAAACCCCATTCCCATGATGGCAGCCGGGATCGAGGTGGGACAACACCCCAAATCCCAGCCCACTACCAGCAGAGCTCGTGATTCCCAGGTTTCCATGGGAAATCCCTTTATGGAATCCCCCAAATCCTCCAAAGTTGCAGAGGATTTTCTGGGAATCTTTGCTCAGAATCCTCCAAACCTTCTAAAGTTGCAAAGGATTTTTTGGGAATCTTTCCTCAGAATCCTCTGAATCCTCCAAAGTTCCCAAGGATTTTCTGGAAATCATTTCTCAGAATCCTCCCAAGCTTCAAAGGATTTTCTGGGAATCTTTTCCCAGAATCCTCCAAACCTTCTAAAGTTGCAAAGGATTTTCTGGGAATCTTTTCCCAGAATCCTCCAAACCTTCTAAAGTTGCAAAGGATTTTCTGGGAATCTTTTCCCAGAATCCTCCAAAGTTGCGAAGGATTTTCTGGGAATCTTTTCTGAGAATCCCCAAATCCTCCAAGTTTTCCAAGGATTTTCTGGGAATCTTTTCTCAGAATCCTCCAAACCTTCTAAAGTTGCAAATGATTTTTTGGGAATTTTTTCTCAGAATCCTCCAAGGCTGCCGAGGAATTTCTGGGAATCTTTTCCCAGAATCCTCTAAACCCTCCAAAGTTGCAAAGGATTTTCTAGGAATCTTTTCTCAGAATCCTCCAATGTTTAAAAGGATTTTCTGGGAATCTTTTCTCAGAATCCTCCAAACCTTCTAAAGTTGCAAAGGATTTTTTGGGACTCTTTTCTCAGATTCCTCACAAGTTTTGATGATTTCCCGCGACTCTTTTCCCCAAACCCACCGGAATTCGGGATCCCCCACCCGCCATCCCGCTCCCCTCCATCCCTACCTGTCCCGAACTCTCCGGTGGGGTTCTCCCAGCTGCCCTGGGCGTCCTCCAGCATGCGCTGGGTGATCTGGAAGAGCGGCTGGAAGAGCTGCTGGAAGCCGCCATGGCGGTGCGGGAAGAAGGGGAAGAAGTCACCGGAGAAGCGCCGGGAGCGGCGCGGGAGGCGCAGCCGCTGCACCGGCGGCCCCAGCGCCTCGCGGAAGCCGCCGAAGGGCGCCTGGAAGAAGGGGTGGAGGCGGCTCTGGACGCGGGAGCTGTCGAGGAAGATGTCCTGGACGCCGTCCTCCATGAGGCCGAAGCGCTCCTCCAGGTCCTGCAGCTGCCGCTCCTGGCGCTCGTCGCGCTCCAGCAGCGAGTCCAGGCGCTCGCCGTCCACCCAGATGGAGATGGGAGATGAGTGGTTCAGGAATTCCTCCAGCTGGGAATGAGAACGGAGTCAGAACCTGGGATCCCTGGGCCATGTGGGCTCCTGAACCTGAGACCCTCTGGGAATGGGGTCAGGGAAGTATCTCTCTTTCCTGGAATCCCTGATTGCTGTGGGATTCCTCAGCTGCCAAACCTCTGGGAATGGGATGAGGGCAAAATACCCCACTGCTGGTATCCCTGTGTGATGTGGGATCCTGCACATGGAGACCCCTCTGGGAATGGGATCAGGGCAAAATCCCCCTTTCCTGGGATTCCTGTGTGACGTGAGATCCTGCATATGAAGACCATCTGGGAATGGGATCAAAACCCGGCCGTTCACAGGATCCCTCAGCTGGAGACCCTCTGGGAATGGGATCAAAACCTGGCCTTTCCCAGGATCCCTGGGACATGTGGGATCCTGTGCATGGAGACCCTCTGGGACCAGGGTCAAAATCCAGCCATTCCCAGGATCTCTGTGTGATGTGGGATCCCACACCTGAGACCCACTGGGAATGGGGTCAGAACCTGGGATCCCCGTGCCATGTGGGATCCTGCACATGGAGACCCTCTGGGAATGGGATCAGGGCAAAATCCCTCTTTCCCGGTATCCCTGTGTGGTGTGGGATTCTGTACCTGTGACCTGCTGGGAATGGGATCAAAACTCAGCCATTCCTGGGATCCTGCACCTGGAGACCCTCTGGGAATGGGATCAAAATCCAGCCATTCCCAGGATATCTGTGTGATGTGGGATCCTGCACCCAAGACCCTCTGGGAATGGGATCAAAACCTGGCCATTCCCAGGACCCCACACCTGGAGACTCTCTGGGAATGGGATCAGGGCAAAATCCCCCTTTCCTGGTATCCCTGTGCCATGTGGGATCCTGCACCTGGAGACCCTCAGGGAATGGGATCAAAACCCAGCCATTCCCAGGATCCCTCACCTGAGACCCTCTCGGAATGGGATCAAAACCCAGCTGTTCCCAGGATCCCAGGCCATGTGGGATCCCACACCTGGAGACCCTCTGGGAATGGGATCAGGGCAAAATCCCCCTTTCCTGATATCCCTGTGGGATCCCTCAGCAGCCAAATCTCTGGGAATGGGAATGGAATGAGGCCAAAATCCGGCCCTTCCCGATATTCCCGTGTGATGTGGGATCCCTCCCCAGCAGTTTACCAGTTAATGGGAATGGGATTGGGGTGAGGCTGAGTTCCCCCTTTTCCCGTACCCCGGTGTCCCTCATCTGCCTCGGGTCACTAATGGGAATGGGATCGGCCCAAATGTGGGAATGGGATCACCCTCAATCCCCTTTTCCCAGTACCCAGGTGCCCCTCCCCTGCCTGGAGTCACTAACGGGAATGGGAATGGGATCATCCCAAATCCCCTTTTCCTGTATCCCGGTGCCCCTGACCGGTGTGGGGTCACTAACAGGAATGGGATCATCCCAAATGTGGGAATGGGATCATCCCAAATCCCATTTTCCCAGTATTCCTGTGTCCCTCAGCCAATGACACTCTGGCTAATGGAATGGGATCATCCCCAATCCCCCCCCCCTCCATTTTTTTCCTGTTGTTTCCCCATTGTTTTCCCAGTATTTTCCTGGTTGTTTTTCCATTGTTTCCCCATTGTTTTTCCATTGTTTCACTGTTATTTCCCCAGTGTTTCCCATTTTTTCCCCTGTTGTTTCCCTGTTTTTTCCCCTTTGTTTCCCTGATATTTTCCTGGTGTTTCCCTTTTTTCCCCCCAGTGTTTCCCCATTGTTTCACTGTTATTTCCATGTTGTTCCCCATTTTTCCCCATTGTTTTCCCACTCTTTCCCCTGTATTTCCCCATTGTTCCCTCATTATTTCCCCACTGTTCCCCTGGTTTTTCCCTGCTGTTTCCCCATTGTTTCTCGGTATTTCCTCATTGTTTCCCCATTGTTTCTCCATTGTTTCTCCAATGTTTCCCCGCTGTTTCCCCAGCGTTTTCTCATTGTTTCCCCACTGTTTCACTATTTTTTCCTGCTATTTCCCCATTATTTCCCCAGTGTTTCCTCGTTATTTCTTCAGTGTTTGCCTCGTGTCTCCAGTTGTTTCCCTGCTGTTTTCCTGTTGTTTCCCTGTTATCTCCCTGTTGTTTTCCCAGTACTTCCCCATTGTCCCCCCAGTGCTTCCCCAGTGTCTCCTGTTGTTTGCCAGTTGTTTCCCCATTGTTTTCTTGGTATTTCCCCGTTATTTCCCCGTTATTTCCCCATTGGTTCCCTGCTATTTCCTTGGTGTTTCCCCGGTGTTTCCCCATTGTTTCCCCAGTATTTCCTGGTTTTTTTCCCCACTGTTTCCCTGTTGTTTCCTGGTGCTTCCCCATTATTTCCCCATTTTTTCCCTGCCATTTCCCCACTATTTCCCTGCTATTTTCCCAGTATTTCCCTGGTCTTTCCCCAGTGTTTCCCCAGTATCTCCCCACTGTTTCCCCAGTGTTTCCTTGTTGTTTCCCAATGTTTCCCCAGTGTTCCCCTAATGTTTCCCCACTATTTCCCCATTTTTTCTCCAGTGTTTCCCATTGCTTCCCCAGTGTTTCTCTGTTGTTTTCCATTTTTTCCCCCAGTGTTTTTCCAGTATTTCCCCAGAGTTTCCCTGGTATTTCCCCAATGTTTCCCCGGTGTTTTCCTGGTGTTTCCCCACTGTTTCTCCATTGTTTCCCGGTATTTCCTTGTTGTTTCCCCATTTTTTCCCCCACTGTTTCCTGTCATTTCCTGTTGTTTGCCCGGTATTTCCCTGGTGTTTCCTCACTGTTTCCTGGTGTTTCCCCATTATTTTCTCGGTATTTCCTCGTTGTTTCCCTGGTGTTTCCCCACTGTTTGCCAGTATTTCCTCAGTGTTTCCCCGCTGTTTCCCAGTGTGTTTCCCCGCTGTCGTGCCTCACCTGCCGGCCCACGAGCCCGGCGCCGCTGCGGCAGGTGCGCGAGTAGAAGCGGAGGCAGCGCTGCCGCAGGCAGGGCTTGCAGCTCTCCCACAGCGCCTGCACCGAGGCGTTGCAGCGCTCGCCCCGCGCCGACAGCTCCTGCTCCTTCTGCCGCGCCAGCTGCACCGCTTCCTGGCGGGAATGCCGCACTCAGATCCGCGTTCCCGGAGCACCGGGAGCGGCCGAGTCCCAGCACGGCATTCCCAGATTCCCAGGACACAGCAATCCCAAGCACAGCATTCCCAGAGCACTGGGACACCCCAATCCCCACACGGCATTCCCAGAATACCCCGTTCTCAAGCATTGCACTCTCACAGCCCCGGGACACCCAAACTTCCACACAGCATTCCCAGAGCCCCAGGACACCCCAACTCCCACATGGCATTCCCAGAGTTCCAGGACACACAATCCCAAGCATTCCCAGAGGACATACAATTCAAAATTCCCAAGCATTCCCAATCCTGCCACTCCCAGATTCCATGGACACCCCAATCCCAAGCACGGCATTCCCAGAGTCCTGGGACACAGCAATCCCAAGCACGGCATTCCCAGAGCCCTGGGAGCGGTAGAGTCCCGGCATGGTATTCCCAGATTCTCAGGACACCCCAAGTCCCACATGGCATTCCCAGAATTCCAGGACGCACAATTCCCAAGCATTCCCACTCCTGGCATTCCCAGAGTCCCAGGATACCCCAATCCCCACATGGCATTCCCAGAGCCCGAGGGCACCCCAACTCCCACACAGCATTCCCAAATTCCTGGGACACAGTGATCCCAAGCACAGTATTCCCAGATTCCTGGCACAGCCAGATCCCAAGCATGGCATTCCCAGAACCCCGAGACACTCCAACTTCCACACGGCATTCCCAGAGTCCCAGGACACCCCAACTCCTACATGGCATCCCCTGTTCCCAGAACACAGCGACCCCCAGGATAACAATCCCTGTTCCCAGGGCTACCCCGACCCCTGACACAGCATCCCCCGTTCCCAGGACATCCAATCCCTGACACAGCAATCCCCGTTCCAGGGACACTCCAACCCCTGACACAGCATTCCCTGTTCCCGGAACACATCGATCCTGACACAACAATCGCTGTTCCCAGGACACCCAACCCCTGACACAGCATCCCCCACTCCCAGGATATCCAACCCCTGACACAGCAATCGCTGATCCCGGGATGGCATCCCCTGTTCCCAGGACACACCGATCCTGACAGCATTCCCAATTCCTGGGACACACCATTCCCTGGATCCAGGAGACACCATTTCTAGGATGGCATCCCCCATTCCCAATCCTGGCCCGTCCCATTCCCAGTCCACCCCATTCTCACTCCATCCCATTCCCAATCCAACCCATTCCTGGCCCATCTCAATCTCATTCCTGGCCCATCCCAATCCCAAATCCCATTCCCATACCCATCCTGTTCCCATCCCTGTCCCAATCTCAATCTCAAATCCCAATCCCAAATCCCAATCCCAAACCTCCTTTCCGTGCTGTGCCTGCTGCAGGGAGGGCAGCAGCTCCTGGTGCCCGCAGCCACTCTGCTCCATTCCCATACCAATTCCCAATCTCAATCCCAATCCCATTCCCAATCCTGATCCCAATTCCATTCCTGTCCCTGTTCCCCATCCCAATCCCAAACCTCCTTTCCATGCTGTGCCTGCTGCAGGGAGCGCAGCAGTTCCTGGTGCCCGCAGCTGCTGCACTCCACTCACATTTCTGCTCCTGATCCCAATCCCATTCCCGTTCTCAATCCCAAATCCCATTCCCAATCCCAATCCCATTCCTACCTCCTTCCCGCACTGCGCCTGCTGCAGGGAGCGCAGCAGTTCCTGGTGCCCACAGTCGCTGCACCCCACTCCCATTCCTGGTCCCATTCCTCACCCAATCCCATTCTCTAGCCCATTCCTGATCCCAAATCCCAAACCCAATCCCAAATCCTGTTCCCACACCTCCTTCCCGCGCTGTGCCTGCCGCAGGGAGTGCAGCAGCTCCCAGTGCCCATGGCCATTGTGTTCCCATCCCATTCCTGTTCCCAATCCCATTCTCATTCCTGATCCCAAATCCCAATCCCAAATCCCATTCCCTTTCCCAATCCCAAATCCCATTCCCAATCCCATTCCCAATCCCATCCCACACCTCCTTGCCGCGCTGCGCCTGCTGCAGGGAGCGCAGCAGCTCCTGGTGCCCGTGGTTGCTGCATTCCAGTCCTGTTCCCAATCCCAATCCCAAATCCCATTGCCAATCCCAAATCCCAATCCCAATTCCATTCCCATTCCCAAATCCCATTCCCATTCCCACTCCCACACCTCCTTGCCACGCTGCGCCTGCTGCAGGGAGCGCAGCAGCTCCTGGTGCCCGCGGTCGCTGCGCTGCAGCAGCTCCTGCATCCTGCGCACGCCCTGCAGCGCCCGCTCCACCTCCGCGTCCACCACGCGGCTGCCGGCCGCTGACAGCTCTGCCGGGGAGGGGAAAAGTGGGGTGAAAATGGGGAAAAGTGGGGAAAAATGGGGGGGAAAGTGGAGGAAAATTGGGGGAAATATCCGGGGGAAACTGGGGAAAAATTGAGGGGAAAGTGGGGGAAAAGCAGGGGGAAAAGTGGGGGAAAAGTGGGGGAAATATCCAGGGAAAAGTGTGGGAAATATCCCGGGGAAAGCGGGGGGAAATATTGGGGAAAGTGGGGAAAAATTGGGGGAAAAGTGGGGAAGTATCACGGGGAAATATCGGGGGGAAAATGGGGGGAAAGTGGGGGAAATATCAGGAGGAAGTACCAGGGGTAAAAGTGGGGGGTAAAACGGGGAAAAATTGGGGAAAAGTGGTGGAAAATTTGGGGGAAAAATTGGGGAAAAGTGGTGGAAAATTTGGGGGGGAAATTGGGGAAAAGAGACCCTGTGACCCCATCTCCCCAGCACCCCCATACTGAAAACCCATCACATCCCCTGGGGGCTTGATCCCCCCAAAATGAGACCCTGTGACCTCCCCCCAAAACTAAAACCTCTGATCCTGCCCCAAAACCCCCCAAAATGAAAACCTGTGACATCCTCTGGGGATGTGACCCCCCAAAAATGAAAATCCATGACCCCCCCGTCCCCCAAGCCCCCCAAAATGAGACCCTGTGACCCTCCCAAACCTCCCCCAAAATGGGACCCGGTGACCCCCCCCCACTGTCCCCAACCCCCCCCAAAATGGGACCACGTGACCCTCCCCTCCCCAAACTCCCCAATTTTAACCCCAAACCTCCCCAAATTTAACCCCAAACTCCCCAAATTTAACCCCCAGCCCCCCAGATTTGCCCCTCTCACCTCGGAGCTCCCCGGGGGGGCAGCAGCGCCCGTGCCCCCCCCAGGGCCAGGAGTGCCAGCAGCGACAGCGACAGTGACAGTGACAGCGCCATGGCCTGGGGACAGCGACAGAGACAGGGTCAGGGGACAGGGACAGGGGACAGGGACACGGCCTGGGGACAGTGACAGGGACAGGGTCAGGGTGAGGGGACAGGGACAGCGCCATGGCCTGGGGACAGGGACAGGGTGAGGGGACAGGGACAGGGACAGCGCCATGGCCTGGGGACAGCGACAGGGACAGGGTCAGGGTGAGGGGACAGGGACAGGGACAGCGCCATGGCCTGGGGACAGCGACAGGGACAGGGTCAGGGTGAGGGGACAGGGACAGGGACAGCGCCATGGCCTGGGGACAGCGACAGGGACAGGGTCAGGGTGAGGGGACAGGGACAGTGACAGGGGACAGGGACATGGCCTGTGGGCAGGGACAGTGACAGGGTCAGGGTTACAGGGACAGGGTCAGGGGACAGGGACAGTGCCATGGTCTGGGGGAGGGGACAGGGACAGGGATGGGGGGAACAGGGGGGGACAGGGGGCGGACAGGGTGGGACAGCAACAGGGGGGTTCGGGGGGGAACAGGGACAGGAGGGGACAGGGACAGGGGGCTCTGGGGACAGGAGTGACAGAACGGGACAGGGGGGGCAGGGACAGGGCCATGGGGGTCGGGGGGGACAGGGACAGGGACAGGGGGGGAAAGGGACAGTGGGGTCAGGACGGGATGGGGGGATGGGGACATGGGGGTCGGGGGGGGACAGGAGGGGCCGGGGTGACAAGGACGGGGACAGCGATTGGGGACAGGGACACGGGGGTGTCAGGAGGGGACAGGGACAGTGTCATGGTCTGGGGGAGGGGACAGGGTGGGACAGGGTGGGACAGGGGGGTCAGGGACAGAGACAGGGATGGGGGCAGGGACAGTGGGGTCAGAACGGGGTGGGGGGACAGGGATTGGGGACAGGGACATGGGGGTCAGGGGGGGACAGGAGACAGGAGATGGGGCCGGGGGCGTCGGTGGGGGGGGAAACAGGGACAGGAGGGGACAGGGGACAGGGATGGGGACAGGGACAGGGCCGGGGGGGTCAAGGCCGGGCCCGCCCCTCCCCCCCCTCACGGAGCTGTGACTCATCCCCTCCCCCCCCCGCCCCGCCCCCCCCAAACCAAACAAACCCGGAGCGGGAAACGGGGGGGGTTGGGGGGGCTGAGGGTTTTGGGGAGGTTTAGAAGCTTTTGGGGGGTCCTTAGGCACGTGGGGGGTTGGGGGACACTGGGGGGGTTTTAGGGGGGCACTGGGGGGTCTGGGGTGGCCCTGGGGTGGGTTTTAAAAGGTTTTGGGGGGGGTGTGGGAGGCACTGGGGGGGTTCAGAAGATTTTGGGGCGGTTTGGGGGGGGCACTGAGGTGGTTTTAGGGGGACACTGGGCACGGGGGGGGGGCGGGGGGATTTTGGGGGTCCCTGGGCAGTGGGGTGGTTTTAGGGGGGCACTTGTGGGGGTCCCTGGGCATGGACCGGGTTTGGGGGGGCACTGGGGTGGTTTAGGGGGCCATGGGCGGTTTTGGGGGGGGTGTCTGGGGGTGTTTAGGGGGGCACTTGTGGGGTCTCTGAGCATTGAGGGGTCCCTGGGCATTGAGGGGGGTTTGGGGGGAGTTTAGGGGGGTCCTGAGTACAGAGGGGAGGGGGTCCCTGAGCATTGGGGAGTTTTGGGGGGCAGGGAAGGGTTTTGGGGGTCACCTGGGCACTGGGGGGGGGGCTCGGGGGTCCCTGGGGGGGTCCGGCCGTGCCCCCCCCCACCCCAGCGCGGTGACCGCGGGCGGAATTTCCCGGGCGGGACCCAAAACCCCAAACCCCCCCCCCCAAATAAAGGAGCGGCCCCGGTTCCTTTTTATCCCCCCCCCCCAAATAAAGGAGCGGCCCCGGGTCCTTTTTATCCCCCCCCCCCAAATAAAGGAGCGGCCCCGGGTCCTTTTTATCCCCCCCCCCAAATAAAGGAGCGGCCCCGGGTCCTTTTTATCCCCCCCCCCAAATAAAGGAGCGGCCCCGGGTCCTTTTTATCCCGCCAAAAAAAGGGAGCGGCCCCGGTTCGTTCTCCCCCTCCCCAAATAAAGGGAGCGGCCCCGGGTCCTTTTTATCCCCCCCTCCCCCCCCCCCCCGTGGGAGCCGCCGCCTCCTCCGGGATTGTGCAATTCCCAAATAAAAACCCAAACACGCCCGAAATAATCCAAATAAAACCAGATGAATCCAAGTAAAAAAAAAAAACAAACCCAAACAGAAACCAAATGAAACCCAAATGAACCAAAATAAGACCCAAATAAGACCCCAAATAAGACCCAAATGAGACCCAAATAAGACCCAAAAAGAAGAACCCCAAAAAGAAGAACCCAAATAAAACCAAATTAAAAAAACAAACCCAAATAAATCCAAAATAATCCAAACCAAATGAATCAAAATAAAAAGGAAAAACAACCAAAGCCAAATAAAACCCAATAAAAATGAAATAAATCCAAATAAAACCCAAAGAAAACCCAAATAAAACCGAAATAAATCCCAAATAAAAAACTAAATAAAAACTAAATAAAAACTAAATAAAAACTAAATAAATCTTTAAAAATCTTTAAAAAACCTAAAAAACCTAAAAAACAAACTCAAAATACTGGAAAAAAAACCTAAATAATACCCAAATAATCCCAAATAAATCCAAATAAAAACCCAAATAAGCCCCAAATAAATCCCCAATAAAAAACCAAATAAAGCCCAAATAAACCCCAAATAAAC